>SJYV01045620.1:276151-398906 GCA_006410875.1 Neotragus pygmaeus | reverse complement strand
TTTCACTCTCCTCTTTCACTTTCATCAAGAGGCTCTTTAGTTCCTCTTCACTTTCTGCCATAAGGATGGTGTCATCTGCATATCTGAGGTTATTGATATTTTTCCCAGCAATCTTGATTCCAGCTTGGGCTTCTTCCGGCCCAGTGTTTCTCATGATGTACTCTGCATGTAAGTTAAATCAGTGACAATATGCAACCTTGACATACTCCTTTTCCTATTTGGAATTAGTCTGTTGTTCCATGTCCAGTTCTAATTGTTGCTTCCTGACCTGCATATAGGTTTCTCAAGAGGCAGGTCAGGTGGTCTGGTATTCCCGTCTCAGAATTTTCCAGTTTATTGTGACCCACACAGTCAAGGGCTTTGGCATAGTCAATAAAGCAGAAATAGATGTTTTTCTGGAACTCTCTTGCTTTTTCCATGATCCAGCGGATGTTGGTAATTTGATATCTGGTTCCTCTGCCTTTCCTAAAACCAGCTTCAACATCTGGAAGTTCATGGTTCATGTATTGCTAAAGCCTGGCTTGGAGTATTTTGAGCATTACTTTACTAGCGTGTGAGATGAGTGCAATTGTGCGGTAGTTTGAGCATTCTTTGGCATTGCCTTTCTTTGGGATTGGAATGAAAATTGACCTTTTCCAGCCCCGTGGCCACTGCTGAGTTTTCCAAATTTGCTGGCATATTGAGTGCAGCACTTACAGCATCATCTTCCAGGATTTGAAATAGCTCAATGGGAATCACATCACCTCCACTAGCTTTGTTTGTAGTGATGCTTTCTAAGGCCCACTTGACTTCACATTCCAGAATGTCTGGCTCTAGGTGAGTGATCACACCATTGTGATTATCTGGGTCGTGAAGCTCTTTTTTGCACAGTTCTTCTGTGTATTCTTGCCACCTCTTCTTCATATCTTCTGCTTCTGTTAAGTTCATACCATTTCTGTCCTTTATCGAGCCCATCTTTGCAAGAAATGTTCCCTTGGTATCTCTCATTTTCTTGAAGACATATCTAGTCTTTCCCATTCTGTTGTTTTTCTCTATTTCTTTGCATTGATCGCTGAGGAAGGCTTTCTTATCTCTCCTTGCTATTCTTTGGAACTCTGCATTCAGATGCTTTTATCTTTCCTTTTCTCCTTTGCTTTTTGCTTTTCTTGTTTTCACAGCTACTTGTAAGGCCTCCCCCAAAAGCCATTTTTCTTTTTTTCGTTTCTTTTCTATGGGGATGGTCTTGATCCCTCTCTCCTGTACAATATCAGAAACCTCCATCCATAGTTCATCAGGCACTCTATCTATCAGATCTAGTCCCTTAAATCTATTTCTCACTCCCACTGTATAATCATAAGGAACTCACTTATTAAACCTAATAAATTTTTTTGAACTTCCTGCTGCTGCTGCGAGTCTCTTCAGTCGTGTCTGGCTCTGTGCGACCCCATAGACGGCAGCCCACCAGGCTCCACCGTCCCTGGGATTCTCCAGGCAAGAGTACTGGAGTGAGTTGCCATTTCCTTCTCCAAGGCATGAAAGTGAGAAGTGAAAGTGAAGTCGTGAAGCCATGTCCGAGTTTTCATGACCCCATGGACTGCAGCCTACCAGGCTGCTCCATCCACAGGATTCTCCAGGCAAGAGTACTGGAGTGGGTTGCCATTGCCTTCTCCTTTGAACTTCCTTTTTTTTTTTTGCTAATTCTCATTTTCTTATTGCATTAGTTAGAACCTACGGTATGCAATGAATAGGTATGCTGTTAATGGGCATCCGTCTCGATCATCAATCCTGAAGAGGGTATGTGGTTTCACTAACACCATTAAATATAAAATATCCTTCTATTCCCAGAAGGTTTTATCATTAATGTATTTTTGATTTTATCATTTTCATATGTTTATATGATCATATAACCTCATTTCCCCAATTTGTATCATATTGGTTGAGCTCTCAAAATATTAAACCTAGATTATCCCTGAAATAAATCTGTCAGTCATAGTATGTCCTTTAAAAAAAAAAAAATTGCTTCATGTTCTTGTATTCAACTTGGTAACATTTTGTTTAGGAATTTGTATCAATATTACAAGAAAGATGAGTCATCAGGTTTTGAAATCAAAGTTANTTCTGGGCTCTGTGCCACGGTTGCTCTGTGCAGAGGTCCGGGGTTTGTGCTGCGGTCACTATTGGTCGAGGTCCGTGCTGTGTTTCGTGGTCGCCCTTCACTGAGGTTCGGGCTGTGTCCCGCGGTCACCCTGTGCTGAATTCCGGGCTGTGTGCCACGGTCACCATTCACTGAGGTCTAGGCTGTGTGCCTGGGCTCCCTGCCATGAGGTCCAGCCTGTTTGCCATGATCGCCCTGCACTGAGATCCGGGCTGTGTTTCGCGGTTGGCTAGCGACGAGTTCCTGGCTCTGTACCGTCGTGCTGTGCACAGAATTCTGGGCTTTGTGCTGCGGTCGTCCTTCACTGAGGTTCAGTCTGTGTGCCGCGTTAGCCCTGCGCCGATGTCCGGGCTGTGTGCCGCAGTCGCCCTGCACCGAGATCTGGGCTGTATGCAAAGTATTGGAGTTTCAGCCTCAGCATCAGTCCTTCCAAAGAAATCCCAGGGTTGATCTCCTTCAGAATGGACTGGTTGGATCTCCTTGCAGTCCAAAGGACTCTCAAGAGTCTTCTCCAACATCACAGTTCAAAAGCATCATTTCTTCAGCACTCAGCTTTCTTCACAGTCCAACTCTCACATCCATACATGACCACTGGAAAAACCATAGCCTTGACTAGACAGACCTTTGTTGGCAAAGTTATGTCTCTGCTTTTTAATATGCTGTCTAGTTTGGTCATAACTTTCCTTCTAAGGAGTAAGCGTCTTTTAATTTCATGGCTGCAATCACCATCTACACTTACTACAATTATTTTTTTTTTCAGTGAGGAGAAAGAGGCAGAAAGAATAACTTGTCCAGGTTACAGAAAGTGACTGAGCTGAGTTTAGAAGCACATTTTAAAACTATTAATTAGCCAAAATGTTGTCCTCCTTCCCATCAGCTTGCTTCTTCACCAGCCACCACTCTTGGACTTTCATTACTTATTTCCTCATTCAACGACACCTTGGATGTTAATTGATCTTAATTTTGATGGACAGAAATGACCAGGGCTGTTGCCTGATGGGCGGAGGGATGGGATGATGTGTAGGGAATACGAAATCTCTGTCTGTTGGAGATTTAGTTTTCTTTTTGTTTATAAAATCACAAAAATGACACATCTCATTTGGTGGTTGTGAGTATTCAGTAAAATCAGTGTTTGAAAGCTTGGCAAAAGCTTCCAAGGCAAGCATGCAACTCTAAGGAATTTTTATAGACACATTTTCAGGGAGAAAAGGGGAGATTACTCATGTAGGGTATTGATTAATTTATGTTTTTGAATCTCTAAATTGTTGACACGCCTTTAAGTCTTAGATGAACAAGAAACAGAAATAGTGTAGCATAGATATTCAGCATTGCCTGTAAATTTAGATTGCTCAATTTAGCCTCTTCCAAATAGCAAGTAATTTACTTTCATTGTTTTTGCCAAGTTACAGCATAAGTTGATGTCATAGCTCTTGCCACTGACCAGTAATATTACTTTGGTCATGTTGCTTAACTTCATCTTACATTGTGAAGGTTAAAGGAAAATGCACCCATACACATAGACACATACACATGAAAGAGCACATATAAGGAAGTGAAAACTTAAAAAAAAATTATCACACTGCTATTATTATTGCTATTAACATTATTAATATCATTGGTTTTCACAAGCACTGAGTTATAAATACTTTGCTAGCGAATCAATTTTTTTAACTTTTAAAAAATGTCAACTAATTTTAGAGTTAAAGAAAAGTTAACAAAAATAGTACAGAGAATTCATGTATGTGCTTCACTGCTGCTGCTAAGTCGCTTCAGTCGATGTCCGACTCTATGTGAGCCCAAAGACGGCAGCCCGCCAGGCTCCCCTATCCCTGAGATTCTCCAGGCTAGAACACTGAAGTGGGTTGCCATTTCCTTCTCCAGTGCATGAAAGTGAAGAATGAAAGCGAAGTCGCTCAATCGTGTCCGACTCTTCACGACCCCATGGATTGCAGCCCACCAGGCTCCTCCATCCATTAGATTTTCCAGGCAAGAGTACTGGAGTCGGGTACCATTGTCTTCTCTATGTGCTTCACTAGCATTCCCTAATTTTAACATCTTCTAATAATTTTCCTTTATTTTTGGCTGTGCTGGGTCCTCATTGCGGTGAGAGCTTTTCTCTAGCTGGTGAGCGGGGGCTGCTACTCTTCGCTGTGGAGTGCAGGCTTCTCATTGCTGTGGCTTCTCTTTGTTGCGGAGCATGGACTCTAGGACGTTCGGGCTTCCGTAGTTGCGGCATGTGGGCTCAGTAGTTATAGCTCCCAGCCTCTAGGGCACAGGCTCAATAGTTGTGGTGCAAGGGCTTAGCTGCTCTGTGACATGTGGGATCTTTGAGTCAAGGGATATCAAACCTGTGAGTCCTGCATTGGCAGGTGGATTCTTTACCACTCAGCCACTAGAGAAGCCCCTAATGTTAACATCATTGGCAGGTGGATTCTTTATCACTGAGCCACCAGAGAAGCCCCTAGTATTAATATCTTGATTAACCACAGTCAGATGATCAAAACCAAGAAATTAAGATCGATTCAATACTATAAACTACAGGTCTTACTTGAAATTGCTTGTTTTCCTGTTAAAGTTTCCAGTTTCCTATTGCAATGCAGGGACTTTATGAGAAGACTAGCTTAATCTTCTCTAACTAAAAATTGTGTTTTATGATCTCAACACGTTTGAAAAGAACTCATCAGTTACTTTGTGGAATGTCCTTTAGTCTTGTGTTTTCTTTGATTAAATTTAGGTAATGCAGTTTAGCAAGAATACCTCAGAAGTAAAGCCATATCTTTCTCCATGTACCATTTCAGGAGGTACACAATGCCAATGTATTTTATAACTGATTTTTTTAACCTTGACCTTTTGGTTAAAGTAGTATCTGTCAGATTTCTTGAATTTAAGTTACTCCTTTTCCTCTTGCAGCTAACAAAGATCTTGGGGAGATACTTTGAGACCATGAATATATCCTTTTTGTCATACTTTTGCATACTAGTTTTAGCATCTATGCAGGATTTTTGCCAGAAACAATTATTAATGTGGTGTTTGCTTACTGGAGATTTTCTATTTCCGTCATGCCTGTATTTGTTAATTGGAATTCCTCTGTAAGGAAAAGTTGTTCCTTTTCTTCCACTTATTTGTATTAGAATGAGCTAATACGTATTTATTTTATTCTATGGGTTATAATCCAATAATATCATTATTATGCTCACATTGTTCCAGCTTTCCCATGAGGAGCTTAATTAGGTTGGCTTCTGTATTCTTTCAACATGCTCCATCATTCGTTATTATTGGCACTGCCTTCTTTTTCTAGACTCGTCCTACATTTCCTTGCCCCACTCCTCCTTTTATCTCCCCTAAAGCACTAGTTCCTTTTATTGGAGAATGGAAACTATGATCTTGGCGGTGGGTGTGCTCATTGGTGCTGGGTATCATTGCTTCTAGGTCCTCTTAGTGGATAGAGCTAGGAAATATGTTTACTAACACACACACATCAATTTTTATTTCAATGAATCTGTATAGATTTCTTTTGGGGTTGAGCTGCTTGGCTTGCAGTGTTTTAGTTCCCTGCATAGATGGAACCCATGTCTGCAGAAGTACGGAATTCTAAGCACTGGACCATAAGGGAATTCCCTATGTAAATATTAAAAGCCATAATGAATACATTCACTCTAAAGAAACTGCAGGAGTATGTACAAGGCAGGCTTCTATTTGTCTGCCCCAAATAAGGAGAATATTATAATATTGGAGAGTCAATGGTACTTGTTTACTTTCAATTTTATGTCATGATTCACATAGCTGAGGTTATTAGAAAAGGGACCTAACCTCATANCACTCTAAAGAAACTGCAGGAGTATGTACAAGGCAGGCTTCTATTTGTCTGCCCCAAATAAGGAGAATATTATAATATTGGAGAGTCAATGGTACTTGTTTACTTTCAATTTTATGTCATGATTCACATAGCTGAGGTTATTAGAAAAGGGACCTAACCTCATATAATTCTGAGAACAGAAAAAAAAAAAAACCCATGGAGGTATCCAATTCGTGTTTCCTAAACTGGTATTCCATGGAATACTTTTGGGAAGTGTTAATAGGCTTATCAAGATGAAAGGGCTCTGTGGTCCAATAAATTTGGGAAGCGTGTCATGGTAGACCCCCCACACTTGTGTAATACTGCCCAGGGATTATTAAAGGAGTTTTAAAAAAATATGTTTTCCAGAAAAATTATATGATATAAACAAAATATTTTTCAGACCACTTTATGGACGCAGAAGATATAAAAGAAGAAGAAAACACGTCAAGTTTAATGTGATTTTTGTGGTATAAATTTATTTCGGACTAAATGTTGGTCTGCACAATAACATGAAATATCTAAAGCTGTGTGACCACATTCCTTGTTAAGAGAAGCTGCTATAAGGTATGTCTTCAAATAGCTTTAAAAATCTATGGGGAAAATTTGCTTTTCAAGGGGCAAATACATTCTTTAGAAAAAATATATTCTCTATTTCTGCCATTGAAATACAGCTCAACAGAACTTATGGAAAAACTAACAGCAAAGATGAAACATCCCTTTTCAAAGTAGTCATTTTGTGGATGAAGGTAGAAACCTACAATCTTTTCCCCACCACAGCATTTCATATTTAAACCTTCTATTTTTAACCTGATGGTGGGATTCATGGCTAATGCTTATGAGATCTGTGTCTAGACAGTTGAGAAAAACAGGAAATGAGTTACATTGTTGTAGCTTAAGAGAATTTAACCTTTTGTCTTCTAGCTCCAAGCTCTGCCTGCTTTAGAAAAACATTCCTTCTCTCTTGAGGATTTCAGGGCATTTAAGAAACTATAATAATCCAAGGCCTCTTCAGGGAGCAGAGATAGCTATTTTGGTGGAAAAGGAAATGAGAACATGGGTTTACTGGGTTTGGCCAGTAAATGAACACAGCCATTTGGAGGAACGTGTTTGCTCTTTTCTTCTGAATTCTGTGTGTTCACAGCTGTCTCGGATGGTGTGCTTCTGAAGGGCAGGAACCCAGCCTGGCTAACTCCCTCTGTGATGGATGCATCCTGTGATGCTGTAGGACATAAAGTGCCCCCACAGAAAGACAAGTTAAGAAGCAGCAGCAGATGGTATCTATCGAATGCTTTCTGTGTGCCATGCACATCACATACATGATCTCATTTAATCCTCTCAATGACCCTAATAAAATATGGTTACTACTATTACCCCCACTTTACCCATGAAGAAATGGAAGCACAGAGAAGTTAAGCAACTTTGTAAGAGTAGCAGAGGCTTTCCTGGCGACTCAGTGTTTGAGAGTCCACCTGCAAATGCAGGAGACGCAGGTTTGATCCCTGGGTTGGGAGGATTCCGGGCAGAAGGAAACAGCAACCCACTCCAGTATTCTTGCCTGAGAAATCCCATGGACAGAGGAGCCTGGCAGACTACAGTCCATGGGGTCACAAAGAGTCAGACACGACTTGGGGACTAAACAACAAAAGAAGCAGGACTGGCATGTGAACCCAAATAAATATGATTCTAGAACCTATGTTCTTGGTATTCTATACTGTTTAGGGATGTTATGACAATTAAATGAGATGATGTACATAAATTTGTTATGGTTTCTGGCCCCTCAGTTCAGTTCAGTTCAGTTGCTCAGTCGTGTCTGATTCTTTGCAACCCCGTGAATCGCAGCACACCAGGCCTCCCTGTCCATCACCAACTCCTGGAATTACCCAAACTAATGTCCACCGAGTTAGTGATGCGTTCCAGCCATCTCATCCTCTGTCATCCTCTTCTCTTCCTGCCCCTAATCCCTCCCAGCATTAGAGTCTTTTCCAATAAGTCAACTCTTCGCATGAGGTGGCCAAAGTATTGGAGTTTCAGCTTTAGCATCNGAACAAAGCTAGTGGAGGTGATGGAATTCCAGCAGAGCTATTTCAAGTCCTAAAAGATGATGCTGTGAAAGTGCTGCACTCAGTATGTTAGCAAATTTGGAAAACTCAGCAGTGTCCACAGGACTGGAAAAGGTCTGTTGTCATTACAACTCCAAAGAAAGGCAATGCCCAATAATGTTCAAACTACTGTGCAATTGCACCCATCTCTCATGCTAGCAAAGTAATGCTCAAAAGTCTCCAAGCCAGGCCTCAATAGTATGTGAATTGTGACCTTCCAAATGTTCAAGCTTGACTTAGAGAAAACAGAGGAAACAGAGATCAAATTGCCAACATACGTTGGATAATAAAAAGCAAGAGTTCCAGAAAAACATCTACTTCTGCTTTATTGACTACGCCAAAGCCTTTGACTGTGTGGAACACAACAAACTATGGAAAATTCTTAGAGAGAGAGGAATACCAGACCACCTTATATACCTCCTGAGAAATCTGAATGTAGGTCAAGAAGCAGCAATTTTGTGACATTGGAACAATCAATGGTTCCAAATTCAGAAAGGAGTACGTCAAGGCTGTATATTGTNTATGGAAAATTCTTAGAGAGAGAGGAATACCAGACCACCTTATATACCTCCTGAGAAATCTGAATGTAGGTCAAGAAGCAGCAATTTTGTGACATTGGAACAATCAATGGTTCCAAATTCAGAAAGGAGTACGTCAAGGCTGTATATTGTCAACCTGCTTATTCAACTTATATGAAAAGTCAGTTCAGTTGAGTGCAGTCACTCAGTCGTGTCCGACTGTTAGAGACCCCATGGACTGTAGCACACCAGGCCTCCTGTCCATCACCAACTCCTGGAGTTCACTCAAACTCATGTCCATTGAGTCAGTGATGCCATCCAACCNAATTCATCATAATGCTATCTGGGCCTGGAGTTAAGTTTGTGATAAAGGTTTTAACTTATGAGTGAATTTTTAAAAATACAGGATCATCCATATTTTGCTTTTCTCTGTTAATTTTGTTTCTCCACACAATACTTCAAAACTTAACAGAATTCCTGGTTTATAAGGTCCTTCATAATATCCTCTAATTACACTTATAATCAAGATCTGTAGTGATGTCTCTTTTTATTCTTGATATAAAGGATGTGTTTTTTTCCCCTTTCTTGGTCACTAGACTTTTATCCATTTAATCAATATTCTCATAGCACTGACTTCTAGTTTTCTATTACATGTAGTGTTCCAAACATTTCGTCATTTCCTGTTAGTTTTATGGTTCAAGTTTTTCTTTTTGCTGGGCTGAGTCTTTTGTTGGTGCATGGTAGGCTTTCTCTAGTTGTGGAGGGTGTACCTGTTCTGGAGCACAGGCTATAGAGCTCAAGGGTTTCAGAATTTGCAGCAAGTGTTCTCAGTAGTTGTAGCTCATGGGATCCAGAGGGCAGGCTCAGTAGTTCTGGTGCATAGGCCTAGTTGTCTCATGGCATGTGGATCTTCTGGACCAGGGATTGAACCTGTGTACCCTGCATTGGCAGGAGGACTCCAAACCACTGGACCACCAAGGATATCCAATTATTCAGTTTTCTTCAGGCCTGATCTTTTTCTATATTGAGATAAAAATTCAGATCTTTAACTTTCAGTCACATTCCCTTTTCCTTTTGCATTTAAAGCTACAAAATTTCCTAAGCTCTACCTTAGTTGAGTCTCATAAATTCTGATAAACCCTCTTGATTTGGTTTGAAATATTTTCTAATTTCCATTATAATTCCTTCTGTGGAGGTAAACAATGATCTGTCCATTATTTAGAAATACATTAATTTCCAGGCAATTGCAGATTTCCAAGTTGTATTTTTGTTGTTGAAGGTAAGCGTAATTTAATTCCACTGTAATTAGAGAATCTTCTGAATAATTTCAATCCTGTAATATTTGTTGAGGCTATTTTCATGGCTAATTTTCCCAAAAGGTCCACCTGTATTTGAGTAGACCAGGTATTCTAACATTGCTGGGTGCAGTGTTATTCTATGTCAATGTCAACCAGTTCAAATTTCTTTGCTGTGTTGTCCATATTCTTCCAGCTATTAAGAGTGTTTTCAGAGTGGTCTACTACTGTTGTCAATTTGTCCATTTCCTTCAATTAAATCACTCTCTCCCCCTTCTTATAAAGTTTAAGCTATGGGTACATAACGATTGTATTTATTTTATGTACTTTTGGTGGTGGATTGGTTTTCTTCATTACAAAATATCTCTCACTTGGGTTGCTTCTTGTTGAAGTACTACCTTAATATATTATCAATACTAAATAAAGCACAATTGTTATATTTTACATTAAATTATCAAAATGAATCCAAGATAGGTTGTATAACTTAAAAAAAAAAGTTTAAAAACACACACATACATACACATTTCAGGAGCCAGTATTTAAACCAAGGATCTTAAGATTCAAAGAAATCTCCTATCACAAGTAAAAATCAGATACTATGTTGTGACAAGGTGATCAAGAAAATGATAAAACATGACCAACTTGTGTCAGGTCTTACAACAAGCATGAATATTACTACTACTCTAACTGTGGTCCAGGGACCAGCAGCATTAACATCTTCTAATAGGTGCTAGGAGAATTTTGCTTTTACTTAAAAATTTTCTTTATCAATGTAATAGCATAAAATTAAGCAGTATAAAATGTTCACAATGAAACAGCTGGTTGTCAACACTCACTGCCTATGGTAATCACTTTTAATATAACTTAAAAAAATTAATCTCAGTATCTTAAAATATGCTCACTTGTATTTCCTGAGTTACAAATTTTAGCAATTATCATGGTCCTATACTTACAACCTATACAACACCTTTTTCATCACATATAATTAAATCAATACTTGAGTTGTTACAAGCAAATAACCAGTGAATCACGATTGCATTATCTTTTTCATATTTCCTTTTCCCTAAAGCTATCAAATTTTATCTCCAAATTTCCTATAAATTTAGCCTTCACTTTTTTCAAACTCATCAAAACTGCCATATACCAACATTCTCCCTTATTCTCCACTTGCTTTTAGGTCATGTTTAAAGATCATTACTTCAGCAAACATCTTTCCCTAAGAGAACTACTTCCTTATCTGAATTCCCCATTAGAAATATATATTTTAGTCATGATCTTTGTGGGCTGAGATGTGTCTTATTTTTTAATTCTCAGCGAGATGCTTTTCATGTAGAAGCTTTAATGCTGCTACGTTTTCCTTAATAAAGAGGACCAGAACAGACCTCAGTAACTTTAGCAGTAACTATACCATAAGCAGCACTATACACTGTAGAACCTCAAACATATAGTAATGGTACCACTTTTAACCGAAATAATACCTCTACATAGTTATCTATATACAGACCCCTTATACCCCTAGAAATTTAATAAGAAGTTCAAAATTTCACGTTATATTCAATTATCTACCCAACTGAGAGAGTTATGGTTATTCTCCCTAGATATGGCCTGACTACAAGCTTTCTGTCCTTAGATTGGTAAAGCTAAAAAGAGATACAAAGTTACCTGAATCTGTAGTAATGCATTTGAAAGGTATGGGTCAAGGTTTAATTAAGCCTCAGAGAATATAATTTAAATTATGTAAGAATATGAGACAGAATAAGATAGAATATGGTTATTTGTATTTTATATGTAATAATCTCATTCAACTTAATGAGAATACTCTTGTGCATTTAAAATCAAAGTTTATTTTTATTTTTAACAACTATGTTATTTAAAATTTGATTACATCAAATGAAATACATCTGTACACATCCACTATAACAGAACTACATGATATGCACAGACAACAATGCAGGGATCATGCAATATTTTCAGACCAGAATTCAAGACTATGTAGCAAGTACAAATGGTAGAATTGAAGGTTGAGGTGAAGTACAAGAGTCAATAAGGAAAGCAGAGCAGAAAATTCAAGATGTACCTAGATACACCAGTTCTTAAAGGATGCAAATCATTTCCAATAACACACTGTTCATGCATTTCTGTTGAGGCAGAAGTCAATCTTAGGATGTAGTCTGTAAAAATCTGCAGGTAAGACTGAGAGTTAAGTAGATTAATTTGATTATGGTCAGACTCAACATTTCCAAAAATGTATTGAAAGATGAATAAACTAAGACATACTTCACAAGAGCTGAATTCAGTGTAATTAGTCCTTCAGCCAGACGCTTCATTTTTGTTTTTTCAATAGATTTCCTGTGATATAAATTATCTTGAATGTTCTTCCCCATTTGTTTGGCAAATACTTATGTCACCGATCATTTTTACTGGCTATAAGTAAATACATGACAAAATCATCATGAAGAGTATTAAATCCCAATCTAGTATAACAGCCTGCTTAACTGGATTTCACATAATTCTTCTACTTTTTAACATTTTGTTTCTAATGAATTATTCTGTACGATCATCTTTTCCTAGGTCTTGACCATACAGAAGTCTTTAGAGCAGTGAATACTAGCTCTTCACAAAAGAAGCAACACGTGCTGGGTTATAATGTTGGAAATTTCATCTTCAACATAGAAGTTAGTTTTCCAAGCACAGTGAGGTTTTAGAGAGAAAAAGCAAAATAACTGCTTCCTTTGTACAGAACACATTCTTGAACTTTGCCAAGGAGAAAGCAGGTGGGAGAGGGGCGTTTGGAGAAAGTAAAGGGGGGGGGGCGCGAGAAGCATGTCTTTTTTTTTTTTTTTTTTTTAAACTTACTCAAAAATAAACTGTGTTAAAGAACCACGCCTGCTGGTATACGGCTTTCATCCTTCAATCACAGCATCCCTACACGGATGAGCTCCACAGGTGTACGTCACACGTTTGTGCTCCAGGTGCTTTAATTTAAAAAGGCATTTGGGCATCAAATAGTCTAGTGCCTTCGAACATACATCAAGGAAAGCCTTCCCGCCGCCAGGACAAGAACACAACTTCTGGCCCCTGGTTTCTTGGGATAAATTATAACTAAAACAACTCTTGGAAATGTGGCAACGGAATCCCAGAGATGAGGCGGGGGACTACATTTTCTCCGTCAGTTTCTAAAAGTAGTCCCGTCAGGCCCCAAGCTTGTACTTACTCGCCGAGTACCAACCCCTGAGGAGACGAGCCTCCGCGACCCCGACTTGCACACGCCGCCGCCCGCCACACCCGGTTCGCTAGCCGCCCACTCCGATAGCGGGAGGAGACACGTCCTTTCGCCCTTCGCCGGCGTCTTCCCAGCCAGGTCGGCGCCTCAGCGACTCCATAGACGCCTTGGAGTCAACCCCGCCACAACCGCCCGGCTCGCGCAGCGCTCCGAGGCTTCCGGGGACCGGCCCTCAGGGAGGCACGCACCGCCGGTTCCGGTCAACCGCCGCTCGCGCGGGGCTCTCGCCCGGTTCCAACGTACCTAGAGCGGCGCCGCGCTGGCCGCTTCTCTGCCTTCGCACTACAAGTTCTACCTCTGAGGACTGCAACCGCCGAGCACAATGACGCTCTCCAGTAAAGAGGCCGAGGTAAGTCTCTCTGCGCCCACCTCCGACGGACTTCCGGCCAATGGCAGAGCGCGCTTGCGGCAGCCCAGCCAATCAGAGGCGACCTGGTGGAAGCGGCAGATAAGTGGAAGTCGGCTGAGGGGTGAGAGAGTTCGCCTTCAGGAAAGCGACTGTCAGCGTGTTGGGTCACCCGCGAGTCGCGCGTCTAGGCTCCTGAGCCAGGCCTTGCACTTGAGTGACTGAAAGTTTTCCGAAAATCCCTAGTTACAAAAACAGGCGACTCGTCTGCAGGCATTTAAAGTTTTAAAATACTTCAATAAAATTCCGTAGATCTCGATTTCGTTTTTTTTTTTTNAAAAGCTCTCTGAGATCCTCAGAAAGATGGTGCACTCAAAAATCAAGAAAGGAAGCTGTGAAAAGGCAAAAAAGTACAAGAAAAGACTCTTGAAAACAAATTTTTTTAAAACGTAGTATAAGGTTTTATATTGTGGAGGCAAAACCTAGAAAATGTACAGAAACAGGAAACAGACAAGGAAGAACCAAAGGATACCCAGCATCAGTCCAGGAGGCCAGTATTTAAGTAACAGAAATTACAGAATGAAAATAGGAAAAAAAAAAAATTGAAGAGAGGACATTTTCAGAGAAGTATACATGTTCTACAACTAAAAGATTTAATTAACTAAAAGATTTATAAAGTCTTCCAATTAATAAGGCCCACTCAGTGCTCAAATGAATAAAGACCCATGCCATCGAAATCTTTGGGAAATTTCAGGCAACAAAGACAAAAAAAGACAATAAACGCTTTCAGAGAAAAGGCAGCTCATATCCAAAAGAATAAGAATCAAACTGGCCTCCCACAGCTATATAAATAAAACCAAAAATAAACAAATGGGGCCTAGTGAAAGTTACAAGCTTCTGTACAACAAAGGAAACCATAAATAAAACAAAAAGACAACCTACCATATTTGCAGAGAAAATATCTGAAAATAATGCAACTGACAAAGACTTAACTTCCAAAATATACAAACAATTCAATAACAAAAAAACAAACAACCCAATCAAAAAAATGGACAGAAGACCTAAACAGACATTTCTCCAAAGAAAACTTACAGATGGCCAACAAGCACATGAAAAGATGCTCATCATAACTAATTATTAGAGAAATGCAAATCAAAACTACAATGAGGCACCACCTCACATGGGTTAGAATGACCATCATTAAAAAGTCTATGAGTAACATGCTGGAGAAGGTGTGGAGAAAAGGAAACCCCTTACACTGTTGGTGATAACGTAAACTGGTCCAGCCACTATGAAAAATAGTATGGAGGTTCCTCAGAAAAACTAAAAATAGAAGTGCCATATGATCCAGCAATCCCACTCCTGGGCATACCTAGACAAAACTATAATTCAAAAAGATGCATGTACCCCAATGTTAGCAGCACTAATAGCCAAGACACTGAAACAACCTAAATGTCCACTGACAGAGGAATGGATAAAGAAGACACAGTACATACCATCAAATACTACTCAGCCACTAAAAAGAATGCAACAATGTCATTTACAGCAACATGGATGGACCTGAGATTATCACAGTAAGTGAAGTCAGAAACAGAAAGATGAATAGATGAATACCATCTATTATCACTGATATGTGGAACCTAAAAAAATAATACAAATGAACTTACTTACACAATAGGAACAGACTCATAGACATTAAAAAAAAAATTACGGTTACCAAAGAGGAAAGGGTAGGAGAGAGATAAATTAGGAGTTTTGGAGTAACACATACACACTACTATATATAAGACAGATAATCAACAAGGACTTCCTCTATATGACAGCGAACTTTACTAAATATTCTGTAATAACCTATATAGGAAAAGAATCTGAAAAAGAACGCATATATGTATATGTGTAAATCATCACTTTGCTGTACACCTGAACTAATACAACACTGTAAATCTACTATATTCCAATAAAAAAGTAAAATTAAATTTAAAAAAGAGAAAGACAAATGCCATATGATATCATTATATATGGAATCTAAACTATGAAACAAATGAACTTGTCTATGAAACAAACACCAACTCACAGATACAGAGAACACACTTGTGGCTGCCAAGGGCAGGGGAGGGGGACAGGCTGGGAGTCTGGGATTGGCAGATGCAAATTATTATTTATAGAATGGACAAACAAGGCCCAACTGTATAGCACTGGGAACTATACTCAACACTCTGTGACAAACCATAGTGGAAACAAATATGAAAAAGAAGATACATACAGGATAAGTGAGTCACTTTTCTGTACAGCAGAAATTAACCCAACACTATAAATCAACTATACTTCAATTAAAAAATAATAATAATAAAACTGGCCTAAGACTTCAATAATGAAGAATGCTAGCAAAGAATGAATCAATGCCTTTGAAGCGCTGACAGAAAATTATGTTCAACCTACAATTCTACTCTCAGCCACACTAACATTCCATTTTAAGAATAAAATAAAAACATTTTCAGACAAGGAAGAACTCAAAATTTACCTCCCACACATCTTACCTTAGTATGCATCCCAGCAAAACAAGGCAATACACCAAGAAAGAGGACTATATAAAACTGGAGCAGAAGGATACAGGACATCAAGAGATGGATAACTACGAAAAAGGGAGATACCAGAAATTCATTCTATCTTTAAGAAAATGAAAAACATTAAGGTCAGTTATAAAAACTAACAAAACCCTCATCAAAAAAAGAAGTACAACTGAGAACTCTGATATGGAGAGGTTATGGCATCCGTTTTATCTCTGCAGAACTACCTTCTCCCCACCCCCAACACACATCTCTGTCTGGGCATGGGACCAGGCTCAAGCTACTCTATCTAGTCTCTGCACCTTGCCATGGCAACCTGTTCAGAAATAAACACAGAGCCAGGAATCAGTACTGGTGGGAGAGAGAGATGAAGGAGAGTACCAAAAATAAAGCCAAAGGAAAGGGATATAGAGAGACACTAATTCTTCTAAGTAACATTCAAGCACCTGGACCCAATCCTATTCTATCGCCCTGAACTCTATTTCCTTTCTTACTTCGCAAAGAGTCGGACACGACTGAGCGACTGAACTGAACTGAACTGAACTGAACAGAACTTTGGCTCTAACTGAACTAGTTTTCTAACACTAATAAGGATCTCTAACCAAAATACTCCTCTTTCAAAGCAGGAAGTCAAAAGACACCACCTACTGTTAGTAAAATAAAAATATACAGTATTTACTAAGGTGAGCAGAAAGCTAATAATGATGATATATAATTATATCAGAAAGAACGTGGGGAACAGGGTAGTGGTGTTGGAAAATAATTCTTCACGGTTTTCTGTGTCTTGCAAGCAAGGCACCGTCTGCTCTTTGTTCTGGACTATATTCTCAAGGACGTTCATACCGTGAGCAACCTTGGAAGACAGAAGCTGTCTTCAGTATACTACTGTCTTCCTTTGAAGCAAAGAGCAAGCACGCTCTTTGAAATATTTCAAATCCTTAAAAGCAGAGTTTTCTCCAGTAACAAAATCCATTATGTGAACAGTGTTGGCCCTCTCTGCAGTGTCCTGTGCGAAGTGCAGCTCAGGATACAGGCACAAATGAATGTTGATACCCTAGCTACTGCTAAGGCTATAAGTAAGAAACTGTACTTCATCTCTGACTCTGCCTCCAAACATAACAGTCTATATTTCCACCAGCATTCATGAAACTGTGACAGGCTAATTTGTTAGCTTCAAGTAGAGTAAACCCTCAGATCCTTTGTAATTCTGGACAGGTCGTAAATGAGAGCTAAATCTTGACTATCACTATAGACAATGCTTAAAATTGACAAATCTAGAAATGGAAGCATAAGCACATTAATATGGGGATTATCACTAGACGAATCAAATAAAGAAGGAACTGAAGTGGTTCCCTGGGGGGTGGGAGGGGACTGGGAAGGCAGAGGATTGGGGATTTTACTTTCATCATAAACTCTTTGAACTATCACTTTTTCCATCCACCATAAACATGCATTCAAAAAAGAAGCCTTTCTGGGCTCCTTTAAAGGGGGAAAAAAAGAAGTGTACAAGAAAAAAAACTCTTTTCAAGAGGATGGGATGAACGGGGAGACTGGGGATGTGTATACATACACAAGTATGTATAAGATAGATAACTAATAAGAACCTACTGCATAGCACAGGGAATTCTACTCAGTGATCCGTGGGCACCTAAATGGAAGGAACTCTAAGAGAGGACGTATGCATACGTACAACTGACTCAGTTTGCTGCACAGCAGAAACTAACACAACACTGTAAAGCAACTACATTTCAGCAAAAATTAATGAAAAGAAGACCCTCTTTTTAGTATTCATTCCACTAAAATTGGATAGGAGCGTCAAGAAAAGTACTAATTAAATATGATATTCTTCTCACAGTTCTAGAAATCTAAAAAGGAAAGTCTCTCACCAATGATCATCTCAAGCCAGAAAACAGTCTCAATGTATCTCCAAAAATAAGTATGTCATGTCTTGCTTTGGAGATTTTTTTTTTTAATGAGTCTACTAGCGATGTACATAATAGTGTCCTACAACTTCTATGGAAAGCATATTACCGGCTTCAGCATATAAATGCATCCTTAAACATGATTTCCTGCAATAATAAGATTCTGCTGCTGCTGCTGCATCACTTCAGTCGTGTCCATCTCTGTGCGACCCCATAGACGGCAGCCCAACAGGCTTCCCCGTCCCTGGGATTCTCCAGGCAAGAACACCAGAGTGGGTTGCCATTTCCTTCTCCAATGCATGAAAGTGAAAAGTGAAAGGGAAGTTGCTCAGTTGTGTCTGACTCTTCGCAACCCCATGGACTGCAGCCTACCAGGTTCCTCCGTCCATGGGATTTTCCAGGCAAGAGTACTGGAGTGGGGTGCCATCGCCATCTCCGAATAAGATTCTAGGTTACCCCTTAAATCACCAGTGTTTTAAAAGTGAAATTAAAATTATGAGAAGAAATACTTCTGTGGTGAAGGGAATAGAATATGTCATCTTACAAGGAAAAAAATAGACAAACAGCTAATTAATGGTCAAAAAGTAATGCACATTAAATAATCAGAATTTTCTAACCAAAATTTGAAATTAAAACAATTAAAAATAATTTGGAATTATATTGTATAGTTGGTAGAGGATGACTAGTTCCATTTAGTATAACTTTTTTCTTAAAAATCCAGAATAGCAAAGCCTACTCACTGTCTACTTCTCTATTTCTCCACCAAATTATACTTCTTATACAGCTTCCACTGAACCTAATTTTTAGGGATGATGAAGAAAGGGCATATACAAATTCTGCTCCCGAGATAAGCTAAATTGTTCTTGGGCTAAACTATAAGTAATAGAGGATCTGATTAGGAGCCAGCTCTGGTTTCATTTAAAATGCACTTTAAATTGCTGTTTAGTTGCTATGTCGAGTCTGACTCTGCAACAAAAACATACAAATGCTTCAGTCACACTGGTTTCATTCAAACTACTTAACTTTTGAGAAGCTGGGGCAAATAAAAGAGCTCTGTGACGTTAGTTTCACTATAGCGTTGCTAATTTCTTTTTCATATCTAGCTGCTCTTCACTAAGAAGGCTTACTGTGCAGTGATGTTCCTCTACAGTCACACTGCATGGGTTTGAATCCAGCTCCTACACTCTACTGAGACAAGTTGCTAAACCTCTAAGACTCAGTTTTCTGCCAGAAAAACAGGGAAGGTACACTTTCTTCATAGAATTGTTACAAAGATTTTTTTTTTAATACACATAAAAGCTTTAGCATAAGACCAAGTCAAAAGAAAAAAAGAAGGAAGAAAGAAGACAGTTACTAATATTTCATGGAAAGCCACATCCAGTAGGAAAGAGATGCTCCATCTGCACATAGTGGAACACACTCTTGAGATTCTTTCTTATTAATTAAGCCACCAGTGAAGGTTATGAAAAGCAACTGCACCAAAAACATGCTACAGGCATGAAGCAGACAATGCATTTCAGCAAGCCAAACTCAGTCCCTTTTCCACCAAGAGAAGAAGTCCTTAAATTTTGCACGTTTGTTTGCCTTGGGCTTCCCAGGTGGCACTAGTCTAAAGCATCTGCCTGCCAACATAGCAGACACAGGCTCAATCCCTGGGTCCCGAAGACCCCTTGGAAATAGAAATGGCTGCCCACTCCAATATTCTTGCCTGGAAAATTCCATAGACACAGGAACCTGGCAGGCTACAGTCCACGGGGTTGTAAAGAGGCAGATATGACTGAGCGCACGCACACACACACACACACACACACACACACACACAATCATTATGGAACACAAAGGTCAACAAAAGCAAAAACAATGGAGGTACTTTTACATATGAATTTTAACGTAAATTATCTTATAGCTAAATTTATCATGTTACATTCTTTCCAACCTTCATTCATTCAACAAGCATTTGTTAAATAAGCATCTATGAAGCTCTCGGAATAAAGTGAACAAATTATCAAACCCCTCAAAGAATTTACATTTTGGTGGTAAGAAAAACAATAATCACAGTAAGTAGCGTTCACAGTATAAGTTTCAAGGAGGTAACGATCATGGGAGAAAATTGACTAGTGTAAGGGAACTTGGAAGTGCAGGAAGAGAGTGGCAAATGCCATTTTAGACAGAGTGATCAGAGTAGGCTTCCTTGAGAAGGTGCTGTTTGAGAAGAGATTTGAAAGAGGTGAGGCAATAAGAAATGAAAATTCATCTAGGCACATGGGACAGGCTAAGCCAAGCACTTGCCTGTACCACTATTACCTAACAAATAAAAATGTTGTCTCTTATCACCTTCTCCAAAAAAAGACATCTGTGCTAACAAAATATATATATGACTCAGTGGTAAAGAATCCGCCTGCAATGCAGGAAACTCAAGAGATGTGGGTTCAATCCCTGGGTAAGGAAGACCCCCTGGAGGTGCAAAAGGCAACCTATTCCAGTACTCTTGCCAGGAAAACCCCCTGAACAGACAAGTCTGGCGGGCTACAGTTCAAAGGGTCACAAAGAGTCAGACACGATTGAGCGACTAAGCATATATAAATTCATTCAACAAATGTTTAGCTAAGGACACAGGAAAGAACATGATATGCACCACTTTCTATCCTAAACTATGAAAACCTCAGAGCAAGGGGCCTAAGGTTGACTACAAAGATCTTTTAAGTGTTAAGATATACTTTTTTCCTCTGTCATTTAGCTTATTGGGTCTTCACTGCTTTCAGAAAGGAAAGAAGGAAGGGGAAGAAAGAAAGAAAGCAGAGATCTACAGAAATTTGTCCTCCAGATAAAGTGGGATGATACTACCTACAATGAAAAGTACCTCGGTCTCTATTCTTTAAAGCACAAATACTGGCCCCTTAAGCTTCTTCACCCGAAGAGTGAAAAATTTCAAAAGTAAGAACAATGATATTATAATCTCTCCCTGACTGCAGCAGGCCAAAATATTGCTACTAGGCGNCCCCACTCCAGTATTCGTGCCTGGAAAATCCCATGGACGGAGGAGCCTGGAAGGCTGCAGTCCATGGGGTTGCTATGAGTCAGACACGACTGAGCAACTTCATGTTCACTTTTCACTTTCATGCATTGAAGAAGGAAATGGCAACCCACTCCAGTGTTCTTGCCTGGAGAATCCCAGGGACGGGAGAGCCTGGTGGGCTCCCGTCTCTGGGGTCGCACAGAGTTGGACGCGACTGAAGCGACTTAGCAGCAGCAGCAGCAGCAGCAGCATCACGGAGGACAGAGCTGCTTATTTGTACTAGTAACTACTGGCTACGAGAAAAAAGAGCCAAAGTTGGATGATCTAGAAATAGATTATTCATAGAAATAGGTACCGTAATCCAGTTGGTTCCCAAAAATGTGATCAGGGATCCCTGGAGGTCTATAAGGTCAAAGCTATTTTCTTGACAATAGAAAAATGTTATTGGCCTTTTTCATTCTCATAATCTCAAGAAGTTAAATCGAATTATCCAGAAGCTTCTAGGAAATTAACAAGTCTTTTGCTACAAGTTGAATGCAGAAACAGATAAGAGAGTCCAGCTGTTTTATGTCAAACACTAGGGAAACTGGGAAAAATGTAAAATATTGCCATCCTTTGCAGTTTTTTTGTTTCATAAAATAATTTTTCTTCCATTTTATTGAGATATAATTGACATACAGCCTTGTATAAATTTAAGATGTACAGCATTATGATTTGACTTACCTAGAGACATGATTACCACAATAAATTTAATGGACATCCATCATATATAAATATAAAATTAAAAAAATAGAAAAAGTGATCTGTGTATGTGATGAGAACTCTTAGAATTTACTCTTTTAAAACTTCGTGTATAACTTAGTTTGGTTCAGTTCAGTCACTCAGTCCTGTCCAACTCTTTGCGACCCATGAACTGCCGCACGTCAGGCTTCCCTATCCATCACCAACTCCTGGAGCCTACTCAAACTCATGGCCATCACGAAAGTGATGCCATCCAACTCTCTCATCCTCTGTTGTCCCCTTCTCCTCCTGCCTTCAATCTTTCCCAGCATCAGGGTCTTTTCCAAGGAGTTGCTTCTTTGGATCAGATGGCCAAAGTATTGGAGTTTCAGCTTCAGTATCAGTCCTTCCAGTGAATATTCAGGGATGATTTCCTTTAGGATTGACTGGTTGGATCTCCTTGCAGTCTAAGGGACTCTCAAGAGACTTCTCCATACCACAGTTCAAAAGCATCAATTATTTGGTGTTCATCTTTCTTTATAGTCCAGTTCTAACATCCATACATGACTACAGGAAAAACCATAGCTTTGACTAGACAGACCTCTGTTCATAAAGTAATGTCCTTGCTTGATAATACGCCGTCTAGGTTGGTCATAGCTTTTCTTCCAAGGGGCAAGTGTCTTTTACTTTCATGGCTGCAGTCACCATCTGCAGTGATTTTGAAGCCCCCCAAAATAAAATCTCTCACTGTTTTCATTGTTTTCCCATCTATTTGCCATGAAGTGATGGGACCAGATGCCATGATCTTAGCTTTCTGAATGTTGAGTTTTAAGCCAACTTTTTCACTCTCCTCTTTCATTTTCATCAAGAGGCTCTTTAGTTCTTCTTCACTTTCTGCCATAAGAGTGGTGTCATCTGCATATCTGAGGTTATGGATATCTCTCCCAGCAGTCTTGATTCCAGCTTGTGCTTCATGCAGTCCGGCATTTTGCATTGATGTACTCTGCATGTAAGTTAAATAAGCAGGGTGACAACATAAAGCCTCGATGTACTCCTTTCCGGATTTGGAACTTATAGCAGTGTTGTTTGTATTTAGCATGTTGTATGTTACATCCCTATACTTATTTATCTTATAACTGGAAGATTGTACCTTTTGACTTGGTTCATTTTATTCCTGCTGCTTCTCTACCCCTTTTCTTGCCACCCCTGCCCCACCCACAAATTTGATCTCTTGAGAAAATAGCAATTTTGAATATAGTTAAAGAGTATATATAGAGTTGCTGAGAGAGAAGGGTGGTGGGGGAGAAGCGTGAGACAAATGAGTTGGAACTAGATAAGGAATTTAGAATGAATTCAGTCACATTACTGAAATCAGAGATGACTGTGAAAACATTATTACATCCTTATAGATGTCAACTGAAAAAAATGTACAACCTGAGAGTTGAGAAGTATGTTTTATTTGGGGCTTTACTGAGCATGTAAGCCTGGATGCAGTCTCTCAGATAGCTCTGAGGGACTTTTCCAAAGAGGTAATGGAAGAGCCAAGATACATAGGAGTTTTTACAAAAAAACAAGTAATAATTTAGGCCTTGTGGGCCACCAGGTCTCTGTTATAATTACTCAGGTCAGCTCCTGTAGTGTGAAAGCAACCATAGGCAATACTTAATTGAATGAGCATGTCTGTGTCTCAATAAAACTTTATTTACAAAAACAGATAGTGGCTCTGATTTGGTCAGCAACCCATAGTTTGCAGAACCCCAACAGTCAACAACATGGCAGTGATTCACACTTATGTTTCTTTTAGACATTTTATAACTATATCTTTTATATATAGATCTAAATCAATGTTGAGTTACTTTTTGTTGATGGTATAAGGTAGGATCAAGGTTCACTTCTTTGTTCATACTATTTTTCTCATTTCAATAACATTTTTGAAAAGACTGTTCTTTTCCCTCTTTGAATTGCTTGACATATTTACCAAAAAGCAATTTAACCATGTACAGGTCTATTTCTGGACTCATTGTTTTTATTGATTTATATAATTATGCTCATGCCAATATCCCATTGTTTTGATTACTGTGGCTTTATAGTAGGCCTCTAATTTAACGAGTATAAATCCTCCAACTTTGTTCTTCATTTTCAGAATTGTTTTGCCTATTCCAAGTCCTTCTCATTTCCATATAAATTATAGAATCCACTTGTCAATTTACATAAGAAAACTGTAGTGATATTGATTTTGAGTGTATTGTATACATAGACAAGCATAGAGAATTGACATCTTAACAATATCAAGTCTTCCAATCCATGAGCAATTAACATGTATATGTATAATTTTTATTGAAAATATTAGTGGTAATCTTTTGAGGGCTGAGATTATAGAATATTTTTGTTCTTTTTACTTCTCTGTCTCAAAAATATTATTTTAAAAATATTTAGTTAGACCAAAAAAAGATTCTAATTTTCGTTATGCAACAACTCAATTTAATTTGAATGATTCAGAGACAAGTAACTATATTAGAAAAAGAGAGGATAATTGTTTCTGTCTTTCTAACTAAAATAGATTCATTACCAAAAGAAAAAAATTATTTGATGATGATGTGTCCTTAGCAACTAAATTTTTAAAAAGCAACTGAAGAAAAAGAAGAATGGGAAACTGGATATTCATCACACCATAAAAGCACCTTCATCCAAATAACTTTTTTATACACTGTGAATTCATAATCTATTTGCTCTTTTGAAAGCAAAAGAAATATGCATTTTTGACTTTCCCCATTGAAAAATCAAAGAAATAATGACCAATCTAATGGCAGTGAACTCCCCCAAGATTCAGTCTAGGTGTTATTTTCCACTCCAAGAAGCTTGAGCGTCTAAGAAAAATAGTTGATTCCAGTTCTGAGCAGGAAAGTACAACTTAGCCTGGAGCATTGAGAGGAGGGGAATTAAATTTAAAAACCTTTTAAATGGAGGAGTATTCTAGAAATGGTGGGCTGATTTTAAAACCATCACCACAAACCCATTAAATGATTTTGATTTTTTAAAATGTACCCAATGACTCTCTGTATGCATCATTATGAAACACAAACCACATACAAGCATATTCTACACAGTAAAGTTTGAAATCCCTTGTTTGCATCCAAGGGCTTCCCTGATGGCTCAGTGGTAAAGAATCTATCTGCAATACAGGAGCCACAGGAGTCCCAGGTTGGATCCCTGGGTTGGGAAGATCCCCTGGAGGAGGGCATGTCAACCCACTCCAGTATTCTTGCCTGGTGAATCCCACGGAGAGGAGCCTGGTGGGCTATAGTCTCTAGGGTTGCAAAGAATTGGACACAGCTGAAGCGACGTGGTATGCACACATGCACATTCACAACTAAACTTACCCACAATCCCATTCTAAGCTTCCTACCATGACTTTAAAGTTTTTTCCCCTACTTTCACACATATATACACACATCTGTTCACAGGGCACGTACAAATTTAGAGCTTTTATTAGTACATGAATGGGCCCATCCTACCATTCTGTTTATCAGTCAAGACACAATACCTTGAGACTTCCCTGGTCCACTGGCTAGGACTCTATACTCCCAATGTAGGGGGGCCTGGGTTCGACCCCTGGTAGGGAAATAGATCCCACATGCTGCACATAAAAGAATCTGTATTCCGCAACTAAAGATCCCATGTACGGCAACTGAGACCTGGCGTAGCCAAATAAATAAATAATTGCTGTTTGTTTGGTTTTTTAAAAGACATAATATCATGAAGTTCCTTCCACGTCTGCATAAACCTAGCTCATTCTTCTTAAAGACTAGGACACCATATTCTGTTGTGCAGATGTACAGTAACTTATTTAGTTAATTCCCAACTTTTAGACCTAGCATGATGCTCCCTCCTATTTTCTTATATACACATTATGCAATGAATACCTTTCTGTCTTGTTCCCTTGTTCTGTAAATTAAGGAACCATAAGTGGGAAAAAAGGCTTTAATAAATTGTAACTGTGTATTAAAATTTGACAATAATTGCCAAATGTTGGATTCACAGGAAAGTTGGTTTAAAAAGGAAGTTGTTTTAGGAAGAAAGGACTGGACTTTTATCGGTTAGGATGTTTTGCAAGTAACAGAAAACCCAAAGTAGCCCAAACATTAAGAAAAAAGTAGCAATTGAAAAATAACATTTCCTTTCATCTCCCTAGTACACTGACTAAGATCCTGTGGATTCAGAATAACTTGAGATTTTGAGGTGGAAGCACAAGGTCATTTAATGATAACAACTTCGGCTGACTGTGTTAGCTCTGTTGCAGTTTAAAAAGGGGAAGGGGAATTTTGCCCCCGTTTCTGGCAGACAGAAGATAAGAAGCCCAGCAAGATCTAGGGCTTTAGCTCTTCCCACCCCACCACCAGCCCTGCCACCTCCCGCAACCGTCCCCACCCATCCCTTGCATCCACCCCTAGGTCCCAAGGCAGGGATTCCTCCATCCCTATTCCCTGATGACTGCAGGCCTCTGTGGGCCTGGCCTCCAGTTGCAGAGGCTGCCCTGTCTGTATTGGGCTGAGGTGAACCCCCACCATGCTGTAGAAGACATGGGGTTTTGGGGTAGTATGCTTGGTGGAGCAAGAACAAAGGTGACCACTGGAAGGGCACCCAGGACAGAGAAGGCTGGTCTAGGCTGGCATAAGCTTGGCCATCCCAGTATCAGGCCAAGTTATCACACCAATCCAGCACCTGGGGTGACTGGTCCAGAACAATGTGGATGAAGCTTTTCAGGGCCCGGGAGTGAACTGTGGCAGTTACAGTTGGGGCACTGGTGGCCCTTGGGTCTTGACACTGGAAGCCTGAGATAATAGAATAGCATACTGATTTGGGTTGGGCTTCCCAGGTGGCTCAGCTGTAAAGAATCCACCTGCCAGTGCTGGAGACATGAGTTCAATCCCTTGGTTGGGAAGATCCCCTGGATAAGGAAATGGTAACCCACTCCAGTATTTTTGCCTGGGAAATCCCATGGACAGAGGAGCCTGAAGGGCTACAGTCCATGGTGTTGCAAAGAGTTGGACATGACTGAGTGACTAACACACACACACACACACACACACACAAACACACACTTCATTGGGCCAATAGGAGGTGCCAACCATCCTTGAGGGAGATTTGCTGGCCACTTATGAAAGACCTGTACATAGATTATAGAAATGCTACTCTTCACTTCTCTCCCAGCCTTTCAAAGGAAGACTTCTGTCATATCTAGGCCTTCCAGCTGTAAAGCAGTTCCCTGGTGGCTCAGATGGTAAAGCGTCTGTCTACAATGCGGGAGACCCAGGTTCGATCCCTGGGTTGGGAAGATCACCTGGAGAAGGAAATGGCAATCCACTCCAGGACTATTGCCTGGAAAATCCCATGGACAGAAGACCCTGGTAGGCTACAGTCCATGGGGTCACAAAGAGTCGGACACAACTGAGCAACTTCATGAGTTCACTATAACATGTGGTAAAGTAGGGTTAGGAAATCACATGACTTGGAGCCCTCCCTGGCGGTATAGCAGTTGAGACTTCACTTTCCAATGTGGAGGGTGCAGGTTCAATCCCTGAATGGAGAACTAAGATTCCACATGACTCACTGCCAAAAAACCAAAACAGAGGCAACATTGTAACAAATATAATAAAAACTTTAAAGATGGTCTACATCAAAAATTATTTTTTTAATTTAAAGAAGGAAAGTCACATGACTTTTACAGAGCCATTTGTTAAAAAAAAAAGTGATAAAATTGTCTTCTGGAATGGGTTTTTGAAATGGTGTTGTTATGATGACCTCTAGAAGCCACGTTAGGTGCACACAATGTCCACGTTTTTTTCTGTAGTTTAGAGGACATGGAGCAGAAGTTGTGAGGAGGAAGAGAAGCTTCTCTGCCAGACTGGCCAAGTTTGGAACATATTTTCCTAGTAAAACCACTGTTCCATATGTGCATTTTATTCCTCACTATATATAGTTGACAATGCTAAGTACTTTTAAAAAATATCTAGATATCTTTGAGCACATGTTGTGTTTGTGCATTGGTTTGGGGGAGGATAGAGGAGATATAAATACAAAGGGTTGTCTAAACCAGTTTGTTTATTCTTAGGCAAGATTAACTATTGCCCTTTAGGGTCCTACCTTTCATTTGTATTGCTGTGTATATAATAGTGCATGTAATGAACAGATAATATGGGGTTTACAGCAACTAGGCTTCCTAGATGTCAAAGATACTGCTAGTCTGTGACTGACCAAGGTTCTTGGCCTCCTTAGTCAATAGAAATTTAAGAGGCCAGACATGAAATTCAGGCATGGATATATTGGGGCTGCTACTGCAGCAGCATTCATGCTTAAAATCTTGCATGCTAGGCTTCAGCTATGTGAACCAAGAACTTCTGGATGTCCCAGCTGGGTTTATAAAAGAAAGAGGAACTAGAGATCAAATTGTCAGCATCTGCTGGATTACAGAGAAAGCGAGGGAATTTCAGAAAAACATCTATCTCTGTTTCATCGACTACACTAAAGCCTTTGACAGTGTGCATCATGACAAACTGTGGAAAGCTCTTAGAGAGATGGGAGTACCAGATCATCTTCCCTGTTTCCTGAGAAACCTGTATACGGATTAAGAAGCAACAGTTAGAATCCTGTATGGAACAATTCGTTGGTTCAAGATCAAGAAAGGAGTATGACAGGGCTGTCTACTGTCACCCTATTTGTTTAATCTATATGCTGAGGACATTATGAGAAAAGCCAGCTGAATGAATTACAAACTGGAATCAAGATAGGTGGGAGAAACATCAACAACCTCAGATATGCAGACGATACCATTCTAATGGCAGAAAGCAAAGAGGAACTAAAGAGCCTCTTGATGAGGGTGAAGGAGGGGAGTGAAAGCCAGCTTAAGACTACATATTAAAAAAACTAAGATCATGGCATCTGGCCCCATTACTGCATGGCAAATAAAAGGAGAAAAGGTGGATGTAATGACATATTTCCTCTTCTTGGGCTTTAAAATCACTGCAGATGGTGACTGCAGCCATGAAATCAGAAGATGATTACTTCTTGGAAGGAAAGTGATGACAAACCTAGATAGTGTGTTGAAAAGCAGAGACATTACTCTGCCAACAAAGGTCCACATAGTCAAAGGCTATAGTCTTCCCAGTGTTCATGTACAGTTGTGAGAGTTGGACTGTAAAGAAGGCAGAACAACAAAGAATTGATGCTTTTGAACTGTAGTGTTGGAGAAGACTCTTGAGAGTCCCTTGGACTGCAAGGAGATCCAACCAGTCCATTCTGAAGGAGATCAACCCTGGGATTTCTTTGGGAGGAATGATGCTAAAGCTGAAACTCCAATACTTTGGCCACCTCATGTGAAGAGTTGACTCATTGGAAAAGACTCTGGTGCTGGGAGGGATTGGGGGCAGGAGAAGAAGGGGACAACCGAGGATGAGATGGCTGGATGGCATCACTGACTTGATGAACGTGAGTCTGAGTGAACTCTGGGAGTTGGTGATGGACAGGGAGGCTTGGCATGCTGCAATTCATGGGGTTGCAAAGAGTCGGACACAACTGAGTGACTGAACTGAACTGAACTGATATGAACAGATGCTGGGAAACTTTGAGGGTAGAAGGAGAAGAGGGCATCAGAGAATGAGATGGCTGGTTGACATCACTGATGCAGTAAACATCCATTCAGGTCAGTTCAGTCACTCAGTCGTGTCCGACTCTTTGTAACCCCATGAACTGCAGCACACCAGGCTTCCATGTCCATCACCAATTCCCAGTTTTGGGGGCCACTGGGAGGAGAGCAAGAGGAAATCCGTCTTGGAGACTGTCAGCCATCTTAAGGCAGGGTGTGAACTGGGCCTGAACCTTGTTGAGGAATGAGGAAACCATTGTTAAAGAAAAACCAGATCTCCATGGAAATCCCCTCCTCACAGATGGCAAACAAAGATTGGAAGTAAAGGTCTGGTTGTCTCAGCTGGATTAATCTCTGACTAGATTAATCTCTGATTAGACTAATCTCTTAGATTAATTAATCTCCAACTAATTAGATTAATTTTTAATTTCTGTTAGATTAATGATAGCAATGTCCCTTTGATGTAAAATCCCTTTTAATTTAATTAATTCTCCATGTAATTGTTAATTCTCCATGTAACTTCATGTTGTAAAACTAAGTACATGTAACCAGTCACATAATCGGAGTATAAAACCAAGCCCTCCTAATTCATCGGGGTCCTTGTTGGGAGCCGATTCTCCTTGGACCCACTGGTGTAATAAACTATACTCCTCTGTCTTGAGTGTCCTCCGAGGTATGTTTTGAGATTCTGGATTCCACAACATTGTAGCTCGCTCAAACTCATGTCCATCGAGTCAGTGATGCCATGCAACCATCTCATCCTCTGTCACCCTCTTCTCCTCCTGCCTTCAGTCTTTCCCAGCATCAGGGTCTTTTCCAATGAGTCAGTTCTTTGCATCAGGTGGCCAATGTATTGGAACCTTGATGAGCATGAACTTGGGCAAACTCCAGGAGATGGTGAGGGACAGGGAGGCCTGGTGTGCTGCAGTCCATGGGGTTGCAGTGAGTCAGACATGACTGGGCAACTGAACAACAACTGAAGCAGGAGGGAGTGAAAACAAATCAAGTTTCCCTTACTCACTCCCTGAGGGGTTGGGGATGGGTGGGTTGGGAGTTGGTAGGGGTGTGTGAACTGCTTCCTTATCTGATGCTGAGGTAGGAGATAGATGGGCTCCAGGCTACGAATTTACAAATAGTGTCTTGTTTACATTTCCTGAGGAAGGAGGAAGGTGGGGTCTAGGCTAAGTATTTACAATCAGCCTCTCACCTGCACTTCAAAATAGAAATAACAACAGTTTAGTTCAGTTCAGTCACTCAGTCATGTATAACTTTGCAACCTCATGCACAGCAGCACGCCAGGCCTCCCTGTCCATCACCAACTCCCAGAGCTTGCTCAAACTCGTGTCCATTGAGTTGGGGATGCCATCCAACCCTCTCGTCCTCTGTTGTCCCCTTCCCAGCCTGCCTTCAACCTTTCTCAAAATCAGAGTTCTTTCCAATGAGTCAGTTCTTCACATCAGGTAGCCAAAGTATCGGGGATTCAGATGCAGCACCAGTACTTCCAATGAATGTTCAGGACTGATTTCCTTTAGGATTGACTGGCTTGATCTCCTTGCAGTTCAAGGGACTCTNTCTTCGGCATTGCTTTTCTTTGGGATTGGAATGAAAACTGACCTTTTTCTGTCCTGTGGCCACTGCTGAGTTTTCCAAATTTGCTGGCATATTGAGCACAGCACTTTCACAGCATCATCTTTCAGGATTTGATATAGCTCTACTGGAATTCCATCGCCTCCACTAACTTTGTTCGTAATGATGCTTTCTAAGGCCCACTTGACTTCACATTCCAGGATGTCTGGCTCTAGGTGAGTGACTCACCATCGTGAGTATCCGGGTCGTGAAAATCTTTTTTGTACAGTTCTCCTGTGTATTCTTGCCACCTCTTCTTCATATCTTCTACTTCTGCCAGGTCCAGACCATTTCTGTCCTTAATCGAGCCCATCCTTGCATGAAATGTTCCCTTGGTATCTCTAATTTTCTTGAAGAGATCTCTAGTCTGTCCCATTCTGTTGTTTTCCTCTATTTCTTTGCATTGATTGCTGAGGAAGGCTTTCTTATCTCTCCTTGCTATTCTTTGGAACTCTGCGTTCAGATGCTTATATCTTTCCTTTTCTCCTTTGCTTTTCACTTCTCTTCTTTTCACAGCTATTTGTACAGCCTCCCCAAAAAGCCATTTTGCCTTTTTGCATTTCTTTTCCATGGGGATGGTCTTGATCCCTGTCTCCTGTACAATGTCACGAACCTCCATCCATAGTTCATCAGCACTCTGTCTGTCAGATCTAGTCCCTTAAATCTATTTCTCACTTCCACTGTAGAATCGTAAGGAATTCGATTTAGGTCATACTTGAATGGTGTAGCGGTTTCCCCTACTTTCTCCAATTTAAGTCTGAATTTGGTAATAAGGAGTTCATAATCTGAGCCACCGTCAGCTCCTGGTCTTGTTTTTGTTTACTGTATAGAGCTTCTCCATCTTTGGCTGCAAAGAATATAATCAATCTGATTTTGGTGTTGACCATCTGGTGATGTCCTTGTGTAGAGTCTTCTCTTGTGTTGTTGGAAGAGGGTGTTTGCTATGACCAGTGTGTTTTCTTGACAAAACTCTATTAGTCTTTGCCCTGCCTCATTCCTCATTCCAAGGCCAAATTTGCCTGTTACTCCAGGTGTTTCTTGACTTCCTACTTTTGCATTCCAGTCCCCTATAATGAAAAGGACATCTTTTTTGGGTGTTAGTTCTAAAAGGTCTTTTAGCTCTTCATAGGACCATTCAACTTCAGCTTCTTCAGCATTACTGGTTGGGGCATAGACTTAGATTACTGTGATATTGAATGGTTTGCCTTGGAGATGAACGGTGATCATACTATCGTTTTTGTGATTGCATCCACGTACTGCATTTTGGCTGGGCAATCAGACCATAGTTGGGTATCCAGATTCTACAATATCCAGTTAGCCCCAGGAAAGCTCCCAATTGTTCTCGAGTCGTGGGGGAGGGCAACTGGAGGATTCTTTGTACCGTATCAGAGGACAGTCTCCTGGACCCGTGTGTAATCTGAACTCCAGGTAAGTGACCTTTGTCTCGACCATCTGTGCTTTAGCAAGGGAGACTTTACATCCCCTTTTTGCCAAGAAGTTTAGAACCTGAATTGCATGTGGTTGGGCACTTTTCTCATCTGGAGAGCAGATTAGTAGGTCATCTACATATTGTGATATTTTCCCATTAGGTCCCAGGTCCAGGTCTAGGAGATTCTGGCTAAGGGCCTGTCCAAACAGGTGGGGGCTGTCTCTGAACCCCTGAGGTAATACTGTCCAAGTCATCTGTTGGTGTTTTTCTACTGGGGCCTCCCACTCAAAGACAAAAAGATATTGGTATTCTTTAACCAGTGTTATGCCAAAAAATGCATCTTTGAGATCCAAGACTGTAAACCACTTGGCACTGGGTGGGATTTCTCCCAAGATTACATAGGGATTGGGTACTGTGGGATGGAGGGGGACTACAGCTTCATTTATGATCTGGAGATCTTGAACCACTCACCAGGTTCCGTCTTTTTTCTTTACTTAAAGGATTAGAGTGTTACATGGCAAACTGGTGGGGACCAATAGCCCACAAGCAGGGAATTTATTTGTTAAAGGCTGTAGTCCCTCCCTAGCCTCTCTTTTGAGAGGATATTGTATTGTTTCTGGTTAGAGGACAATGATGATCGGTTCAGCTTGGTAGGCTCATCCAGGAATCCCCTGGTCCCACACCTGGGGGTTAATTTTGTCTTCTCTTAGTTTTTGGTCCCTCTCTATTAAAGGTGTAATGGGTTCTTCAGTAGTAACCAGGAGCTGTAGAGCTCTAGGGGCTGAAAAACTTCCCATCACAAGGGTGGTCCCCAGTTTAGTGAGTATATCTCTTCCGATTAAGGCAGTAGGACACTCAGGGACCACCAGAAACTGGTGGGAAAATATTTGTCCATCCCAGCAACAAAGAAGTGCTTGGGTGAATCTTTTAGTAGTTGCTTTTCCTGTAGCACCCAAAATGGTGTGGAGGAGAAGGCTCCAGAGTAGGAGACATAGACAGAGTAGGTAGCCCCTGTGTCAACCAAGAAATTCTTGGACCTACCTGCCACATCCAGTTGCACCCTTGGCTCCAGCCCTGTGATGGTTATCTGTGACAAGTGGGCTGGCTGGAGCAGGCCTCTTCAGTCCTCTTGAACCATTGTGAGGGTAGGCTTGGTGCTTGACCTTGAGGCTCTTGGGTCCCAAGGGCAGAGTGCCGCGCAATGTCCCAGTTGATGGCATTTGTGGCAAGCCGTTTTAGGAGACTTGTCATGGTTTGGACACTCTTTGACCCAGTGCCTCGCTTGTCTACAGACCAGGCATTTGTCTCGTGCCTTGTCCTTCAAGAACTCAAGGTTTGCCATAGGGCTTCTCTGGAAGGCGGCCAGCATCTGGACATGCCTTGTCTCTTTCTTTCTCTCCTTCTTCTGGGCCTTGGCCTCCTCCTGTTCTCTGTTATAAAAAGTATTGGTGGCTGTCTGGACCATCTCATCTAAAGAGGCAGCAGGGTCTTGCTGTTGCAGCTGTTGTAACTTAATTCTGATATCTGATGCATATTGGGACAGGAATTTGTCCTTTAAAATCACCTGTCCCTCGTAAGAGTCTAAGTCCAGATTGGTAAACTTTTAGAGTGCCTCTTCTTGCCTTTCCAGAAAGGCGATGGGGTTCTCATTGGGTTCCTGAGTTATTGTTGAGACTGAGCACAGTCCCACAAGTAATAGGCTTCTTTTTGTTTCCATGGGTGGACTTCCTTAGGGCTGAGTCTTTATGAAGCTTATCCTACCCAGAACTGTTGCAACCTGAGAACCAAGCATCCCCAGGTCAGGGTGCAGATCCCCAGGCAGGCTGAGGCATGGCAGCCTCCTAGAGATCGAATCCCTGGGCAGGTTGAGGTGTGACAGCCTCCCAAGAATTGGGTCCCTGGGCAGGTTGAAGCATGATGACCTCCTGGGACCTCTGGGACTGGTGGATCCCCGAGCAGGTTGAGGTGTGACAAACTTTTGAGGACCAGATTCCTAGGCAGGTCAAGGCGTGGTGACCTCTTGGGACCCCTGGACTGGAGTTGGGTGTCCCCAAGATCTCCAGTGTGACCAGTACTGGGTAGGATTAGGGGGTTGGATATTATAGAGTATTTCCCTCCCAAGGCCAGCTATTTTCTGGTTGTCTCTCCAGAAGACTGTAGAGGCAACCTCGTGGGTCTGGATGCGGCTCAGGAAAAGAGCATGAAACAGGAGGGAAGGGGCAGAGCACAACCTCTGAAAGAATGACACAGCACAAGGGTATAATGTAAACCAATTAAAATCAATTGGGTCCAAGATGACAAGTCAAATTAAACCCTAATCCCCAATCTATAAGCCAACAGACACACCCCGAGGTGGCAGGACAGCTCCAAGTCAAAAGATGGAGGAGTGGGTGGTTCCCCAATGGTTGGGATGATCCTCCCATTCATTAGCATATGAATTACACCCCCTCACAAAACCTAGCCAGGCCTAATCCTATGGCCCCAGCCTTTGCCCTCGGCAATGGTTCATGGCCTGAACAGTGGCTTCTCTCTGGATCCTAACAAATTCACCTCTTATCGCTTTGTCTCTCCATGAACTTTTGCGATGAGACATCAGAGCCTGAGTTTCATTAGATTTGGCAGGGCTTGAGTCCTAGGAGAGAGCTGAAGGACAGGAGGAAAAAGCAGTGGGAAAAACCTGCCAAGGAATCCCCTTCATAGCCCGCCAGAAAATTTGCTAAATATCTGACCAGTGCTCACAATTTCATTGGTCTGATCCTTGGCACAGAGAAAAGAAAGGACAGAAGAACCCCCACCGGCTTGTGTAACAGCTCCTGGGGCTCAGGAGATAGCGCCTTTGGGACATGCTGAGGAGTAGCCTCTCCAGAGTCCCTCAGTTGTGCCCCCTGCCACCCGCCTGTTCACAGAAGTTTTGAGGGAACAAGAAACGAGAGATTGTAAAGGAATTAAGATTTCATTAGGCGTGTCCCGCCAGCCATAGGAGCGAGGATCTCTTACCTTAACTGGAGGTCTTCTGGAATCTGAGACTGGGCCGCGTGACCTTTCTGCTGAGTTTGTCCTTCGCTGTCCCAGTTACCAGCACGATGGGCCTTCCCCATGCACTGGGTTTCTTTGCCTTCCGCTTCTAGCGTGGGAGCTTCGCTGAGTTGGGCTCCCGCTGTGCTTGGCCTCTTCTGCATGGAGGTTGTTTCAGCCAGGTTAAACCCAAGTCACAGCACCATAGATGTCACGCGAGTGTATGTTCCTTGGTTCTTTGTCTTGTCACAACAAAGATTTGGAGTGACGGACATTAAAGCCCTCGGCGCATCACAGCTCTCGGGTCTGGACAAACCGTGTTGTAGCTCTTAGGCAAATCAGTGTTACAGCTCTATTTTATTTAGAAGATAGCAGGAGAATCCATCCTCGAAGCGTGAGGGCATGCCAACCCAAAGACGTGAAGAGAAGAGAGTGGAGGAGCGCGTAGAGGAGGGAGAGGGAGAGAGAGAGAGAAAGAGCACACGCACGCGGGAGAGGAAGAGAGGGAGAAAGTGCTTTGGCTCCTCCTTTTATATGTTTTTTCCTCCACCTGGGCCTGCCCTATGCAAATTGGGCTTAGCCAGGAGTGCTGTTTGTTCTTCACTCTGGTCCTTGGACCTTCCTTTGACCTTCCTTGTCTTTTAGCCACTGCCATTTTGGACTCCTTTTCCCTACTCTACCTACCTAACAGAATGAAAACTGACCTTTTCCAGTTCTACGGCCATCACTGAGTTTTCCAGATTTGCTGGCATATTGAGTGCAGCACTTTGACAGCATCATCTTTTAGGATTTGAAATAGCTCAACTGGAATTCCATCACCTCCACTAGCTTTGTTTGTTGAGAAGCTTAAGATCCCCTTGACTTCCCATTCCAGTATGTCTGGCTCTAGGTGAGTGATCACACCATTGTGATTATCTGGACCATGAAGATCTTTTTTATACAGTTCTGTGTATTCTTGCCACCTCGTCTTAATATTTTCTGCTTCTATTAGGTCCATACTATTTCTTTTCTTTATTGTGCTCATCTTTGCATGAAATGTTCCCTTGGTATCTCTATTTTTCTTGAAGAAATTTCTAGTCTGTCGAATTGTGTTGTTTTCCTCTATTTCTTTGCACTGATTGCTGAGGAAGGCTTTCTTATCTCTCCTTGCTATTCTTTGAAATAACAGAAACAGGTAAACAGCTAGGCTTTGTCTCTTGAGGACACTTTAAGATAACAGCCATGGAAGAGATCAAAAGGGATCAAGAGATCAAGAGGTCACATATTTCCCATCCTTGGGGCAAGGGAGAAATTGCAAATGTGTAGAAAGACTCCTTGGAGGTCAAAAAGGAGGAGGAGCATCACCCCATAATAAATGATGCAAAGCCCTCCCCACCTCCATTGGCCTCTGAGCTGGAATCCATCTTGGGAAAAAAATTGTTCGGGCATGTTGGCAAGGGTCCTAGGGCAGGACAAGGCCTGCGGGGTTGGACTTCAGTAGAAAGTAAAGCAGTGAGGAAGGGGAAGAGGGCAAGAGTGAAAGTCAGAGGCCTAAAGGAGCAGATGGAATAAGCTGGGTTTACTTTGAATTCCCAGTTTTGGCACCAAATAAGATCACAGGTGACCTCCACCTGTGGCATCTTGAAGCAGGGTTTCAGTTCCCAGCCCGAGATTGAACTCAGGCCATGGCAGTGAGTGAGCTGGGTCCTAGCCATTCAACCACCCGGAACAGCTGCCAGTGAGTAGGCCCTGGCCCATCAGCTGTGTAGAAATAAAGTAAGGCGAGTGCAGAGAAAAAGAGCAAGCCAGGCAGTCAGGCAAGAAAAGCGAAATTTATTAGAAGTAAAAGAGAGGGTGTATGGCCCTTAAGGAGAACCAGCATCCTCCCTTTCTGACAGGGTCTTTCTTACACCCCACCAACAAAAAATTCTTTGTAGGGATGGTTGATTTTTAGCCTGTACTTGAGTCCTGTGGTCATGTAGCTGGAGGTCTGGAATCTTGTGGTCTTGTAGCTTTGAGAAGGTAGGCGCCGGTGAGAAAACAGAATGTCATTTAGGGCAGTTTGGTCAGTCTCAAGGATCTCTGTGATTTTATTCTTAGTTTGCAAGGTCAATGTAATGAGCCATCTTATCAATGAGCCCCCATGGGGCCCTATCTTTCCAGCCTTTTTGATTTAGGATAAGGGGTGAAGGTCAGTCTTCTGTTACTGCTTCCTGTGGGACATGGCCATTGTGGGGGTGAGATAAGAAAAGGATGGAATGTGGGTTAAGGGGATTTGTGTGGGGTCGAAGTTTTTGATAACCTGAGTGAGTTAGAAGTAGCTCATGGATAGTTCAGTTGGTGAATGCGTGTAAATGGTCCTGAAGAAATTTTGAAAAAAGACACATTAAACATGGGCCAAAAGTTGGAATAAAGGTAAGTAGAAGGAGAGGGTATAGAAAAGGTAGGACCCAGGGCATCCAATTGCAATTGCTTAACCAATTTTCCCATGAATTACTGAGGTGTTGATGTATTTGCAAGGCCCTATTTGTCAGATTTCTTGCTGCTTCCTTTACAATGCCTGATTTATTGGCATAGAAGCAGCAAGCTTCCTCCAAAAATAAGCATAGGCCTCCCTTTTCTACTGTGAGGAGGTCTAATCCTCTTCTGTTTTGAAGGACCATGGCTGCCAGGGAATCTAGCTGGTTTTGGATAGTGATAAGGCTGTTAGCTCTTTCTTCTAGGCTGTCAGTGAGGTCTTTAGAAAGTCTTTGATAGTAATTGAAAGAGGTTATGAGTCCTGTGGTCCTTGTCCCAATCCCAGCTGCTATTCCTAAACTGATTAATAGAGGAATGAATGGAATTGCCCATCTGGGTCAATTAGTGGGATAGGAAGGGTCTGATTGTTAGGACCAATAGAAATATCTGGGGCCAGATATACCAGGGTGCATGTTTCTGTTCAGTTAGTGGGAAGACATAAATAGGTAGTGGTTCTGCATAAGAAAAATATTCCAGCAGTAAGAAGACAACAGCTGAAATCAGTAGCAAATAGGAGTCCTTCAGGTGTTGCAGAACCAGTACTGAAAAAACCAAGCACCACACTTGGACAATCGGAGAACTCAGGTTTATTATGCCAGCAGGCCCAGAGGAGTTAACACTCCAAGCTCCAAGCCCTGAACAAAGGGATTACAGAGTTTTTATAGACAGACTATAGTGGGCAACACTAGCTGTGAATAGGCTGGTTTAAACTACAGGGTTTCGTGTGTGCAGGAACAGTGGTCAAGATAGAGAGGGGGATGCCTGACCTGGATAGGCATGATTAGGCAGGATTGCAGGGGCTGAGCAATTGCAAAGAGCAGGACAAGGGTGAGTGAGATAAGCTCCAGTTCTTAGTACTGCAGGTCCCCACTTTCTGAGACTACATGACCTACGTGATCTGAGTTACAGAGACAGAAGAAGAAGGAGGTTATGTAGAATTTTAACTTTTCCTCTTCACTGGGAACTTGTTAGGAGTCTCTGAAACCGACAGTGAACTCGCCAGTGTAGCCCTTACAAGAGGAGTATTTACACCATATGCAGAAGGGAGTCTTCCTGAGAAAGTAAGAGAATGTCCTGCAGTTCCTGAGACATGATAGACAGATGGACCCAAAGGGAAGGAGAGATGGGAAGTGTGATTACAGAGATGCGGCGGTATAGTTCCTAGTTGACGGTAAAAATTGTTCATAGAGTTTTGTCTGGAAAAAAACAGAAAGGCGCCTGTTGTTGTAGACAAACGTCAGAGGTGGTGGGTCCTCCTATAGCTCGTCCCTTACGAGTAGAAGTGAGATCTATAAGGAGGGAGGTCAGTATCTTGTCAGGATTGTGAATTTGATCAACTGAATATAAATAACGTACATATGATAAAAAGAGAGATTTTTCTCTATATGTGTGATAAAGAGAAGTGTTTATGTGAGTCCATTGATCTGTGGAAATAGGAGATGGATGCCAGCAAATTTGGAAAACTCAGCAGTGGCCACAGGACTGAAAAAGGTCAATTTTCATTCCCATCCCAAAGAAAGGCAATGCTGAAGAATGCTCAAACTACCGCACAATTGCACTCATCTCACACGCTAGTAAAGTAATGCTCAAAATTCTCCAAGCCAGGCTATGTGAACCGTGAACTTCCTGATGTTCAAGCTGGTTTTAGAAAGGCAGAAGAACCAGAGATCAAATTGCCAACATCCGCTGGATCATTGAAAAAGCAAGAGAGTTCCAGGAAAACATCTATTTCTGCTTTATTGACTATGCCAAAGCCTTTGACTGTGTGGATCACAAGAAACTGTGGAAAATTCTGNAAGACCACAATGAGGTACCATTTCACACCAGTCAGAATGGCTGTGATCCAAAAGTCTACAAGCAATAAATGCTGGAGAGGGTGTGGAGAAAAGGGAACCCTCTTACACTGTTGGTGGGAATGCAAACTAGTACAGCCACTATGGAAAACAGTGTGGAGATTCCTTAAAAAATTGCAAATAGAACTGCCTTATGACCCAGCAATCCCACTGCTGGGCATACACACCGAGGAAACCAGAATTGAAAGAGACACATGTACCCCAATGTTCATTGCAGCACTGTTTATAAAAACTGTTTTCTTTCTTGTCTACCTTCATGGAGAGGATTTCCTGGATTGGCCGGAAAGTTTACTTTTCGTTTTTGTCCACCAGATCAAAACAGCAGTTAAAGGCTAATATTGTCCTCTACTGTTATGACCAAAGTTATGACCAACCTAGACAGCACATTAAAAAGCAGAGACATTACTTTGCCAACTAAGGTCTGTCTAGTCAAGGCTATGGTTTTGTCAGTAGTCATGTATGGATGTGAGAGTTGGACTGAAGAAAGCTGAGTGCTGAAGAATTTATGGTTTTGAACTGTGGTGTTGGAGAAGACTCTTGAGAGTCCCTTGGACTGCAAGGAGATCCAACCAGTCCATCCTAAAGGAGATCAGTCCTGGGTGTTCATTGGAAGGACTGATGCTGAAGCTGAAACCCGAATACTTTGGCCACCTGATGCAAAGAGTTGACTCATTGGAAAAGACCCTGATGCTGGCAGGGATTGGGGGCAGGAGGAAAAGGGGACGACAGAGGATGAGATGGCTGGATGGCATCACTGACTTGATGGACATGAGTTTGAGTGAACTCTGGGAGTTGGTGATGGACAGGGAGGCCTGTCATGCTGTGGTTCATGGGGTCACGGAGTTGGACACGACTGAGCGACTGAACTGAACTGAACTGACCTGTAGAGCCTGATGAATATCTGTAAGAATCTGTGTGGCCTGAGATTGGGGAAGGACATAGCGGCCCTGTTTTGGTAACCAGTCTCCTTGTGGTTGTGCTCCCTCTTGTAATAATCGTCTTTTTCCCTCTGGGAGGTAAAGGGGCTTTATGTGGCGATTATTATACGTTAAGCTGATGATCAGAGTGAGGTTTGTTTTGCTTCTGTCTGCGGCATCATTGCCCCAGGAAATGGGGTATGAGGCCAACTGGTGACCTCAGCAATGAATGATGCCTACTTCAATTGGCATGTTAGCTGCTGTTAAAAGTCTGAGTACAAGCGGGGCGTTAGTTGTGGGAGAGCCTTTAATAGATAGGAGCCCTCTTTCCTTCCAGATGGCAGCATGTGAGTGTATAATGTGGAAAGTATATTTAGAATCAGTGTATATGTTTGCTCTCTTATTAGCTGTGAGGGTAAGGGCTCTACTTAGTGCAATAAGTTCTGCCTTTTGGGAAGAGCTTCCCAAGGGGAGAGGTTGGGATTCAGTAATTTCAGTGTCAGAGACAATTACATTATCGAGCTACTTTTTTCCTTATGATGTTGAAGAGGAACTGCAATCAATATACCAAGTAAATTCAGGGTTATTTAAAGGGGTTGAGGAAGTGTGGGAGAAGTGGGGGACCAGGTCTTCTAATGCCTCTTTGCAGATATGGATGTGGTGCTCAGAAGAAGTAGGGATAAGGGTGGCAGGGTTGAGAGTAGGACAGTGCTCAAGGGAGAACTCGGGAGATTCGAGAAGGGTGGCATGAATTAGTTGGATGCGTGAAGGAGATAGGAAGGGTCATGTATTTGTGAGAAAGTAAGTCCTTAAAGTCTTGTGGTGAACAAATGACAGTGGGTGCTCCAAAAGTCAGATGTTTACTTTCCTGAGCGAGGAGCGCAGCTGCTGCCAGAGCATGTCGGCAGGCCATCCTCTAACTGTGGCATCTAATTGCTTTGATAGATAAGGGACAGGGGTGAAGGAGGGGCCCTGATTTTGTCCACAAACTCCTAGGGCAGTTCTTTGTCTCTCAGTAGTGTGGAGTATAAAGGGGTGAGAAAGGTCAGGAAGTGTTAGATATGGGGCTGAGACAATGGCTTGCTTAAAAGGGTGTTAAAGGCTGAAGGGACATTTGATTTTAGCTCTAGGGGTTCTGAAAGATCTCCTCAGGTGGCTGGATATAGGGGTTATGCCAAGAGGGCAAAATTAGGAATCCAGAGGTGTAGATATCCAGCTAACCCCAAGAAGGACAAGCTCTCTGTTTTTTTGATGTAGGGAGTGGTAGGGTGGATATAAGGGACTCTCTATCAGTAGTAATATATCTTTTTGTTGGTGTTAAAAGGACTCTGAAATAGGTGACTCTAGGAAGAGAAAGCTGAACCTTGGTGTGAGACACTCAATAGCCTCAATCACCTAGAAAATTGAGAAGTTGTATAGTGTGTTGTTGTGAGTGTGTAAGTGAAGGACTACAAAAGAGGAGATCATCCACATATTGAAGGACAGTACTCGGAGTAAGATCAAAAGAGGTTAGGTCTGATGTGAGAGCTTGGCCAAAGAAATGAGGGCCATCGCGAAAGCCTTGTAGGAGGACTGTCATGTCAGCTGTTGGGAGCGATGATTGTCTGGATCAGACCAGGTAAAGTCAAAGAGATCTTAAGAGTGAGTGTAAAGGGATAGTAAAGATGTCATCTTTGAAGTCTAGAACAGTGAAGTGGATGGTGGAAGAGGGACTGAGAGAGAGGAGTACAGCGATTTAGAACTACTGAGTGTATGGGGATAATGGCTGCATTGATAAGTCTCAGGTCCTGAACCAGACTATAGGAGTCATTTGGCTCTTTGACAGGTAGGATATGGGTGTTAATAGGAAGAGTGAGTTGGGTGCAAGAGACCCTGATGTAGGAGTTTAGTGACAATAGGCTTTAATTCTTATTGATGTTTTTTGGAGATGGGGTATTGTAGTTGATTGGGGAATTTAGAGGAGTCTTTGAGATGGATATGAATTGGAGCATGGTGAGAGGCAACAGATGGATTGTCTGTATCCAAAACTATGGGATTTAGAGTCAAGGAGGACAATGGGGCAGGGAAAGAGGAGGCGGGGTTGATGAACTGTAACCAGGCTAGATCAGAGGGTGGGCTTGGGATAGTAATAGAGGCTTTGAATTTTAAGAGAAGGTCTCTCCCAATAGGAGTGGGGCATCTTGGGAGTATGAGAAAAGAATGGGAAAATGGGGGTATCTTGAAGTGTGCAAGGTAGAGTTTCAGTTATTTGTGGTGTAGATATTAAACTATCAACCCACATAACAGAGACCTGGGAGACCTTGGTTTTTCTGGAGTAGGCAGGCATAGCAAAATCAGTGGCCGCTGTGTCAATGAGAAAGGAGATTGGCTTGCCTGCCTCTGTAAGAGTTACCCTGGGCTCTGTAGAGGTGATGAGAATCAGGGCCTGGGGCCCTGGGCACCTTCAGTCTTCAGCAGCGAGTCTGAGGAGGCTGGGCAGAGCTGGGTTGGAGGACTCCTGCTCAGGACCAGGAGGGGATGTCCGGATCCCTGGAGGGTAATTTGGGCAGTCAACCTTCCAGTGTCCGTTTATGCCTCAGCTGTGACCTGGACCTGGAAGGGGCCTTGACTTTAGGTATAAACAGGCCCACTGGCCTTTTTTGAGCATTTGAAGCAGGTCCCAGGCGTCTTCCTTTCTTTGTTGGTTGATATAGGTTTGGAGCCATGTGGGGGCAGTGGCTAAAAGGTGGTTTTTGGCTTGATCTCGTTGGGCCTTCTCTAGCTTTGCCTGTTCTTCCCAGTTATTGAAAATCTTGAAGGGTGAATTTAAAAGGTCTTGTTGAGGGATTTGAGAGCCTTGTTCTGCCTTTTTTAGTTTCTTTCAGATATCTGGGGATGACTGGGAGAAAAAATGAGTGTTAAGGACAATGGTGCCCTCTGCTGAAGTGGGGTCTAATTTTGCATGTTTTTGTAGTGCTTCTGTTAACCTGGCTAGAAATTGTGCTGGGTTTTCATCTTGTCTTTGTTGTTTCCCAGAGCTTATCAAAGTTGATTGCTTTATGCCATGCCTTTTGAAGGCCCACAATAAGGCAAGCAACCATATGATTACAGGCCGCTCCTCCTGGTCTCCCTGCATGATAATTCCAGTTGGGATCATCTCCATGAACAGCCGTTGCCCCTAGGGGCTTAGTGTCCTCTGTCCTGTGTATCTCATCAGCATGCACCTGAGACATTTGCCATACTTGTTCCTTCTCTTCTGGGAGAAGAGTGGAGGAAAGGATGATGTAAATACCATGCCAGGTTAAGACCTAAGACTGGGTAAGATACTTGAATTCTTTTAGATAATTATCTGGGTCTGAGGAGAAGGAGCCAGACACTGTTCAATCTGACATAGATCAGTTCAGTTCAGTTCAGTTCAGTCGCTCAGTCATGTCCAACTCTTTGCGACCCCATGAATCACAGCACGCCAGACCTCCCTGTCCATCACCAACTCCCAGAGTTCACTCAGACTCATGTCCATCGAATCAGTGATGCCATCCAGCTATCTCATCCTCTGTCATCCCCTTTCCCTCCTGCCCCCAATCCCTCCCAGAATCAGAGTCTTTTCCAATGAGTCAACTCTTCGCATGAAGTGGCCAAAGTACTGGAGTTTCAGGTTTAGCATCATTCCTTCCAAAGAAATCCCAGGGCTGATCTCCTTCAGAATGGACTGGTTGGATCTCCTTGCAGTCCAAGGGACCCTCAAGAGTCTTCTCCAACACCACGGTTCAAAAGCATCAATTCTTCAGTGCTCAGCCTTCTTCACAGTCCAACTGTCACATCCATACATGACTACTGGAAAAACCATAGCCTTGACTAGANTCAATCGCCAGGCACTGCGAACGGAAGGCGCCCTGGCTGACACCGCTGCAGCCCCGGTCAAGGGCTGCTAGGACGGCGGCCCGCGGTGGGCAGGGGCATCATGCAGAAGCTGGGGAGGGGGTGGGCACGGTTTGCCACTTCGCGGATTAAGACATTATTAATTTCGCAGAGGGCCGCGGTCACTCAACAGCCATTGGGTTTCTCCATCTCAAAATGGCGGTGTGAGCCCCTGGCAAACAGCAGGTGCTCAATAAGTGCTCGGTCGCTCCTTGCATTTTAACAGAGTGACCTGAAGTGGAAGTGCCTTAGCTTGGAGGCCTGTGGTGCCTGGAGCCTTGGCACCCCGGGGGTCTCCACCCCGGCAGTGCACCCCCAAGGTAGCACCCCGAGGGTCCGCCGCAGGGCTCGGCGCTGGGGGTCAGCCCCAGCAGACTCACGCTGAGCAGCGTCGCCAGCAGCTCGCAGCCCCCGGTCCCGATGGCCACGTACTGGATCTTGTCCTGCGGGATCCCTGCCTGGCTGAACACGGCCGACGCATAGGCGTACATCTGCGGGGAGGGGCCACTGCGTGCCGGCTCCCGTCGCGCCCGGCCGCGGCCGCCCCGGCTCCCAGCCTTTCCCGCCCTCTCGCACTCCCCGGCCCCGCGAGGCCGGCTCACCGCGTCGTTCCCGCACAGCTCCATGGCTCCGCCCAGCACCACCAGGCTGGCCACCTGCCGCCGCAGCGCGCACTCCCGGAACAGCTCCCACGGGCGCCGCGCGCGCCCGCCCNGCTTGACTTCACATTCCAAGACGTCTGGCTCTAGGTGAATGATCACACCATCGTGATTGGGTCGTGAAGCTCTTTTATGTATAGTTCTTCTGGGTATTCTTGCCACCTCTTCTTAATATCTTCTGCTTCTGTTATGTCCATGCCATTTGTGTCCCTTATTGAGCCCATCTTTGCAGGAAATATTCCCTTGGTATTTCTAAATTTTTTGAAGAGATCTCTAGTCTTTCCCATTCTGTTGTTTTCCTCTATTTCTTTGTACTGATCACTGAGCCTTTCTTACCTCTCCTTGCTATTCTTTGGAACTCTGCATTCAAATTCCTTTGCTTTTTGCTTCTCTTCTTTTCACAGCTATTTGTAAGGCCTCCTCAGACAGCCATTTTGCTTTTTTGCATTTCTTTTTCTTGGTGATGGTCTTGTTCCCTGTCTCCTGTACAATGTCAAGAAACTCCATCCATAAACAGACCCCTAACAACAACGTATCTCTGCATGTATATGTTTTCTTCATATACCTACTCTTTTCTTGACTTGGTGCAGCTGCTCACTGGTCTGACTGCTGCCCCTTTTTGCCTCATTAAAAGTGATTTGTTCCTGTAGAGTATCAGTCTTGTTCTTTCTCCGAACCTCACCTTCTCAAGTTTCCTTACCTTACAGGGATCTATTATCAAGTCTGTGTTGCAGCCAGTCAGTGTTAGAATAGTAAGTAAGTCCTTTTGGTCTGACCTCCCCTTGGAAGCCCAAGCCTTTTAGGTTTCAAGCCTTTTAGGAGTCAATTCTGAGGGCTTGGATTGAGAATTTCCCATTGTGGCCAAATAGGGGGGTTAGACAAGAGCAAGAGAAAGTGAGGAGAAAAGCCTGAGAGAAAAGGCGTCTCCGTTCTCAGGACTTGCTCAGAGAGTAATAATAGTCTGCTTTGAAGTGGGCGTCCCCTATTTCAAAGTCAGATAGGACACAAAGCCAAGGACCTGAGGGCCGTGGGGACCCTCCCGCCAAGTGCTAGGACTTCGATAGGAGATGAGAGAGACAGGATCCAAGGGAGTGGGATTTCACTCACCCTTGTAACTGATGGATGAAAAGTGGGCTGGCGTGTGGATGTCAGTCCAGCAAGGCAAGTGGAGAGTCCCTTTCAGGAGCTCATCTCAGGTTCTCAGTGAGGTCCAAGGGAGGGGACCACTGGAGATAGGCTGGTGAGAGGAGCCCACCCAGTTGCGGTGGATCTTCCCTCCCAGGTTTTGGCGCCAGAATGTAAGGCGAGTGCAGAGAAAAAGAGAGCTAGCCAGCAGTCAGGCAAGAGAAAGGAAATTTATTAGAGGGAAAAGAGAAGGTGACTGGCCCTTAGGGAGAACCAGCGTCCTCCCTTTCTGACAGGATCTTTCTTATACCCTGCCAATGAAAAATTCTCTGTAGGGATGGTTAATTTTTAACCTGTAGTTGAGTCCTGTGGTAGCCAGAGGTCTGGAATCTCGTGGTCTTGTAGCTTTGGGAAGGTAGGCGCCAGTGAGAAAACAGAATGTCATTTTGGCAATTTGGTCAGTCTCAAGGATCACTATGGTTTTATTCCTTGTTTGTGAGGTCAACATAATGAGCCATCTTAACAATGAGACCCCATGTGGGCCCTATCAATTTCCACATAGAGCCAAAAAGTTAGTGAAACGTGTGAAGTGTTTATTAGGGAAAAGAGTACACATGGATAAACACACAGGTGGACCTAGAGAAAAAGTCATGCCCTTGTGGTAGTTTTGAGGTAGGAATTTCTAGGCAGTTAGTGTAGAATCCCTGAGATCCCAACCTTTTACAATAAACATCCCATTCCATTAACCTAAGACTACACTGTTTGTCCCGATTTCCTGGCACTCAAGGGAATGTGTCCTTGGTCTGATAAATTACAAACCCTCAGATCTGGGAAAGGGTAACAGTTAACTTCTGCCCAATATATCTGAGAGAAAAACAACAGGTGAACATTAACTTTTAGCCCATACATCTCGTCCATTGTGAAATGGCCAGGGGTCATAAGAAAAGTTCACAGGACAGGGAGTAAATGAGAAGATGAAGAATCTGAGAATCAAAGAAAATCACAGAAATGTTAAAATAAACACTGTAACTGACAAAGGTCCATATTTTCAAAGCTATGGTTTTTCCAGTAGTCATTTATAGATGTGAAAGGTGAACCATAAAGAAGGCTAAACACTGATAAATTGATGCTTTTGAACTGTGGTGTTGGAGAAGACTCTTGAGAGTCCCTTGGACTGCATGGAGATCAAATCAATCTATCCTAAAGGAAAACAGTCCTGAATATTCATTGTAAAGACTGATGCTGAAGCTGAAGCTCCAAAACCTTGACCACCTGATGCAAAGAACTGACTCATTACAAATGACTCTGATACTGAAAAAGATTGAACACAGGAGGAGAAAGGGATGAAAGAGGATGAGATAGTTGGATGGCATCACTGGTTCAATGGACATGAGTTTGAGCAAGCTCCAGGAGTTGGTGATGGACAGGAAATCCTGGCGTGCTGCAATCCATGAGGTCTCAGAGTCAGACATGACTGAGTGACTGAACTGAACCTTTAAGTTAATTTGTTAAAGATGACATATGTTAAGGATAAGAAACAAACAGAAATATACAGATCAATACTAGTAAGGGTATAGACTACTATAGATTCAGCTTTCGTGGGCATTTCACCCCTCTCAGTGTCTGTGCTGAGAGCTTTGTACTTTTGTTCTCTTTGAAATAAATCCTGTCTGCTCACTGCCTTGAGTGTTTGCCAGGTTCATTCTGTGGCTCCACAAACAAGAACTTGGATCCCCATTTCAGTTTGAATCACTTTCATGGGCCATTTCTTCTGGGCTTCCTTTGGCCAGTCATCTTGCTGTTCCTGGTATTTCGTATATCCCAGTGTCCTCCCATGTGTGCATGTACAACTCTTAGCCAAAATGGACTCTATCCAAGAGACCTATGGGTAGGTAGACATCACTGAGTATGAAGTGACATCCCCTCTCTTTTGACCTCCATGGAGCTTTTCTGCGCATGTGTAGTTGAGAAGGTCTCCTTGACTTCAAGAATGAGGAATATGTGATCTTTTATCTCTTATCTGGGCAGGGCTCAACCCCTTTCTTGCTTCTGCTATTTTGGAGTATGTCTGCATGGGAGGAACTCTGGGTGCTCAGCCTGGGGCCCATCTATCTCCTGCCTCAGAGTGAGGGTAGGGGTAGGTGCAGGGGTCAGACTGGAGGGGTGGGTTAGATGGTCTGCCCACCCCCTTGGTGGTGCTGTGTGCAGGGTGTATATGTAGTACCCTGCTTTGGTTCCAAGATTCTCAGAAATGACAGTTGGGTTTTTGGCCTTTTTGTACCTTGTTCATAACTTGAGCCTATGGTGTATGAACACACTTATTTTTAATCCCTTATAATTTCTTTGTATTTTGTTGCTCACAGAGATGGTTGTCCACGTGCAAGCACTGCAGCAAAGGGTCCCAGGTCCCAGCCTGTCTCAGGTTTATTAGAAAAATATAGATGTTGACACATTTTGTGTGCTTTGTGTTAAAATTCCTATGAAAGATTGTCTCCTGAAATTTGAGTGGAGGAGGGATAAAAGAAAGAAGGGTTTGAAGCCAGAATGTTCATGGTTAGAAAATACTTTTAGATCATAACTGTTGTCATATGTGTGGAGCTTACTTAGGACTGCAGTTTGTATAGTGGACTTCTCTGTGGCTCAGATGGTAAAGAATCCTGTGTGGGAGACACAGGAGATGCAGGTTTGATCCCTTGGTGGGGAAGATTCCCAGGGAGAAGGGAATGGCTACCCACTACAATATTCTTGCCTGGAGAATTCCATGGAGCCTGGTGGGCTACTCTTCGCTTCAGTTGCTTCAGTCATGTCTGACTCTGTGAGACCCCATAGACGGCAGCCCACCAGGCTCCGCTGTCCCTGGGATTCTCCAGGCAAGAATACTGGAGTGGGTTGCCATTTCCTTCTCCAACAGTCCATGTCTATTCCCTAAGCCCAAAAGAAATGCCCCATGGTGTCACAAAGAGTGTGTATAGTGGACAACATCCTTATTTGAAACATCTAGTCTATCTAGATCTTTTAAAGTGCTCAACATATGTTTAGAGTGAAATATCACTTTGTAAATATCTTTGTGCTAAAGTTCATAGGAAGTACTGTCTTTTAGCAATGTAATTGCTAAACAATCTCTGTGAGCAGTGTCAACCAAAAAAACGCAGAAGGCTCCCTATGAGAACTTATTTGGAATCTTTATTTTTTAAATTTAATATAAATTTATTTATTTTAATTGGAGGTTAATTACTTTACAATATTGTATTGGATTTGCCATCAGTTCAGTTCAGTTGCTCAGTTGTGTCCAACTCTTTGCGATCCCATGAATCGCAGCACGCCAGGCCTCCCTGTCCATCACCAACTCCCGGAGTTCACTCAGATTTATGTCCATCGAGTCAGTGATGCCATCCAGCCATCTCATCCTCTGTCGTCCCCTTCTCCTGTTGCCCCCAATCCCTCCCAGCATCAGAGTCTTTTCCAATGAGTCAACTCTTTGCATGAAGTGGCCAAAGTACTGAAGTTTCAGTTTTAGCATCATTCCTTCCAAAGATCAACATAAATCTGCCACAGGTATACATGTGTTCCCCGAACTGAACCCCCCTCCCTCCTCCCTCCCCATACCATCCCTCTGGAATCTTTAAATTTGCAATTTGGAAGACGTGGATTTGGGTGAAGTTGAAAGAGTGATGTAGGGAAGAGAAAGGATCAGGGGCTTACAAAAGCTAAAATCACAGTTTGTACTCTGACACGAGAAAGGTGTAATATTATGTTCAAAATCCTTCAAGCTAGGCTTTAGCAGTACATGAACCAAGAGCTTCCAGATGTATAAGTTGGGTTTAGAAAAGGCATAGGAAACAGAGATCAAATTGCCAGCATTCGTTGGATCATATAGAAAGCAAGGGAATTCCAGAAAATCATCTACTTCTGCTTCACTGACTATGCTAGAGGTGGGAGGGGGATTCAGGATTGGGAGCTCGTGTACACCTGTGGTGGATTCATGTCGATGTATGGCAAAGCCAATAGAGTTTTGTAAAGTAAAATAAAGTAAAAATAAAAAATAAATAAAGTGACTGTGTGGCTGTTTGATCACAACAAACTGTGCAAGAATTCTTAAAGAGATGGGAATGTCAGACCACTTTACCTCTCTTGTGGGAAACCTGTATGCAGGTCAAAAAGCAGCAGAACCAGAGATGGAACAATGGACTAGTTCAAAATTGGGAAGGGAGTAAAACAAGACTGTATATTGTCACCCTGCTTATTTAACTTATATGCAGAGTACATCATGTGAAATGCCAGGCTGGATGAATCACAAGCTGGAATCAGGACTGCCAGGAGAAATATCAACAACCTCAGATATGCAGATGATACCACTCTAATGGCAGAAAGTGAAGAGGAACTAAAGAGGCTCTTGATGAGTGTGAAAGAGGAGAGTGAAAAAGTTGGCTTAAAACTGAACATTGAAAAAACTAAGATCATGCCTCCAGTCCCATCAGTTCAGTTGCTCAGTCATGTCCGATTCTTTGCAACCCCATGAATTGTAGCACGCCAGGCCTCCTTGTCCATTACCAACTCCCAGAGTCTACCCAAACCTATGTCCATCAAGTCAGTCATGCCATCCAGCCATCTCATCCTCTTTCATCCCCTTCTTCTCCTGCCCCCAATCCCTCCCAGCATTAGAGTCTTTTCCAATGAGTCAACTCTTCTCATCAGGTGGCCAAAATATTGGAGTTTCACCTTTAGCATCAGTCCTTCCAATGAACAGCCAGGACTGATCTCCTTTAGGATGGACTGGTTGGATCTCCTTGCAGTCCAAGGGACTCTCAAGAGTCTTCTCCAACACTACAGTTCAAAAGCATCAATTCTTCAGTGCTCAGCTTTCTTCATTGTCCAAATCTCACATCCATACATGACTAAGACCCAGGTGGAGGAATTCTGAGTCCAAAGGCCTGAGAATGAGGGGAGCCAATGATATAGTTCTTCGTCCAAGGACAGGAAATGAAGTGATGCCAGCTCAAGTACTGAGGCAAGAGAAGAGGGCCGAGTCCCTCCTTCCTCNAGAGGCTCTTGATGAGTGTGAAAGAGGAGAGTGAAAAAGTTGGCTTAAAACTGAACATTGAAAAAACTAAGATCATGCCTCCAGTCCCATCAGTTCAGTTGCTCAGTCATGTCCGATTCTTTGCAACCCCATGAATTGTAGCACGCCAGGCCTCCTTGTCCATTACCAACTCCCAGAGTCTACCCAAACCTATGTCCATCAAGTCAGTCATGCCATCCAGCCATCTCATCCTCTTTCATCCCCTTCTTCTCCTGCCCCCAATCCCTCCCAGCATTAGAGTCTTTTCCAATGAGTCAACTCTTCTCATCAGGTGGCCAAAATATTGGAGTTTCACCTTTAGCATCAGTCCTTCCAATGAACAGCCAGGACTGATCTCCTTTAGGATGGACTGGTTGGATCTCCTTGCAGTCCAAGGGACTCTCAAGAGTCTTCTCCAACACTACAGTTCAAAAGCATCAATTCTTCAGTGCTCAGCTTTCTTCATTGTCCAAATCTCACATCCATACATGACTACTGGAAAAACCATAGTCTTGACTGCTGCTGCTAAGTCACTTCAGTCGTGTCTGACTCTGTGCGACCCCATAGACGGCAGCCCACCAGGCTCCCCCGTCCCTGGGATTCTCCAGGCAAGAACACTGGAGTGGGTTGCCATTTCCTTCTCCAATGCATGAAAGTGAAAAGGGAAAGTGAAGTCACTCAGTCGTGTCTGACTCTTAGCGACCCCATGGATTGCAACCTACGGGCTCCTCCATCCATGAGATTTTCCAGGCAAGAGTACTGGAGTGGGGTGCCATTGCCTTCTCTGTGACTAGATGAACCTTTGTTGGCAAAGTAATGTCTCTGCTTTTGAATATGCTATCTAGGTTGATCATAACTTTCTTTCCAAGGAGGAAACATCTTTTAATTTCATGGCTGCAATCACCATCTGCAGTGATTTTGGAGCCCCCCAAAAGAAAGTCTGACATTGTTTCCACTGTTTCCCCATCTATTTCCCATGAAGTGATGGGACCAGATGCCATGATCTTCGTTTTCTGAATGTTGAGCTTTAAGCCAACTTTTTCACTCTCCTCTTCTACTTTCATCAAGAGGCTTTTTAGTTCCTCTTCACTTTCTCCCATAAGGGTGGTGTCATCCCATGGCAAATAGAAGGGAAAAAAGTGGAAGCAGTGACAGATTTTATGTTCTTGAGCTCCGGAATCACTGCCAATGATGACTGCAACCATGAAATTAAAATATGCTCGATCCTTGGAAGGAAAGCTATGACAAACCTAGACAGAGTATTAAAAAGCAAGGACATCGGGAGAACGAGATGGTGGAGGAGTGGGTGGATGTGGAGTACAGCTCTCTCCACAGATACATCAGGAATACACCTTCAGACACAGAAGTGCATGCAGAACACCAGCTGAGAACAGACAGGAGGATCTGACCAGTGGAAAAGAATATATAGAACCTCGCAAAACTCGATAGGACGAAGGAACTAGGAGAAAAAACGGGAGTATTAGTAGGACTGGGCCAGCTCTCAGCCAGTGGGGGAACTGAAGCAGGGGTCCGATCCCCACATTGGGGCAATTATATGAGTCAGAGGAGAAACGTTTAATGCTGGGAGTGAAACAGCTGATCTGTGACAGCCTAAATGGAATGAGATTCAGACAGTCCTTGCCGCCGCCATACATACCCTGGACAGGGACGCAGACCCCCTGGAAGGGGCAGGGGCTAGGATCTGGAATTTAGGGATCGTGGAGCAATCCCAGGGTGAGGGCTGCTGTTGACTGTGGAGAGACGTATCGAGGGGATGTGAGGGAGGAGACTGTGGTATGAAATGCCTGTGGAGGAAAACCAGGCAGTCTTGGAAGCAAGGCGATCTTGCTGAGTCACGCATAGGGGATGGAGCCATCACCATAGCCTCTCTCTCCCCACAGGCCAGCGCTGGCAGCTGAACAGGAGAGGCTAGCCCATCAAACGCCTAAGCCCCTGAACTACAGAGTAGGACCCCACCCAGGGGGTCTCTTTGTGTTCCTGATGTGCTGAACAACAGAGAAGGACCCCAGGCAAGGGAACCCTCTAAGTGCCTGAATGGGTGGAGCTACGGAGAAAGACTGGCCAAAGAGGCCTTCTGATCGCCAGCTACAAGAGGCTTGAAAAATGACTCAGATAGGGCCATAACTGCTGGGGCGGAAGCAGTCTGTGTCCCTGCACACTTGGTGCCGCCAGGGTCCTTGCAAGTCAAGCAGCCATCCTCATGCTCAACTCTCACTGGGGCAGAGCTACCACAGGCTAAAAAATAAAATAAAATAAAATAAAATTGCATCTATACACACAAGGTAGCTTCAGTCATGTCCAACTTTTTGCCACCCTGTTTACCGTGGCCTGCCAAGCTTCTCTGTCAGGGGTCTTCTCCAGGTAAGAATACTGGAGCATATTGGCCAACACTGGTTGCCACACCCTTCTAGAGCACTGTATCTCCTGCTGCTCTAGCCTCCAACTCCCCTGAGTACCTGGTGCTGCCAGAACTCCTGAGACCCAAGCAGCTGCACCACCTCCACACCTGGCAGAGGTGGAAATAAAACCACAGTTGAAACCCNGACCGTGGCCTGCCAAGCTTCTCTGTCAGGGGTCTTCTCCAGGTAAGAATACTGGAGCATATTGGCCAACACTGGTTGCCACACCCTTCTAGAGCACTGTATCTCCTGCTGCTCTAGCCTCCAACTCCCCTGAGTACCTGGTGCTGCCAGAACTCCTGAGACCCAAGCAGCTGCACCACCTCCACACCTGGCAGAGGTGGAAATAAAACCACAGTTGAAACCCAGGGGCAGTGTGGCTAAGGGAGAGACCCAAAAGCTCCCCACCAGCTGTACAAGCTGCAGGTTAAATCCACATGATCAACTAGGCAGACTCTGGGTCTATGAAATATATAAAAGGTCATTGAGAGCTCCCACAAAAGAAAACACACTAGTTTTGATAGCTGTGGACGTTGGAGGCAAGAACGCACAGGAGTAGGGCCAGATTAGCATCTGAGCTGCCCCCACGATAGGTCCAGAGATCAGTATAGTGTTGGAGGGCATCCCTAGGGAGGTGAGGTAGACTGTGATTCCCAGCGAGAGAAAGGACTCTGACAGCAATGACTCAAGAAAAACATTTATTGCTCTTGTTTTGACTTGTTCTGTAGATCATTTTGGATTTTTTGTTCTTTTGCCCCTCTGTTTTAGTTGTCGATTTTTATAATGCTATAAAATCTAATTAAGCTTTTGAGCATTTTTTTCTCTCATATGTAATTTTTATTGTTGTGATAAACCTCTGTTTATGCTTTAGTTAGTTTTGTTCTTAAGTGCTATATATAATTTTTGCTTTCCTTTGTTCGTCGGGTCAATCTATTGTACTTTATTTTTGTTGGACAGTTTTGATTTTGCTTGTGGGTGTATATGTATATGTGTATATTCAGTCACATTGTTCACTGTTGTTGTAAACTTCTGCCTCTATGTTGGGCTTTTGCAGTTCTGTGGAGTTTACCCTTTTTTTCCTCTCTCTCTTTTTTAATTNTCAGAACACTAAGATCATGGCATCCGGTCCCATCACTTCATGGGAAACAGATGGGGAAACGTGGAAGCCGTGTCAGACTTTATTTTTTTGGTTTCCAAACTCACTGCAGATGGTGACTGCAGCCATGAAATTAAAAGATGCTTACTCCTTGGAAGGAAAGTTATGATCAAACTTGATAGCATATTAAAAAGTAGACATTACTTTGCCAACAAAGGTGCGTCTAGTCAAATCTCTGTTTTTTCCAGTGGTCATGTATGGATGTGACAGTTGGACTGTGAAGAAGGCTGAGTGCTAAAGAATTAATGGTTTTGAACTGTGGTGTTGGAGAAGACTCTTGAGAGTCCCTTGAACTGCAAGGAGATCCAACCAGTCCATCCTAAAGGAGATCATTCCTGAGTGTTCATTGGAAGGACTGATGCTGAAGCTGAAACTCCAATACCTTGTCCGCCTCATGCGAAGAGTTGCCTCATCGGAAAAGACCCTGATGCTGGGAGGGATTGGGGGCAGGAGAAGAAGGGGACGACAGAGGATGAGATGGCTAGATGGCATCACTGACTCAATGGATGTGAGTTTGAGTGAACTCCGGGAGTTGGTGATGGACAGGGAGGCCTGCCGTACTGTGGTTCATGGGGTCGCAAAGAGTTGGACATGACTGAGCGACTGAACTGAACTGATGGATGACATTTGTGTACTTTGCTTCCTGTGTTTTTTAGTTTCTGTAATGCACACATTAACTTTAACCTTTTAAAAAATAACACTAACATCTTAATGATTTCCAAGAACAGTGGTTAATTATTCACTCATGTTTACATTGGCTGCTGAATAGAGCTACCATAACAAAGTACCACAAACTGAGTGACTAAAGACTTTATGTATTCTCTCATGATTCTAGGGGCAGAGGTCTAAAACCAAAATGTTGGTAGGCTTGATTTCTTCTGGAGGTGCTGAGAAAGAATCTGTTTCATTCCCCTCTCCTGGCCTCTCATGGATGCCAGCAGTCCTTGGAGTTCTTATCTTGTAGCTAGAAAATCACTAACCTCTGCCTCTATTCTCACATGGCCCCCTTCCCTGTGTCTCTGTATTCTTTCTTCTTCTTAGGACACCAGTTGTATTGGATTGACAGCACATCATAATCTAGTATGAGCTCATTTTAACTAATTATATCTGCAAAGAGCTTATCTCCAAATAAAGTCCCATTCAGTTACTGGGGGTAGTGGTTTATCTTTTTGGGGGATCCAGTTCAACCCACAACAGTTAGAAGTCAGTAGTGGCTCTACGTCTGCCAGATGTATCTTTCTATTCTTGGGCTCAGAGTGAAGGAGTGGGCTCTACTTAGCATGCATCATTCTTGTGGTAGGAATAAACAATAGCTCTCAAAACATCCATTCAAGTGAGGCAGGTATCACGTTTCATTCCATGGTACGTCCGATCATGTCATAACTTGCTCTACATCACAGGTTCCTGCCTCAGGCTTATGTTTGTCCAAAATCTGCATCATTTCCCAGTCATGGACTTCCTGTTAAAAGTCAGTCTCGGACTTCCCTGGTGGTCCATTCTGCCTGCCAGCACAGGGAACACGGGTTCAATTCCTGATCCGGGAAGATCACGCAGGCTGCGGGGCAGTTGAGCCTGTGCACCACAACTGCTGAGCCCATGGTCTTGTGCTCTGCAACAGGAGAAACCACTGCAGTGAGAAGCCTGCGCACTGTGAGCAGAGAGTAGTGCCCGCTGGCCACAACTAGAGAAAGCCTGCGTGCAGCAAGGAAGACCCAGCACAGCCGAAAACAAACAAACGCATTTTAAAAAAAGAGTTAATCTGTTGCAATACCTGTTTTGTTTTGGTTTTAGTTGATTTATAGTCATGGTTTGTGGACAGTTTTACTTTTGTTTTGGATTCGAGGGATTCGTTAACAAAAGAAACTACTCATCATACACAACAATTTCAATATTTAATAGAACAATTCCAATATTTAATAGAAGATTATTGGACTTAATTTCAATATACAGTCATTAAAAGAAATGAAATATAAACAATAGAGAAAACAGCACATACAACACCAATTTGAGCTGACCAACATCCAGAATTAAACAGTGCCGGGAATTCACTTGTTAACAGCAATCTGGAGTCCCAGTTGGGAAAAGTTCCCAGGCAGTGTGTCCACTTCATGGGTGAGACTGCAAATTGCAGTTTCAGGGGCTCCTGCTTATCATCCCAGGCCACAAACTGATATCATCATTGGTTTGTGTGCAAAAATGCAGCTCTGGTTTTACTTCAATTTTTTACAAAGCTGTTTGCTTCTTGTGAGTCATAGGATTTCATTAGACCCCAGAGGGTTGACTAGACCTACAGGAATTCAAGAATTCCAAGACCTGCTCTCCCCCAACCCCCAACTTAAAAAAAAATTTGTATTGGATATAGCTGACTAACAATGTCTGATAGTTTCAGATGAACAGTGAAGGGACTCAGCCATACATACACATGTATCCATTCTTCCCCCAAACTCTCCTCTCATCCAGGCTGCCACATAACATTGAACAGATTTCCATATGCTATACAGTATGTCCTTGTTGGTTATACTTTTTAAGTATAGCAGTGTATACATGTCCATCCCAAACTCCCTAACAATCTCTTCCCCCTTCCACTCCCCTTCTTATCTAAAGTGCCACACGACTTGCTGTGCTTGTGGGCAGGCACAGAGTCTGGGCAGTGTTCAGGCAGAGCAGAAACAGGTCAGAGGCCTGATACTCTCCTGCTTCTGAAGCCTGAACAAGACTTCTTCCATTTTAATTTCCTTAACAAGTCTCTTTTTGTAACTGTAACATAAGTATCCTCTCTTTTATCAATCCAATAAAAGCCCACTTCTTGAAGGCATTTGATATTTTTTCTTAAGAATTCAGTTGTATCTTCAGCCAATTAAATGTAAGATGCACATAAAACAAATCTCAGCACTTAAATTATCTTTAAAAATATATCAGTTTCTGAAATACAATAAGCGAAATATTTTTAAAATGTCCACATCAGTGGGACAAACTCTATAGGTTGCTTTCAAGTCTTGGTCTACACAAGAACAAGGGGATTGTTCACTCTACATCTGGTTCCATTTTGCTAAGGAACTTGGGTGCAGGACTATAGCTATGCCATAGTGTTATCTGAATGGTGGAAACTGCACAGACCTTTTTAAAAATGGGAGAAACAGGAAGAGGTTCACCATATCTGAACTTTAGGAAGTGAATGAAGCTAAATATTAGAGGCAAGTGGTCTTTAAATCCATTGGTTAGAGGTTTCAGGGTACAAGTTAGAAGCTTGTGTTTTCTTGTTTGTTCATTTTTTGCCTTTGGGTTTAAGTTCATTTATTCTGTTTCACCTTGGAGTTGTTACCAACCAGGGTTCCTGGCCTTCCTTAATCAATAGAAATTGATAAAATTCCAGACAAAAAATTGAGGCAAGGCTTTATTGTGGCTCCTTTGGCAGCAGGAGGGAGTGTAAACAATAATAGATTCCCTTTCTCTCTCCTAAGATGGGATGAGCTGCTTCTTTATGTGGGGTAAGGGTAGCAGCGGGTCCAGGGGTCAGAGGGATGGCTTAGGTGGTTTCCCCACTCCTTAGGTGGTGCTGTGTATGGAGGTCATGCTTCAGTTCAGTTCAGTTCAGTTCAGTTGCTCAGTCATGTCCGACTCTTTGCAACCCCATGAACCACAGTACGCCAGGCCTCCCTGTCCATCATCAGCTCCTGGAGTCCACCCAAACCTATGTCCACTGTGTCGGTGATGCCATCCAACCATCTCAGCCTCTGTCGTCCCCATCTCCTCCTGCCCTCAATCTTTCCCAGCATCAGGGTCTTTTCCAATGAGTCAACTCTGCATCAGGTGGCCAAATTATTGGAGTTTCAGCTTCAATATCAGTCCCTCCAATGAACACCCAGGGCTAATCTCCTTTAGGATGGACTGGTTCGATCTCCTTGCAATCCAAGGGACTCTCAAGAGTCTTTTCCAACACCACAGTTCAAAAGCATCAATTCCTCAGCGCTCAGCTTTCTTTATAGTCCAACTCTCACATCCATACATGACTACTGGAAAAACCATAGCCTTGATTAGACAGACCTTTGTTGGCAAAGTAATGTCTCTGCTTTTCAATATGCTGTCTAGGTTGGTTATAACTTTCCTTCCAAGGAGCAAGCATCTTTTAATTTCATGGCTGCAATCACCATCCACAGTGATTTTTGAGCCCAGAAAAATAAAGTCAGCCACGGTTTCCACTGCTTCCCCATCTATTTCCCATGAAGTGATGGGACCAGATGCCATGATCTTCGTTTCCTGAATGTTGAGCTTTAAGCCAACTTTTTCACTTTCTTCTTTCACTTTCATCAAGAGGCTCTTTAGTTTTTCTTCACTTTCTGCCATAAGGGTGGTGTCATCTGCATATCTGAGGTTATTGATATTTTTCCCAGCAATCTTGATTCCAGCTTGTGCTTCCTCCAGCCCAGCATTTCTCATGATGTACCCTGCATATAAGTTAAATAAGCAGGGTGACAATATACAGCCTTGACGTACTCCTGAGGTCATGCTTAGTATCCTGTTTATGCTCCTGGCTCTTCAGAAGTGGCAGTTGGGCTTCTTTGGTCTTTTTGTATCTTTTCCATAAATCACTGCAACCAAGCATGCTTTCAGTTATTTTCAGTCCCTTATGGTTTCTAGGTATTTTGTTGTTCAAGGAAGTATTTTTCCAGGTGTAAGCATTGCAGCAAACGGCCGCAGGTCCCAGGTTCAGCCTGTCTCAGAATGATCCTTAAACACTTGAAAAAGTTTCAACATAGTTGGTCATCAGGGAAATGCCACACAGAACTCTGATATCATTATATACCCTCTAGAATGTTGAAAAAAAATTTTTTTTGATATGATAGTTTTTATTTTCAAGGCCTTGAATGATACATGATGTTAAGCATACATTTCTCATTTTATGAAAATGTATGTTGATTTATAAATTTTATTTATTTATTTATTTGCTATACAGTAGGTCATTGTTGGTTATCGATTTTGAATATAGCAGTATGTACCTGTCCATTCGAAACTATCCATTTCCCTTGGCAACCATAGGTTCATTCTCTAAGTCTGTGAGTCTCTTTCTGTTTTGTAAGTAAGTTCATTTGTATCATTTCTTTTTAGATTTCACATGTAGGGGATGTCACACTATATTTCCCCTTCTCTTAGTTACTCAATATGTAGAATGTCCAAAATTTAAAGGATACACAAAACAGCAAGGACCTACTGTATAGCAAAAGGAACTATATTCAGTATCTTATAGTGATCTATAATGGAAAAAAATGTGAAAAAGAATGTATATATGTAGGTATAATTGAAGTACTTTGCTGTACACCTGAAGTATTGTCAATCACTATACTCCCAATTAAAAAAAAAGATGCACAATACCAAGTGTTGATGAGGATGTCTGGCAACTGGATTCTTATATTTGGCTGGTGGAAATGTAAAATAGTACAACCACTTTGGGAAATAGCTTGGCAGTATTACTTACACACACACACACACACACACACACACATGGGGCTTCCCCAGTGGCTCAGTAGTAAAGAAGCTGCCTGCAATGCAGGAACCACAGGAGATGTAGGTTTGATTCCTGGGTCTGGAAGATCCTCTGGAGGAGGGCTTGGCAACCCACTCCAGTATTCTTGCCTGGAGACTGAGCAACTTTCACTTTCATACTAAATATATATTTGAATTATATATACATATATATACATATATATGCAGAGAAGGCAATGGCACCCCACTCCAGTACTCTTGCCTGGAAAATCCCATGGACAGAGGAGCCTGGTACACTGCAGTCCATGGGGTCTGCAGACCCCGTGGAGTCGGACACGACTGAGCAACTTTCACTTTCATACTAAATATATATTTGAATTATATATACATACATATATACATATATACACACACACACATATATATATATATATGGAGAAGGCAATGGCCCCCCACTCCAGTACTCTTGCCTGGAATATCATATGGATGGAGGAGCCTGATGGGCTACAGTCCATAGAGTCTCTGTTAGGGAAATTAAATAGTCTTGTTTAGGCTTCAAAGATGAAACAGAGCAGGCCTCTGACCTTGCTTCTAATCTGCCTGGACACTGCCCTGACTGTGAGTGCCTGCCTGCTATGAGTGGAAGACCTGCAGCCCATAGATAAGATGGGGATAAATCTTGAGATTACTGAGCCCTTGGAAGGGTGCTGGCCAACCAAGCCCCAGGCTTAACAACATTCCAGGTTTTACAAGACAAAACAAACAACATTAATGTGAAACCAGAGCTGCTGTTTACCCACAGATTAATGATGATATCAGTTTGTGTCCTGGGATTATAAACAGGAACCCAGAGCACAATATTTGAAGTCTCACCTACAGAGCGATTGCGCTGCCTGGAAACTTTTCCAAACTAGGACTCCAGATGTGCTATGACACGTGACTTCCCAGCGCTGTTTGAATCTGGATGTCAGTCAAAACTCAATTTGGTGATGTATCCTCTGCTGTTTCTATTTCTCTTTTCTTTTAGTATTAGTATATTGAATGTAAAATAGATAATTCTCTAATAGATATTGGCATTATTTATTTGTATGTAATGAGTGCCCTATTTTGTTAACCAATCCTTTGAACCTGAAAGTGCCTCAAAGAATTGGACAAGACTGAAGTGACTTAGCATGCATATATGTATATATGCTGCTGCTAAGTTGCTTCAGTCGTGTCTGACTCAGTGCGACCCTATAGACAGCAGCCCACCAGGCTCCCCCGTCCCTGGGATTCTCCAGGCAGAAACACTGGAGTAGGTTGCCATTTCCTTCTCCAGTGCATGAAAATGAAAAGTGAAAGTGAAGTCGCTCAGTCATGTCTGACTCTTCGCGACCCGATGGACTGCAACCTACCAGGCTCCTCCATCCATGGGGTTTTCCAGGCAAGAGTACTGGAGTGGGGTGCCATTGCCTTCTCTGTATATGTATATATAATTCCAATATATATTTAGTATGAAAGTGAAAGTTGCTCAGTTGTGTCCGACTCTTTGCAACCCCGTGGACTATACTGTCCATGGAATTCTCTAGGCCAGAATAACTGGAGTGGGTAGCCTTTCCCTTCTCCAGGGGATCTTCCCAACCCAGGGATCAAACCCAGGTCTCTCGCATTGAAGGCAGATTCTTTACCAGCTGAGCCACAAGGGAAGCTCAAGAATCCTGGAGTAGGTAGCCTATCCCTTCTCCAGTGGATCTTCCTGACCCAGGAATCAAACCAGGGTCTCCTGCATTGTAGGTGGATTCTCTACCAACTGAGCTATCACGGAAGACCTGACGTATATTGATATATATAATTAAACATGTTTATCATGCCACTCAGTAATTCCACTTCTACATATGCTAAATATCTAGCCAGGGGGTCAAAAATTGATTATTAGAAGATGAAAAAATATCTTACCAGCTATCTGGGTATCCCTTAGCTTAGTCAAACTGACACATAAAATTAACCATCACATGCAGCAATTGGAGTAAGAAACCAAAAGAGAAATTACAAAATTGTTAGGAATTAACTCAAAGACTCAATCAGTGACTGTGGCTTCTCACATTAAACGGGTCAGCTTTAGCAGTATAGGTTTTGATGGAAAAAAAGTTCAGATATTCAAGTATGGGGATGTCATTCTGTCTTATACATGATTCTGCCTTAAACTTTGTGTGAACCACAACAGCCTGACTTATGTCCTGTCAAACATACATTGTACATCAGCCTTAACCATTCAGGTAAAGAAGGTCCTCTTTGAAGATGAGGATAAAATGACTTCCTTCCTATGGGTCCAGTGTTAGCACTCCCTTGAAGAGAAGGTTCCATTCCCAGACCCCAGGATCATACACGCTCTCTGCATGCATATTAATCTATCTCTTTTGAAACCTTGGAGGAATGCACCCCTGTTGTGTTTGATGTTTGTTCTGATATAAAACTGTGCTGAAAACCAATCTTCCACTAGAGCAATGTCTCAGAATTACTGAGAGATCATCTTCTGGGCTATAGTCCTCAGTTTGGCTCAAATAAAACCCTCTTCTGTTCCATATTATAGATCGATTTTTTATTATTTGCATCAGCAGTTTTGCTCATTTATTTCTTTAGTCATTCAATATATATTTAATGAGCATATCTGTTACGTGCCAGGGTCTTGGTGACCAAGAACCTCAAGGGATTTGTTATCTGAAATTAAGGTGCACAAGTAAATCAGTAATTTTAATACTGTATGATCAATGCTACAATCATGTGTTTTGTCACAAGAAGGACTGGTACTGAAGCTGAAACTCCAGTACTTTGCCCACCTGATGCAGAGAGCTGACTCATTTGAAAAGACCCTGATGCTGGGAAGGATTGAGGCCAGGAGGAGAAGGGGAAGACAGAGGATGAGATGGTTGGATGGCATCACTGACTTGATGGACATGGGTTTGGGTGGACTCTGGGAGTTGGTGATGGACAGGGAGGCCTGGCGTACTGTGGTTCATGGGGTTGCAAAGAGTCGGACATGACTGAGTGACTGAACTGAACTGAACTGATTTTACTAACAGAGTGCCCCTAGGGATCCTTAGCCATAAGATTCAGCTTATTACCAGAATACACACTAGACAAGGGGCATGAGATCCAGGTATTTCTACATTCCTTCTTCAAGAGTGGAGTCTTTGGATTCATACTGATACCATGATACTCAAGAGAATGTATTTGGGTCAGGAATTCAGGTTCAGCTTTTCTGAGGAGGTAACATGGAAAAGAGCTATTTGATTGATAGAAAGGGGGAAGAGCTAGTGCAAAGGCCCTGAGGTAGGAACACACTGAGTTGGAGAACTAAAGGATGGCCATGTGACCATAGCACAGTGAGTCCCAGAGGGCAGGTCCCAGTGGTATCATCTGGGGCAAGGGCGTTAAATTTCATTCTAAAGAGCATGTAGCCATTGGAGCATTTTAAGCAGAAATGAGACTGAATGTACCTTGTGCTCGCAGAGCTGGAGACTTGACCATTACTCCACCTGTTGCAGAAGCCAGACCATCAAGAAACCAAGCACCACACTCATAGAGCTGGAGAACTTGATTACTCCCCCAGGCCCAGAGGAGTGAACACTTCCAGCTCTGAGGCTGGAACAAAGGGGTTACAAAGTTTTTATAGGCAGTGCATCAGACTTTCAGTGGGCAGTGCTGACTGATAATAGGTTCGTTTAAACTAGGGGTTTTGTGCGGTGGGGAACAGTAGTTAGGGCACAGCAAGGGGGGATGCCTGACCTTTACACAAACAGACATGGTTGATCAGGATCTCAAGGGCTGGGTAATTTCAGAAGTAGGACAGGGTGAGGTAAGTTTCAGCTCCTAGCACTGCAAGGAGATCCAACCAGTCCATTCTAAAGATTAGCCCTGGGATTTCTTTGGAAGGAATGATGCTAAAGCTGAAATTCCAGTACTTTGGCCACCTCATGCGAAGAGGTGACTCATTGGAAAAGACTCTGATGCTGGGAGGGATTGGGGGCAGGAGGAGAAGGGGACGACCGAGGATGAGATGGCTGGATGGCATCACGGACTCGATGGACGTGAGTCTGAGTGAACTCCGGGAGTTGGTGATGGACAGGGAGGCCTGGCATGCTGCGATTCATGGGGTCGCAAAGAGTTGGACACGACTGAGCGACTGAACCAAACTGTAAGTTTCCACCCCCACCTCCCACCCCTGCCGAAACTGTGTATCTTATGTGACTTTGCAAGGAGCAAGCTGAGTTACAGAAGCAAAAGGAACATGAAGTTATTTCTACCTGGGTGTAAGTTTTAAATTTTTCTCTTCATACCCAACTTGTTCAGTGAGACAAAGCACAGCAATGCTTGGAACTACCAAACTTCTATGGTTGGCTTGTGTGTGTACTCAGTTGCGTCAGTTGTGTCTGACTTTTTGCGACCCTATGACTATGGCCCGCCTGGCTTCTCTGTCCATGGGATTCTCCAGGCAAGAATACTGGAGTGGGCTGCAATGTCCTCCAGGGAATCTTCCAGACCCAGGGATTGAAGCTGAGTCACCNAACTGAACTGAACTGAAGGTAACCCATGCTGACTGATTCAAAGCAGGAGGTAACTTCTGGCAGTATAGATAACTAGATACTCAGAAGCCCTTTCAAATGCAAAAGTACTGGATTTTTTGTTTGTTTCTTTGTTGTTCTTGTTGTTCTTTGCTACATGGCTTGCAGGATCTGTTTCCCAACCAGAGACTGAACTCAGGCCACAGCAGTGAAAGTGCAGTGCTAATTATTGGACCACCAGGGAATTTCCTGGATCACTTTTTAAATGGACTGTTGGGCTTGTCAGTAGTAAAGTCATTGTCCAAGGACAGCTCTTATCCTCAAATATGAGCGGAAACCAGAACTGGGAACCAGGAGTGCTAAGAAAATAAGAATGCTGGGTTGTCCTTAGGGCCAGATCCATTGTAGCACAGCATGGACCCTAAAGCATCAGAAGACGGGGAAGCCAAGAGTCTGACACTTCCTCCTTAGGCCAGGACCCTTCACCCAAAAAGGGTGAAGTATGTTCTCAGGTTGGTGTTTTCCTTCTGTTCCCAACAGAATCAAATACTCAGTAGGAAAGCCAAGAGTCTCCAAGTATGAGTTTGAATCCAAGATCACTAAGCACAGAAGGAGGCAGACCCCCAAGAGTGAGTGAGTCACTGGAAAAACAAGCATCCAGTTTAGACCCCAAGAAATCTGGATGTATATTTTCATTTATGAACGTGTTTAGAGCAATTATTAGGTGCTGGCTTCCCTGGTGGCTCAGACGGTAAAAGTGTCTGCCTACAATGTGGGAGACCTGGGTTCGATCCCTGGGTTGGGAAGACCCCCGGAGAAGGAAATGGCAACCCACTCCAGTATTCTTGCCTGGAAAATCCCATAGACAGAGGAGCCTGATAGNGCTCAGACGGTAAAAGTGTCTGCCTACAATGTGGGAGACCTGGGTTCGATCCCTGGGTTGGGAAGACCCCCGGAGAAGGAAATGGCAACCCACTCCAGTATTCTTGCCTGGAAAATCCCATAGACAGAGGAGCCTGATAGGCTTACAGTGCATGGGGCCACAAAGAGTCAGACACGACTGAGCAACTTCACTTCACTTCTTCACTTAAGTGCTAGCTCTGTTGTAAAGTTTTTTTTTTTCTTCCAGTTTTAACTTACTTAATTCCCATAAAACACTGTGAAGCAAGTACTACTGTTATATAATTTATTCCAGGTCAACTTTTCTTAAGTGGTGTGTTTATGCTTAGTTGCTTCAGTCGTGTTCAACTCTTTGCGACCCCATAGACTGTAGCCCAGCCATCTGCCCATGGGATTCTCCAGGCAAGAATATTGAAGCGGGTTGCCATGCCCTGCTCCAGGTGATCTTTCTGACCCAGGGATCGAACTCATGTGTCTTATATCTCCTGCACTGCCAAGTGGGTTCTTTACCACTAGCACCACCTGGGTAGCTTTAGTGGTAGAGCTACAATCTGGATTCAGACAGCTGGTTCTAGAGTCTGCACTCTTCATCACTACATTCTGTTGACTATCTAACATAGAATGTCTACATTTGACAAATTTAAAGAAATAAGGACTGGAAAACCAAAGATAAGAAAACAAAAAAAGATGATTTGGAAAAGAATAAAAAAGAGACAAAAATAAAATGGTTGAAAGTAAAACATTTCATGAACATGTTAAATATCTGAAGAGATAATTAGTGAATTCAAGAAATATTTGAAGAAAACATTCAAAATGCAACACAGGAAGAAAGGAAATGGAAAATAAGAAAGAGAAATTTAAAGATATGGAAGATAGAATAGATGTTCTAATAATTTAATAACCTAATAATGAAAATTTTAATTGCAGGTTTGAAAAGAGAGAGTAGAGAGGATGGATAATAATATCTGAAGCAAAGATAGCTGAGAATTTTTTAGAACCAGTAGAAAGACCTAGGCTTTACGAAATACAGTACACCCCTAGAAAGATAAGTTAAAAAGGATATTTATGCCTTAGATGTGTTATAAGGCAACTGGGGAACTCCAAAGACACTGAGAAAATCTTAAAAACAACCTGCAGAGAAAAGGACTGCAAAGGACTAACAATTAGACTGTCAGGCTTATCAAGAGTTATAGTGGACACGGAGTCTGTGGAATAATTATTCAAAGTGTTGAAGAGAAATAACTATCCATTGCACATCCAGAAAAGCCACATTTCATAAATGAGAGTAAAATAAATTTAGTTTCAGATAAACAAAAACTAGCAGACATTTACTGAAGAAACTCACATCCATCTTTCAAGATTCATCTCAAATGCTGTTTCTTCCATGGAACTCTTAACTTTGAATCCCTGTAGCATTTTTGTTTGATCCTTTCTCATGATTGTTCCCAAATTCAGACATAGACTGAAATTATACATGCCTTTTCATGCCCTTGCCCTTCTCTTGCCCTTGCCACTTCTCTTACCCTGCTCCACTCCCAGAAATGCCCCAGGACCTCGTTGGTGTCTAACTCACCTTAACTTTTTGTATAGTTTCTATCATGCTGCATGTAGTCAGGGTGTGGTTAGTATTTATTGAAAGCTACTGGTCAGTCTTCTCCCCTGTGTTTCATGGACCATCAATTCCAAAAGATCCTCATTTCTAAAGGAGTTTTATAGCCAAACCTTCTCCAGAATGCTGAAATTCACAATTTAATTAATTTAACCCCACATTTCCCCAAAGTTTTGCCCATAGAACAACTCCTTCCACTCTTTACTCCATGACTATCCCAAGAGACTGGTGTTTCTAGGAATACATTTAGCAAATATCTGCAGAAGGCAATCACTTGTTTGAGTGTCCAAGACCTGGAGTCAACATCTTGGATCGTGCTTCTACACAGTTAATCGTTTAATTAGTTCTAAGTCATTTATCCTCAGGTTCCTTATTTATGACACCATTAGCAGGTTATCCCCTCTAACTCCAATTCTAGGAATTAAAGGGCATTGCCTTTTATAGTCAATTGGTCAGTCATTCTACACATACTAAATTCATACTAATGCCAGTATGTAAAAGGCTGGGCACGCACTGGTGAACAAGGTTGGCATAGTCACTGCTTTCATGGAGTAACATTGAGAATGATTTTTAGAGCTCACTATTAGAACATGATTTTTGGATTTCCAGAATCAAATGTCTTACAGTTAAAAGCTGGGAATTTACTGCTTCATATATTATGTACATCAGGCTGTGGAATAAATCTTTAGAACCTGAACTTATAGCCTAACGAGGCTTATAATTCTGTTTCACCTAAGAGCTCCATTGTAAGCATCAAAAACTGAACAGGATCACTTAGATGTATCTAGTCTTCAAATCTGCATCTTTAACTTTCCTTGTAAAAGGCCTAATCCTCTATAGTCTAAAAAGCAAATTCTAAATGACAGAGCATCAACTAAGCACTGTTGTGTATAGGCACCATTCTAGGCCCTTTACATGTATTATCTCATATAATCCTTACAAGAAACACAAAAACCAAGTACAAATATTATTCGCATTTTATAGAGGTTAACCTGTCCAAAGTTACACAGCTGGTAGAACTAGGCTGTGACCTCAGGCAGTATGGGTTGTCAGTCTGTGCTCTGAACCTCAACTCTAAACTCTTATTATTCCTAGTCACCAAATACTGTTCAGTAGGTTTTCTGCTGAAAATTTAAGGGTTAACATTGCTTAAGAGCTGAACAATCATATGGAATTTTTAAACGTCTAACTCCAACCAGGCAGTATACTGAGGAGGTAATGAAAACTTAAATTTTTTTTTGATAAGCACTAATCTTTGTGATTATAAATGTATCCACGTGCCAGAGAATATTGAGATAATAAGTTAACATAAACTTGGTGGTACAGTTTTAAACCTGACAGCTCTGTGTGTCTCATATGTTTTCTGAAAGTAATTTTAACATAAGACTCCACTCTCAAACTTAAAATTCACTCTTCAAAAATTGCTAATACCACACAGTATTTATGGTATTATATCAATTACATAGAGAAAAACTATAGTGCTAGGAATAGAGGATGGTTTTCATTGTAAAATAGTAAAATAACAAAATATAATCAATGAAATGTGAACCAAACAGTGTCAGTGAGAATTCTTGGCATTTAGTTTTAGAAGCCATTTTGCATGGAAATGAGTAAAATATAAACACAGTGCTTTATCTAGGATATGACAAGAAACTTCAAGATTGTAATGTGCATTAAGATAACATTCCAAACCTATCCTTTCAAGTTTTCAGCCAAGAATTTGTTTTATAATTTCTTTGGCAAACAGCTAACCTCTACTTGAGAATATCAATTTTCATGCTTATGGTCCCAATTCCATTGTGTGTAACTGTTAACTTGCTGTGTGACCTTGACTAAATCACTCCCCGCCAACCCAACCCAAACGGGGGAATGGGATCTCTCAGGCCCCTTCCGGTTTTAAAATTCTGTAGTTCTAGCCTATGGATCATGACATAAACACCATAAAAAGTGCTTGCTCGAAGATTGGATTTTTTAAAATTTGTTCTATTTAAGCATTTTTAAGTGAGCAGTCCTCTAGCCAGCTGTAAGAAGACCATAAACTTGGGCAGCCAGGGCCTTCGGGCGATTTACTCAGGTCTGACGCTGGTTGGCAGCAGCTGTGCTATCTCAAGTCACCAANTTTTTTAAAATTTGTTCTATTTAAGCATTTTTAAATGAGCAGTCCTCTAGCCAGCTGTAAGAAGACCATAAACTTGGGCAGCCAGGGCCTGCGGGCGATTTACTCAGGTCTGACGCTGGTTGGCAGCAGCTGTGCTATCTCAAGTCACCAAGCACCTTGTGTAGTTCACAGAAACAGCCCATCCACGTGCTTCCTAGACTCCCCCAACACGAACGGGGTCTGAGAGATTCTGGGCAAAAGAACCCCTGTGGGCCATGAGACGACTTTGCTGCTGCTGCTGCGTCACTTCAGTCGTGTACGACTCTGTGCGACCCCACAGACGGCAGCCCACCAGGCTCCCCCATCCCTGGGATTCTCCAGGCAAGAACACTGGAGTGGGGTGCCACTTCCTTCTCCAATGCATGAAAGTGAAAAGTGAAAGTGAAGTTGCTCAGTCGTGTCCAACTCTTAGCGACTCCATGGACTGCAGCCCACCAGGCTCCCCTGTCCATGGGATTTTCCAGGCGAGAGTACTGGAGTGGGGTGCCATTGCCTTGGGCACCCTCCAAAGACGGAAGAGGTGTGGCCCTCCTGATCCCCTGCTCAGATCCCCGCCCTGGAGACCAAAGTGCTTACGCCCCCAGCTGCTGCAAGTGTTGGCGGCTGCTTGCCCCTTCAACTGAGACCCTCTCTGGAGATAGCCCGTGGCTGAAGAGAGCTGCTCTGCTCGAACCCACACCCTTGTTCGGGGCAGCCTCAAGGACAGCCGATTCCGCCAAGCAGCCAGCCTCTTGCCCCACTGAGGTTTAACACTGGAGGGCCAGGCCTGTGCTGGAGCTCCTGTAGGGTGGCCTTGGCTGCGGCCACAGGTGCTGCATAATCGTGCAATTGCTCCCTCCGCCAACAGATGTCGCCGCCGAGCACGCCCCTTATACTTCCGGTTACCAAGATCCCTGTCTCAGACTCGGCTCCAGAAATCAGAACCTGCCACAGGGACTTAAAGACGTGAGTTTGAATTGGATGTGCTTTAAAATCCCAAGGACGGAGGAGCCTGGTAGGCTGCGGTCCATGGGGTTGCGAAGAGTCGGACACGACTGAGCGACTTCACTTTCACTTTTCACTTTCATGCATTGGAGAAGGAAGTGGCACCCCACTCCAGTGTTCTTGCCTGGAGAATCCCAGGGATGGGGGAGCCTGGTGGGCTGCCGTCTNAACAAAGGAAAAGAAAGATACAATCAAAGTTAACCTGTGATTCGTATGCCTTAAGCCTAGGTAGTTAACTGGACAATTATCAATAGGCCTGTGGTCATACCCCAATAAGCATAATAGAATGTATGATTCTATTCGGTTACACAGATAATTAGGGTATTCTTTTAGGTGAAGGAGAGTCCAGGTACGAGCCCTGGGGCTCTTCCTTCCAGGGTCTTGGTTTTTCAGTTTATATATCGTTTCCATAGATACTGCGCATATAGCTCAAAGTTCACAGTCCGGCCCAAGATGGAGTCCTGCTTTCAAGATGGAGCCTGTTCTGTCTGTTTCCTCCTGCACACTTTCATAAAACCTAGTATAAGTCTCTTTAGGTCTTCATTTCCTTATGAAGCCTCAGAGTCACACAAAACTTATATTAAATAAGTTTGTATGCTCTTCTCCTGTCTCTGGGGGTTCAATTTTTAGACCTAGAGTCTCTAAGAAGGTCCAGGAAAACTTTTCCCACCCTGACACCTCCTCTCCCTCACCTTGGGATATTTCTAGGAAACAGAATAGGCCCCATAGGAAGGTTAACCTTTTGATTTTGCAATACAAATCTGCTTTCTGATACTTTAAGCTGTAAACACATTTACCCTCCGGGCTAACTTTGAAGGTATATAGAGACAATCTATCTCAGAGATGAAGGTGGTTTTAATTATTCTTGCCTATAATTTCCTATATACATTGATGTCAGACTCTTTTCAGACTTTGCAGTTATGTTTGTGCTGCCTGGCTTTCACGTAAATACTATCATGCTTACTTCGTATTAAACTGTATTTTCATATTGGTATAGAAGGGCCTTTGGTTGGCAGAAATTGCTCAATTTCTCCTTGAATTTATAGACAAACTGCAACATCAGCTAATTACACACACACACACACAGACTGTCGGGTGAAGTCACATGGTAGATATTCAATTTAAATGAATAATGCTTAGAAGAGCGAGTGCAACGGCTGCCAGAAAAAAATCACTGTCCCTGTGGCCCACGATTTTGCCCTCGATGGCCTTTGTGTTCTTCCTGAGCATGAATGGGGGACAGGAATCTGCTGTAATCCCCAGGCCTCACTTTGGAAGTGATGCTTATCATTGGATGAATATCTATCTTGTTGGCCTGAATGTGATTCTTAGTAAGTAAAAGCAGTTATTTCTGTTTGACATTCTTTCAAAAACACAAGCCAAGCACTTCCTCTGGTCTTTGTGAAAATACAACCTGATCTAAAGCTGGAGAAAAGGCTCCCTAGGTTGATCGCTTTGAGAGCAGAGCAAAACTTGTAGGCGAGCACGACTCAGCACCCCAGAATGTCTCTTTGACATGTGAATTATGTGTCTTTGTTTTGTTTTTACATTTTATTCATCTTTGGCTGCGCTGGGTCTCCGCTGTGCAGTGGGCTGTCTCCACTGTGCTGCATGGGCTCCTCACTGTGTGGTTTCTCTTGCTGCAGAGCATGGGCTCTAGAGCTGAGGCTCAGTAGTTGTGGCACACGGACTTAGTTGCTCTGAGGCATGGGGGAATCTTCCTGGACCAGGGATTAAATCTGTGTCCCCTACATCAGCAGGCGGATTCTTAACCATTGGACCACCAGAGAAGTCCCTACGGATTATTTATAACTGAAAACATTCAAGGCCCACCCGAAGACTCAAGAAGAAACTTTGACCTTTTCCCTAACTGTTTGAGAGAATTTAGGTAGAAAGCCTATTCCCAGAGTGGAGCTCTCACCAGAGATAACTGAGAAGAGTACGGAGTAGGAATGGTGGGCGAAACTCTTAGAGAGCAGAGTCCATTCTCTGTCTCATGAACTGCAAGGCCCTGTAGACATTTGTTTTAGCAAACATTTGCTTTTCCATCTCAATGTCAATTGCCTTCCTCACTCTTGAAGTCCCAAACCACTACTTCTAAAATTCTCTTTTATCTTCACTCTCCTTTGCATGTAAGGTTTTTAACCATTTTGGTGAATGGCTCAGTTTTCCTGGATCTTTCCCAGGTATGCACGTTATTGAACTTTTATTTGTTTTTCTTCTGTTAATCTATCTCATGTTATTTTAAAATATAAATTTGATACCTTAAAAAATTGATGTCTTTTAATTTTTGTTTATTCATTTTGTTTTGGGNTGACGTACTCCTTTTCCTATTTGGAACCAGTCTGTTGTTCCATGTCCAGTTCTAACTGTTGCTTCTTGAGTTGCATACAGGTTTCCCAGGAGGTGGGTCAGGTGGCCGGGTGATCCCTCTCTCTCAGGATTTCCCACAGAGGCGTATGAAAATCTTAATGGTGATCATCATGTGCCAGTCTTTTATTTTCTACTTGTACATGTGCATTTAAAACATTTGGATAACAAGGTAATTCTGTATAGAACTTTCCTTGGAATTATACATACTTTAAAAAATGTACATGATTTTTAATGACACCATAGGCTTACAATACATGAACGCTATATATTTAACCACTCCCTTGAAATTGGGCATCTGTCTTATTTTCCTCTTTCCCTGTATGACTATCCTACTCATTGATCTTTTAGAGTCCATCCTAAGGTGGTTTCCCTATGACAGATTTTCATAAGGCATGTTCTAGGGACAAAACACGACTATTTTTAAGTCTCAATTCAAGCTGACAAATTAACTGTCTAAACAGTGCAAAGGAAGTTTCAGAGGGATTCATTTGAAGGGAAATGTATCTTGCAAAATTTGCTCTTCTATAAAATAAATTTCAATACCTTAAAGTTCAATTTGCCAGAATGCCCATGAGATGAGGTTTAATAGCATCAGACTAGACGGTGGGAAAGATGCCCTGGATAAGGGCATGGCAAGCCACTCCAGGATTCTTGCTTGGAGAATTCCATGGACAGAGAAGCCTGGCAGGGTACCATTCATGGGGTCAAAAAGAGTCAGACATGACTGAAGCGACTTAGCACAGCAAACCCAGGTGATAGCCAGCGGTCATTTAGTTACCTTCTCACTGACCAGTTCAGATGATCCAGATTATAGATATGTGGGCAGGAAAGTGGTCAGTATCCATACAAACAACGAAGTGCTTTTTGAGGTGTTTACTTATAACTTTCAATATAATGGCACAATAGTCCAACTTTTGTGTGTCCAAAGGGAAAAAAGTTATCTTGACTCTCTACACCTGAACTGTGCAACTGGCACCAAAAGCCTCCATGCCTCTCTCTGTGTTTATTCCTCCAAATGGCAAGTTGGAAGGACTGATGCTGAAGCTGACGCACCAATACTTTGGCCACCCGATGTGAAGAGCCAACTCATTGGAAAAGACCCTGATGCTGGGAAAGATTGAGNTCTCTCTCTCTCTCTCTCTCTCTCTCTCTCTCTTTCTTTTCCCCGCTTGGGTGAGGCCCCCCGGGGGTTTTTTTTTTTTTTTGCAAGGAGCAGGTTCTATTTTAAAAGCTCTTTTGCTCAAAAATATTCTCCCTATCCTTTTCAACCTTAAGCAATGTTTTGGGAGGCTTTGGATGTAAAGTGGGGAGTTTTTAAGCCCTGGGGAGGCGCAAGCAGAGGTTGTGGTGGTCGCCTTAAATCAGATAAATTTTTTAAAGTTTTAGACTTTTAAAGGTTTGTGTAGAGGGGGAGGGGGCTTGCCAGGGTGCTCGGCCGCTGCGTCCTGTAAGCACTCTCCTTCCTCAGGAGGAAGAGTACGGTGTCCCTCCTTTTCTTTGCCAATGGCAGAAAATATGATCTGCGTAGAAGGTGGAGACCCACTACCATCCACCGCTATAGCCTCCCCCATAGGCTATCTAACTAACAGCCTCATGATGGGGATCCAGAACATTTCTAATCATATTCTACAGAGCAAAAGCATTTACAGGAACTTTTTCTGGATCATGCAAAGTATAATAACTTTTTAGCTGTTTTCCTAGCTTCACCAAAGTATCTAAATCCCTTTTCTGGAAACCAAGGACATTGCTCTTGTAAAAATTTTTAAAAGAAATTGAACACTAGACTTTTTATCTTTAATTTATCTTCTGTTTAACAGTTGCAAAATGACTTCTACAAATAGTTGTCATTCTTTTGACTCATTGTTACCCATGTCAGAAAATTAAGATTTATAGAAAAGTCTGCCTTGACAAATGTTTTACCTTTAGCCAAGGGGGGTTTTCTTTTCAACCCTAAGAAAGCAGGTTTCTTTCAACCTCTGGAGAACTAGGTTTCTCTTAAACCCTTCAACACTTCCCACTCTTAATCACCCTGTCTATCCTACAGGGGGGTCTGCAGCACCCTGAGTGGGGTCCTAGCCGTCCCGAAAACTCAACACTCAGGGAGTAACCGAAAATATTCCAGGGGAGTGATTAAATCACTCCAGGGGGAGCAACAGAGAGTGCTCCTGGGGGAGCTTTTGCTCCAAAGAACCTACCTTCGAATAGCCTGTTCTGGGCGTCACTTGCTGGGGTCCTGCCCCGGTAGATCCAGGGTGATTCAAATGGGAGATGGATAGGCGAGGAAAAGCTTATTTATTTATTTAATTAAAAATATAAGATTAGATTAGGAAGAAATAGNCCCTAGGTTAGGGAGATCCCCTGGGAGAAGGGGATGGCAACCCACTCCAATATTCTTGCCAGGAGAATTCCATGGACACAGGAGACTAGCCAGCAACAGTCCATGGGGTTGCAAAGAGTCAAACACAACTAAACAACTCATACACACATTTTTTTTTGGCCATTCCATGCGGCATGCGGGATCTTAGTTCCCTGACCAGGGATTGAATCTGGGCCTGCTGCACTGAGAGCTTGGGGTCTTTTTTAAAAAATTAATTTATTTTTAAATTGAAAGGTAATTGCTTTACAGAATTTTGTTGTTTTCTGCCAAATATCAACATGAATCAGTCATAGGTGTACATATGTCCCCTCCCTCTTAGACCTCCCTCCCACCTCCTTCCCCATCGCACATCTCTAGGTTGTCACAGAGCCTCTGTTTGAGTTCCCTGAGTCGTACAGCAAATTCCTTTGGCTATTATTTTACATACACTAATATCTGGGAGCTCGGGACTGGACTACCACTGGACTTCCAGGCAAGTCCCATGTCTCATGTCATTTTAAGTCTTAGACCAGCTGGAAGAACCAAGAAGGGTAGAGGAAAACTTCTTTCTCCCTGATAGTCTCTAAGGTGGGGCTGGAGATGAGGAGGATTAGTCTAGACTCAGATGTGGAGGGGAGAGTATCACATGCCAGGTCTGCTCCCAGCCCTTTTTGTCCCTTGGCATCCTCTGTCATGTTACCCAACCTAATGCCTGCCCGGGAAACCACTAAGAAAGGACCCAGGTTTCTGGGCTTACAAAGCACCTCATCTCCTCTTCAGGCCATACACACTCCTCAGTCATAGCTACAGATTCAGTCTTATTTAACGCTTATGCCCTCCAGTAGAAACACCTCTGACAATGACCATGAATGACTATGACTTCCTGGAATGAACTATGTGACCTTGGACTTTGCTAACTCTCTAGACAGATAGTCATCTCCAGTCTGCCTTTAGTGAATATGGTCTTCACTCTGGGGTAGCCATCCACATTTTCCAAGACTCCCTCCTAGGATCCACAACCATCCTTGGGCATGGAAGTGGTTGCTGTACAAAGTATTGGGTTGGCCAAATACTGTAGGATATTCCATCTTACAGAAAAAGCTGAATGGACTTTTTTGGCCAGTCCAATACATGAAGCTTTAGCTTCACATGAGGTTTCATTTCTGAGTTTGAAGGATTCACGAACTGGTGACATCCACATGGGATCTGTTGCTGCTAGACCAGATAAGCAAGTGAAGTGGCTCAAGTTTCAGCATCTTAGCAAACTAGATAAGGGGTGGATTGTACCCTGACCAAACTGTGTTGTGCTTAGAATCACACTGGTGGCAAGGTAGAACAATCAGACTCCTATATATAGAAACAGGTAGAGTGGCTGAGTAAAGTGCTCTGACCACCAGCCTGGAACCTCTTGTCTTATCTGCTCTGGGATCCCTTAGTCCCTGGGATTTGGGAGGACTTTAGGTGTTTTTCTTCTTCTTCTTTTTAATACTTATTTATTTGGCTGCACTGGTTCTTCGTGGTGGCATGTGAGGTCTTTAGTTGTGGCCTGTGGAATCTACTTCCCTGACCAGTGATTGAACACGGGCCCCCTGAATTAGAAGTGCTATAGTTAACATCAGGCAGGTTGATAAGTAGTCCAAGGCTCTTAGGGAGGTATACACTTTCTTTGTGTTACCAGTCACGGGTAGGCCCTGTGTTAATGATTATGTAGCAACAGTGTATCTTGTTTGAAAGCATGTTTTTCCTTGTTCCTGCTGGCTAATCTTGTACTGATGTTACCTCAGGATGTATGACTTGGGAAAGGGTCTGGTAAAACTTTTACAACCTTGAGATACTCTTTTGAAAAGTATAATGCTCTGTTCAAGATAACGATGGGGGTATTCTCTGTTACCCCCTTCTGATGTTTATGTCAGAAGTCTTTCTGTTTTCTTTTCAATAAAATGCTCCTTCCACGTCATGAGCCTTGAGTGGTCACTGCTAACTGCCCAGCTCAGTGAAGAAATTCCTCTTCCTCATAGGGGCCGTGAGCTCGGGTACAATACACACACCCTGACCTCATTTCATCCATATGGGTTTCAGAAGCACAGAGTCTTAGCCATTGGACAGGCAGGGAAGTCCCTCAGGTGTTAATTCTTTGGCTGCTCACTGTTTTAACCATCCTTCAGTATCTACTACAGCAAAGCCAGAGACTTACAACCCCATGGGTTCAATGGGTACAGGTACAAGTCAGATGGTGAAGAGAAATAGCACACACAGAAACTATCTTTTGAAATCAAGGGGTGGACGGAGAGGCAAGGATTAACTTGTCCAGATGCTGCTTCCCTGCAGACTGGCCTCCTAAAGACAAAGTTAGCCTCCTATGGAAAGAGTCTGTTTGAGTTATAGAAACTGGTTAAAGCCGAGAGTGAGAAGAGTAACATTTCTGGCAGCATCCTGATGTGGTAGAACAAGGCCGAGGTGATCTGTCATACTAAATGACTATATCTTCAAGACTTGGATCATAGACCAAGGTCACATTAAAGAGAGGCTGGTGCACCCTTAGCTACAGAGCTAGTAAGCCAGGAGGTTACAACTCATCTCCTGGACCCTTATCTGACTCTACAAAGTCTGTTTTCTGCCCCTTATGAAAATGGACATTGGAGGGGAGTGGGGTCAAACAACTCCATTGCCCCTTCTCTATTATTTCCTCCAATAAACACTGTTCCAGGCCTGGTGTGTATACTGTCAGCCCATATACTTTATTGAAGTACAGTTGATTTACAATATTTTACTAGTTACAGGTATACAGCATAGTGATTCATAGATTAAACTCTATTTAAAGTTATTGTAAAATAATGGTTATATTTCCCTGTGCTGTGCAATATATCCTTGTTGCTTATCTATTTTTAACATAATAGTTTGTATCTTTTAATCCCATACCACTCCCTGTATTGCCCCTCCCCATTCCCGTTCCCCACTGATAACCGTTAGTTAGTTTTCTATGTGAATCTGTTTCTCTTTTGTTACATATATTAGTGTGTTTTATTTTTTAGATTCCACATATAAGTGATAATATAGAGTATTTGTCTTTCTCTGACTTATTTCATTAAGCATAATACTCTATAGGTCTATCCGCATTGTTGCAAGTGGCAGAATTTCATTCTTTTTTAGGGTTCCATTCTTCTTTAACCTGTATACACACATCACATTTTCTTTATCCATTCATCTCTTGACGGTTGCTTCCATGTCATGGCTATTGTAAATAATGCTGCTATTAGCATTGGGGTATATGTATCTTTTTGAAATAGTATTTTCATCTTCTTTGGATATATACCTAGGAGTGGAATTGCTGGATTGTATGGTAGTTCTATTTTTAGTTTTTTTGAAGAATTTCCATATGGTTTTTGAACAGAAGCACTTTTACAAAGTTTTCTTTGTATGCGTGGTAGGTTACTTTAGTAGTGTCTGGCTCTTTGCAACCCTGTCAACTGTAGCCTGCCAGACTCCTCTGTCCATGAGATTCTCCAGGCAAGAAAACTGTAGTGGGTTTCCAGGCCCTCCCTCCAGGGAATCTTCCTGACCCAGGGATCAAACCGGCTCTCTTTTTCCTCCTACCTAGGCAGGCAGGTTCTTTACCACTAGCGCCATCTGGGAAGCCCAGAAAGCTTCCCACCAATATTTAAATCTTTTGTCTCAATATGTTCTAGAAGGTAGAGGTACAGTGTTCACAACGAAAAGTTAAGCTATTGTAATTGAATCTTATTGCTTGTTGCCTATCACCCATTTCCTTCCTATTGGCATCAGTCCACTGAATTTTCTTAAACAAAATTAACCAAACCATTGAGGTAGGGTTGAGACCCCACCTACAGACTTGGGGGTGGTACCTGATAAACTTTGGGCAACCAGCAAAAACTGTTTTATTTCTTAGGAGTCATGACTGTCTCAGGAATGTTTATAGGGATTGTCCTGGTAGTGCAGTCCCTAAGATTCCTCCTCCTCCCAATGGAGGGGGCCCGGGTTGGATACCTGTTCGGGGAGCTAGATCACAACTAAGACCCAGCACAGACAAAAAAATAAATAATACATATTAAAAAAAGAGAAAGCAGTGGTCACGGAGACATCTGCTGTTTCTCAGGTGTCAGCAGCTTAAGTTGATCAATATGTCAAAGTGACGTGTTGGGGGTGCCGTGTTCTGAATCCCTTCTTACACTTACTTTGAAGCCAGTTTTAGGAAAATTGAAGAAAAATCAAGAGAAACCAGGTCATTGGTGACATGGCTGAGCTGCTGTATCAGTCTCAGCTAAATGCTCTCTGTTGCTGGGCTTATTAATTTTGTGGGATGATATATCCTTATTACAGTTGGTTCTCTGGTGGCTCAGAGGTTAAAGCGTCTGCCTGGAATGTGGGAGACCCAGGTTTGATCCCTGGGTTGGGAAGATCCCCCGGAGAAGGAAATGGCAACCCACTCCAGTACTCTTGCCTGGAGAATCCCATGGAGAGAGGAGCCTGGTAGGTTTCAGTCCATGGTTTCTCCAAGAGTTGGACACGACTGAGTGAGCTTCCCAGGTGGCATTAGTGTCAAAGAACCCACCTGCCAATGCAGGAGACATAAGAGCTGCAGGTTCGATCCCTGGGTCAGGAAGATCCTAAGGAGAAGGGTATGGCAGTCCACTCCAGTATTATTGCCTGGAAGCATTCCAGGATAGAGGAGCCTTGACAGACTATAGCCCATAGGATCACAAAGAGTCGGACATGAATGATGGCGTTTAGCACACATGTCTTTCTTATTGTTCAAGACAGTGAACATGGATGTCTACTGCTTGCTACTTAGAGGGTCATAACAGATATCGCCATTACGTCTGATGCGATAACAAGAAAACCATTCAAAATAGACCAAGAAGAGGCTAGAAGGGCAAGTATATTATGATTCAAATTTTGACATGTGCTGTTTATATCTGTGTCGCAGTAAGAGTCAAGTAATACTGTAAATTGAGTTGTGTGGTAGTAAAGATTTTATGTTTTACATGTTCAACAGGCCTTAGTTTTCACAATGGACATCTTTACCCAAGAAATTAGGGTGTGAGAAGTGGCTGGGGATGTAAAGAGCATTATTCGTTGAGAAGATAAAAGTTGCCCGAAAATTGAGACAAGGCCAAATTCCACTGTGCAGATAACAGGCAACAGACTTGAGCAACTTGTCTATAGAAGTGGAATTTTGTTGTTTGATGTCTTTGTTAATTGGTGGTTTTATCTGATTAATGGCCCTATGAAGTTAATATTTACCCCAAATAACTTAGTCATGAATTTTATTGCCTAACAATCTTTAACCATCTTTGCGACTTAGATTCACAGTCTTTAACCAGGTATTTCTAGAACCTGATCTTGCTCCTCCCCCTGTTTTTGTGAGCTCTCTGTTACTTAGCTGCTAAGTCGTGTCTGACTGTTGGCGACCCAATGGACTATAGCCTTCTGGGTTCCTCTGTCCATGGGATTTCTGAGGCAAGAATACTGGAAACGGTTGCCATTTCCTTCTCCAAGTGAACTCTCTAGATTTAAAAACAAACAAACAAACAAAAGCTCAAACAACCCACAAAGAACTTCATGCTATCCAGTATAACCCTTCCTCCCAACCGTTTAGGCTGCAGACCTCTGAGTAGAGACATCAGAAAATGTGACCACGTCATGAAGTCTGTCTTCCAGATAAATGGAACCAGTTTTTAATTACTTGTTGCTCCACAAAAGCAAAAACGACTGGATGGACTTTCACCAAAAAGGGAGGGTGTATTTAAGACGGTCTGAATTGTGTAGGGGAATAAAAAAATCTTTTCCCTCTACCCATCTTAAGCATTTTCAACTGGGGCCCTGTAAACGAGACCAACAAAAGACTGATTAACAAGGATCAGTCAGTGCTCTCTTCAGCAGCACATATACTAAAATTGGAGCGATACAGAGAATATTAGCATTGCCCCTGTGCAAGGATGGTATGCAAATTCGTGAAGCATTCCATATTTTAAATCATAACTACAATGAGATATCACCTCACACTGGTCAGAATGGCCATCATCAAAAAGTCTACAAGCAATAAATGCTGGAAAGGGTGTGGAGAAAAGGAAACTCTCTTGCACTGTTGCTGCGAATGTAAATTGATACAGCCATTATGGAAGACAGTATGGAGATCCCTTAAAAAACTAGAAATAAAACCACCATATGACCCAGCAATCCCACTCCTAGGCATATAACCTGAGGAAACCAAAATTGAAAGAGACACATGTATCCCATTGTTTGTTGCAGCACTATTTAAAGTATTTAGAACATGGAAGCAACTTAGATGTCCATCACCAGATGAATGAATAAAGAAGTTCTGGTATATATACACAATGGAATATTACTCAATCATAAAAAGGAACACGTTTGAGTCAGTTCTAATGAAGTGGAAGAACCTAGGAGCTATTATATAGAGTGAAGTGAGTCAGAAAGAGAAAGATAAACACCGTATTCCAACACATATATATGGAATCTAGAAAAATGGTACTGAAGAATTTACTTACAGGGCAGCAGTGGAGAAACAGACATAGAGAATAGACTTATGGACTTGGGGAGAGGGGAGGAGAGGGTGAGATGCATGGAAAGAGTAATGTGGAAACTTACATTACTATATGCAAAATAGATAGCCAACGGGAATTTGCTGTATGGCTCAAGAAATTCAAACAGGGGCTCTGTATCAACCTAGAAGGGTGGATTGTGAAGGGAGATGGGAGGGAAGTTGGAAAGGGAGGGGACATATGTATACTTATAGCTGATTCATGTTGAAGTTTGACAGAAAACAGCAAAATTCTGTAAAACAATTATCCTTCAATAGAAAATAAATTAAAAAAAAAAAAACCCCAAGGATCAATCAAATAGAAGTGTGCTAGCATGCACACTGTGCATATACGTGGGAGAAAGGTAAGTAGCTCAGGGGGCTTCCCTGGTGGCTCAGTGGTAAAGAACCCATCTGCTAATGCAGGAGACACAAGAGACGAGAGCTCGATTCCTGGGTTGGGGAGATGCCCCGGAGGAGGCATGGCGACCCACTCCAGTATTATTGCTTGGAGTATCCCATGAACAGAGGAGGCTGGCGGGCTACAGTCCATAGGGTCTTAAAAGAGTTGGACCCAACTGAGCAATTAAACAATAGCAACTAGCATGGAGGAGCAGTTAGAATTTGAGATCTATGTTCCTTAGTAGGGGAGACAGAATGAGAATCAGTATATATAGAGAAGAAAACAATGCTTTGGAAAGCTCGATGAGTCCTTAAAAGGTTAGATGCGAGACAGGACAGTCCTGTGACAGTCTGTCTGGGTGGGGTACTGACTTCTCCCCTCAGGAGAAGACTCAAGTGGCTCCTGGAGAGGGCACTTAGGACAACTGAATTCTTTCAGGAGGTTCTACCTTTGAGGGATTTCAGGAGCACAAATGTCTTCAGTTCAAAATGATTCTTAAGCCAAAGTGGAATGTTTCAGGGTGGTCTGTCTGGATCCCTTTCACTTGAAAAGATGTGAATTTCATTTTGGGAGGTCTTGGAGCATTGCCTTGAAGAGGGAGGTAGTCATTCTCCAAGGAGCTGAAATTGAGGTTCAAGTTAAAAATCATGTGACTGCTGATTGGCAAAAAGTAGTCAGATCTACCGGAGAAAGCAATGGCACCCCACTCCAGTACTCTTGCCTAGAAAATCCCGTGGATGGAGGAGCCTGGTAGGCTGCAGTCCATGGGGTCGCTAAGAGTCGGACACGACTGAGCGACTTCACTTTCACTTTCATGCATTGGAGAAGGAAATGGCAATCCATTCCAGTGTTCTTGCCTGGAGAATCCCAGGGACAGGGGAGCCTGGTGGGCTGCCATCTATGGGGCTGCACAGAGTCGGACACGACTGAAGCGACTTAGCAGTAGCAGCAGCAGCAGTCAGATCTACAGCAGGTTAATGTACTCACACCACGCCCTCAGTGAAGTATGCCGCCTAAGCACAGAGAACTGAATCCACGGTTGGCTAGACTCTCCACACCTCAGTGTTCTCATCTGTAAAAGGGAATAACATTATCTATTTTGTAGAGCTGTTTTAAAGGTTGACAAAGGCTCTCTCCTTGATCGAACTTTAATCAGCTCCTCTAAACTCTCTTCCCAAGGAGAATTTAGTTTTGGGGCTCCCATCCTCTTCTTGGCATGGCCCAGTCTTAGCAAAAATGGCTAAGTCAGCTTAACCAGCATCCCCCACCCTCAGCATCTGATCACCATGGATGTCTGACCAAATTCCTCATCTACCCCCATCCCCCAGGTGATGTCTGACCACTAGGTGATGTCTGATCACTTTGCTCCACTTTCAGCGAGAATCCCGTTAGGTTGTTTTAGGCAGAATCCCCAGTGTTTCCTCTTGATTTTCCAGCCCCCAACCACCACCTTTCTCCCTGGCTAGGAGTCCCCCGACTGGTCCTTGTTGATTTCAGAACTGAGCCTGGTTCCACACAGAGGTCTCACCTCTGTTGCCATAATTCTGAGTCAATCTTGTTTTTGCCACTTTACCTTACTGCATTTTCTTTGACAGCATTACATGGGTTACCAGATGAAACACACTTAGAATGGTACCTGGCACATAGTCTTAGCTCTGTTAGGAATTTTTCAGCCTCTCACATCAGTTTCCCAACCAATGAAAGTAAAGACACATCCTTGTTACTGAGGTCCAAGAAGCCGCTGCAGACATGGGTTACTAAAGATCCCTGATCCCTGCTCCCTTCTCTCTGAGCTGCTTTTCCCTGGACCATTCAGGCCCACTATCCTCCTCTTCCTGCCCAAGGGCTGAGGGGTCCTGTTTTCCATCCCAACACAGGCTCAGAGCACTCACTTATCTTGTTCTAAAATGATTCTCTCTTTCCCAAAGACATGTGATATTTTTCCGTTCCTTGTTCCTCATTCAAGGACCTTTATCTGCACCACTCCCTTCCACCCAAGGTCAACTACATTTGTTATCCTCAGAGACATGCTTGTTTTCCATTTTCCTTGGGCAGAGCAGCTGGCCCCTAAATAAAATATATTCTCATGCAGCTTTAAGGAAAGAGGCTTAAGAGACGGGAAGACTGAGAAAATATGAAATTGGGGACCCCTTTTAATACATCTTCGAAGTCCAGGGTCATGAGGAAAGCCAGGGACTTAATAACAATTCTGTATTCCTTTTTGAGTTCTCATGGCTGACAAGGTCACTGATTTCTCTTCACTCACTGGAGCACCACTCCAATTCTACCTCCTTCTCCAACCACAGTTTTTGACTACAGTTGGGTTTATACAGAGAACATCAGAATTTAACAAAAATCTGTAGCTATGACTATTGTCAATTACCAGTTCTGGAGAATCTCTGTGGAAAAACCCTATTGTCAGACAAAAAAACTTTGTTGCGCATAGGAATTCAGTAGTGGTCATTTCAAAAACAAAGTCTATAGAGATATCAAAACAGAAGGGTATACACCATCACCACCACCACAACCAAACATATTTAAAATGATTTTTCAGTGGAAAAGGATAGAAACACAAACTGGACTAGAGTAAGCAATAAATATAGAATTTTTTGTTCACATAATTGAGAAGTTGCTGTTCTTTGGAACTCTGCATTCAGATGCTTATATCTTTCCTTTCCTCCTTTGCTTTTCACTTCTCTTCTTTTCACAGCTATTTGTAAGGCCTCCCCAGATAGCCATTTTGTTTTTTTGAGTTTCTTTTCCATGGGGATGGTCTTGATCCCTGTCTCCTGTACAGTGTCATGAACTTCTGTCCATAGTTCATCGGGCACTTTATCTATCAGATCTGGTCCCCTAAATCTATTTCTCACTTCCACTATATAATCATAAGGAATTTGATTTAGGTCATACCTGAATGGTCTAGTGGTTTTCCCTACTTTCTTCANTTAAACCCAAAACAAGGTCGGGCATCAAACTGCATCTCCCTCTGCAGCCAGACCTCCTTTCCCGCCAACCTTGGGAAGGACTTGGAGAGAATGGAAGTTTGACTGGCAGAGCTGCCATCACGCCCACCCGAGGCTCCAGCCCTGGTGACAGAGGCAGCCTCTCTTCTGAATGTGTTCTTCAGTGTCTCTCCTGGTTTGTTGTGTGTTTACATGCAGAAAGCTCCACGCCCAGCACAGGACGGCATGGCTTCACTGGCATTTCACTACCCCTGCATCTCTGAGATGGAGCCCGTCAGTCCGTTCTGCACATGGTTTTTCTGAGCTCCTGGCTGCTGCCTGCAGCTCCAGAAAGGACCAGCATTTGCTGACTCCAAAGCTGGGTCTGGCCAACGAGGCTTTTTCCTTCTGCACCACGACGTGATCACTTTGGTGATAATATCCCTTAAAGAAATAAAAAGCAAGACATGTTGCCCAATTTTAAGTTGAGTGGGCTCTACATGTGGCATTAGACAACAGAATGGTTTTCGGTGCCGGCCAACCCTTAAATGACACTGTTTCTGAATCTGGGTCGTGGCGTTAGCCCTAGTTCCCTGACTAGCACCAGTGCCTAATCCCGGCGGGGAGCCGAGGAAGCCTGGGAGCCAGCGGTGGGCTGTAGGCTGATGTGGTTTCAACCTCTCCCACCTCCCCAGACGATGCATGGTTGTTAAGCACCCCTTTAATCTGCGCCCATCAAAAGCATCACTGAGAATGCACACCCGACAGGCAGCAGGGGTCCCGGGTCAGCGACTTCCTGATAAGCTGGGCTGCCCTTAACAGCAAATCCGTCGAGCAGGGCCCTTCCAAGCCAGGTGCTGTTAGCAGAGGTGCCCCAGGTATTGCCCCAGGGCTTTGTGAGAGGAACAGCGAAGTCATTCTCTGTCTCTCTGACCCTGACTCTCTCTGTGTGTCTCCCTCCTTGTGTGTGTCTCTCTAGACCATCAGGACACCCCGTACTGGAAGGATCCATGGCAGGACATTAGCTAGGACATGAGCCATCAGAGTTGCTTAGCCTCTGAGGGAAAGGACCAAACTGAACTAGTGGGCTTGATTTGGGGGACTGCCTCCTTTTTAAAGAATTAACTTCCTGCCCTTTTAGACCTGGGTCCTGCCCCTTGCTCACTAGCCTGTGCCCTCCCCCGGCCTGTCCCAAGCATCCCTGCCTCAGCCCAGCGGTTGGGGTGTCAGCATATTGTCTGGGGCACTGTGATTGGTGGAGGAATCCAGACCTAAGCCAATCAGCACATGGCATTACCCTAGGCCCCAGAGCTGGTCCTCATGTGGCTGGGTGGTGGGTTGGTGGCTCAGCTAGAGAGAGGGAGATGTGAAAGCATCCCACCCTCTTAAGAGCTAGTAGGGAAAGAAACACCTTCCCTTTCTTCAGGCATCTGGGCACGTGGGTGTGAGACCTGGGACTGCTGCCAGCATTTTGTGGCCATGAATTGGGGGTGAAACCTCAGGGAGTGGAGAGTAGACAGAACTTCTGAAAGATGAGGCCAGAGCCCCTTTAAGCCAGCCCTGAAGCCCACCGCAACACTTATGTGAGGACGAACTTTTCGTGGTTTGGTGTGTTGATGGAGCAAGTGTCCTTTGAGCTTAGGTGAGCAAGAGCTGAGGGCGGCTCTCCTCAGGGCAACCCCCCACCCAACTTAGTTCTTGTTAAACACTTGAAGACTGGTCCGTGGCACCGAAGGGTCACTGCTGCACACTGGGGCCACAGAAGGACCTGCCTGAGGGAACAGAAGCCGATACCTTCGGTCTTGGCTCTGCCCGTCTGGGTCCTTTCCCAGGTGCTCATCTCTAGCTGCTGTGAAGACCCTCAGCAGAAGGACTGAGGACCATGGGCTTGGAGACCAAAGGACCGAGAGCAAAGCTGCTTGGACACCTCCAGATCACCTCTCCACTCCCTGGCGAGAGGGACCCTGCGTTCGCCACTTGGCAATCTTCTGCTTTGCCAAGAGCAGAGGACTGAAAAAGCTGTGCTTTTCTCTAGAGACACCAGAAAGTAGAGATGTCAAGAATGCCAAGCCACTTGGGTTCAAACCCTAGTCCTGCCACTTGTTAGCTATTTGACCTTATGCAGAGTACATCATGCTAAGTGCTGGGCTGGATGAATCACAGGTTGGAATTGAGATTCCCGGGAGAAATATCAACAACCTCAGATATGCAGATGATGCCACTCTAATGGCAGAGAGTGACGAGGAACTAGAGAGCCTCCTGATGAAGGAGAAAGAGGAAAGTGGAAAAGCTGCCTTAAAACTCAGTGTTCAAAAAACTAAGATCATAGCATCTGGCCCCATTGCTTCATGGCAAATAGAAGGGGGAAAAGTGGAAGCAGTGAGAGATTTTCTCCTCTCGGTCTCCAAACACACTGTGGACAGAGACTGAGCCATGAAATTAAAAGATGCTCACTCTTTGGAAGAAAAGTGATGATAAACCTAGAAAGCGCATTGAAAAGCAGAGATAGCACTTTGCTGCAAAGGTCCATCTAGTCAAAGCCACAGTTTTTCCAGTAGTCATGTATGGATGTGAAAGTTGGACCATAAAGAAAGCTGAGTGCTGAAGAATCGACGCTTTTGAACTGTGGTGTTGGAGAAGACTCTTGAGAGTCCCTTGGACAGCAAGGAGATCAAACCAGTCAATCCTAAAGAAAATCAACCCTCTATATTCATTGGAAGGAGTGATGCTACTGGAAAATAGCTTTGACTATTCTGATCTTTGTTGGCAAAGTGATGTCTCTGCTTTTCAATGCACTGTTTAGATTTGTCTTAGCTTTTCTTCCAAGTTCATGGCTGCAGTCACCGTCCACAGTGATTTTGGAGTGCAAGAAAAGAAAATCTGCCACTGTTCAATTTTTTTCCCCTTTCAATTTGCCATGAAGTGATGGGACCACATGTCATGAAACTTAGTTTTTGTGAGTTTTAANGTGAAAAAGTTGGCTTAAAGCTCAATATTCAGAAAACGAAGATCATGGCATCGGTCCCATCACTTCATGGGAAATAGATGGGGAAACAGTGGAAACAGTGTCAGACTTTATTTTTTTGGGCTCCAAAATCACTGCAGATAGTGACTGCAGCCATGAAATTAAAAGACGCTTATTCGTTGGAAGGGAAGTTATGACCAACCTAGATAGCATATTCAAAAGCAGAGACATTACTTTGCCAACAAAGGTCTGTCTAGTCAAGGCTATGGTTTTTCCAGTAGTCATGTATGGATGTCAAAGTTGGACTGTGAAGAAAGCTGAATGCTGAAGAATTGATGCTTTTGAACTGTGGTGTTGTAGAATACTCTTGAGAGCCCCTTGGGGTACAAGGATATCCAACCAGTCCATCCTAGAGGAGTTTAGTCCTGGGTGTTCATTGGAAGGACTGATGTTGAAGTTAAAACTCCAATACTTTGGCCACCTTATGCGGAGAGCTGATTCAGTTGAAAAGACCCTGATGCTGGGAAAGATTGAGGGCAGGAGGAGAAGGGGATGACAGAGGATGAGACAGTTGAATGGCATCACCAACACAATGGACATGGGTTTGGGTGGACTCTGGGAGTTGGTGATGGACAGGGAGGCCTGGCGTGCTGTGATTCAGTTCAGTTCAGTTCAGTTCAGTCGCTCAGTCATGTCTGACTCTTTACGACCCCATGAACTGCAGCATGCCAGTTCATGAATGCACCTGAAGTTCATGGGGTCGCAAAGAGTCAGACACAACTGAGCGACTGAGCGGAGCTTAACTGAAAGGAAATGGTTGTCATGGCAACAAAAAAGGGACTTGCAGCCCATCATCTTACCCCATCTAGAAACAACCAGAAATATGTCACATCACACAGTTTTCTGCTTACAGACCATGCCTTTTCACTTTTATTGACTTGGTACAGTATAGCCATTTTTCAAAATGTCAGAGGCCATTATCTTAAACATTCAGGTACCAGGAAAGCTACTTGTTCTTGTGAGCAGTGCATGAAGTTTTTCTAATTATAGTCTTTCTGGATTCCTTGTCCTTTCCTTTAAATAAAGCGTCTAGCCATATGCTCCATGAGTAGTATTCTAAGTTTTAGATATTGCCTCGTTTTCTTTGGAATCTGTCAATGTCAGAGCTTTTTAGAGTGTTATTGTAAAAATGTACCAAACGTTGGTTGAGAAATCTAGCTTTTCTGAAGATGAAGTGATTTTTAAAAGAGGTTGTGTGGGAGTCTGTGTCCTGTTTGCAAAAATAGTGAAATCAGGCCTTTCAATTAATTCCCTGCCTAGAACTTTTTCAGCGTTGTGTTGTCTGTTTTGCTTGGATTTACACACAATTTGTGTGCAGTTCAAAAATTGTTTCATACTTTTGAGAAGTAAGGTCGTGGAAAATTTCACCCAGAGACAGGTGGAGTTGGAGAAAAGGAGGAGATAAATAAAACACAGTGAATATATATGAGAACAGAAACTGACATAATTTCCTGTGCCTGAATTAAACCATACTGGGACCAGGAATGTGTGTCCATGCGTACATTAAATAACACAGAAACCAGGCATAAAACAGTTAGCTGTTAATTCCAGGAAATGCTTGCTCTTAGAAGATAAGACTGCGACCTAGCTAAAATAGACTGTTCATCACGGTTTGCTTTTAAGATCTCAGAATCACTGGGCCCACCTACCCAAAGCTATTATGTTACAAGCTAGGCCCAAGGCTACATGGTCTCCTACCTTGCAAAACCCACATTAAAATCACCCAGCCCAGGCCATAAAGTCATGCAAATATCCTCCGCTAAAAAAGGAGATCAGAATATGACACCTCAAAATATGCCATTTTGGTGTTTATTTTTCCATGAAGGCAGTTGAGTCAACAGATGAAGGAAGAGGTCTCTGCCCTCCCCTTATCTGACTGAAGTACCCCTGTGTGTGTGCTCAGTCGTGTCTGCCTCTTTATGACCCCATGGACTGTATCCCTCCAGGCTCCTCTGTCTGTGGGATTTTCCAGGCAAGACTGCTGGAGTGGGTTGCCATTTCCTTCTCTGGGGGATCTTCCTGACACAGGAATCGAATGTGTGTCTCCTGAATTGGCAGGCAGATTCTTTACCACCGCGTCACCTAGGAAGCACTATAAAGCAGGGCATACATTTCCCTTTGAGGATGGCACCCAGTCCTTTCCCCCACTACTCACAAGAGAAAAGCAACCCTTATTGTTGAATGTGGGGAGTCTGTACCAAAGTGAGTTTGCATACACAGACCTCACTAAAGTAACTCCTGTTCTCCTATTAGTTCTCTCTGTATATTTTCTAGTAATTTCCCCATAATTTATTGTCTCTTAAAGCCCAAACTCTCTTTCCTTTTTTCAAAGTGTACCTAGGACTTCCCTGGTAGTCCAGTGGTTAAAAATCTGCATCCCTGGTTGGGGAAGATTCCATACGCCATGGGGGCAACTAAGCGTGTGCGCTGCAACTACTGAAGTCCATGTTCCAGAATTTTTGAGCTGCAGCTGCTGAAGCACGAGCAGGTAGAGCGCGTGCTCCTCAGCAAGAGAAGCCACTGAAGTGAGAAACCTGTGCACCACAGCTAGAGTATCCCCTGCTCACTGCAACTAGAGGAAGCCTGAGGACAGCAACGAAGACCCATCGCAGCCCCCCAAAAAGGATACATAAATCCTTGAATAACTTTTCCAAGTTTTCACTTCTTTTCTGTGAACTCCTGTGCACTTAAATATGACTAAAAATTGTGAATTTTTTTCCCCCTATTAATTTGTCTTTTGCTAGTGCAATTCACAGGGCTTCCCAGGTGGCTGAGTGGCAAATAATCTGCCGGTCAGTGCAGGAGACTCAGGTTCAATCCTTGGGTTGGGAAGATCCCCTAGAGAAGGAAATGGTAACCCATTCCAGTATTCTTGTCTGGGAAATCCCATGGACAGAGGAGCCTGGCAGGCTACACAGTCCATGGGGTTGCAAAGAGTCAAACCTGGCTTAGTGATTAAACAATAACAGCAGCAAAGTGCAATTCACAGGCGTCTTGATAAAGAGCCTAAGAAGACAGAGGAAAAGCTTTTCCTTTCTAACACTAATTTTCCCCATTTTGAGATACTACCAAGACTCTTGTAAATGATGCTCTCCTCTGAGAAGGAAATGGCAACCCACTCCAGTGTTCTTGCCTGGAGAATCCCATGGACAGAGGGACCTGGTGGGCTACAGCCTGTGGGGTTGCAAAGAGTCGGATACGATTAAACAACTAACACACACACACACACATTGCAGTACACACAATCAACAGCTTTGCTTGATTGACAGGCTTTATCAGTCCTTGGAGAGTGGATTGCTAGCGTATATATACTGTGTGTATATAATGCAATAAAATTCCCACCAAAACACTATGGTCCAAATGACCCAATTGTGTAAANTACAGCCTGTGGGGTTGCAAAGAGTCGGATACGATTAAACAACTAACACACACACACACACATTGCAGTACACACAATCAACAGCTTTGCTTGATTGACAGGCTTTATCAGTCCTTGGAGAGTGGATTGCTAGCGTATATATACTGTGTGTATATAATGCAATAAAATTCCCACCAAAACACTATGGTCCAAATGACCCAATTGTGTAAATTGTGGGGTCATGTGATTGCAAGGATAATGAAATTCCCTTTTGCACGGTCAATTTTTCCATCTCAGTTGTGATCCATTTCCACTTACAAACATGACCTCACTTTACAAGCATGCTCAATATCTCTCAATACTAAAAATGTGTGGCAGCTTGATTGCATAAAACATCCTAAATCTTTTATCTCTTCCTTTAACAACACCCTTTATAATGTGACTCTGTGGCTCCTCACATCAAGAGTTAGAGCCGTTTCCCCAGCCTTTCAGTCTGGGTTGGTCTGATGAGTTGTTCAGGCTAAGGGAATGCAGCAGAATTGAAAGTCAGTTTTGAGCCTAGACCTTAAGAGGACCTTTCAGCTTTTGCCCTTTCTTCTGGAATCCCAACTCTGTCATATGAACAAATCCAAGTTAGACTACTGGAGAGTGAAAAACCTTGTTGGCAAATTTGAGGCACCTCAGCCTACACCCAGCCTGCCCCTTGTCATGTGAGAAAGCCCAGCCCAGATAAGCAGAGCCACCCACCCAACCCACATCTATCACTGATGATGTGTGAGCCTACTAAGACCAGCAGAACCACCCAGCTGACCTATGGATTCCAAATACCTATTGTTTTAAGTCATTGAGTTTTGGACTTGTTTGTTATGCAGCAGTAGCTAACTGGTAGTGTGGCTGAAGCGTACTGATTTCATTGTGTCCGCTGAAGTGTACTGATTTCATTGTGTCCGTTTCATCTTTGTCCCTCAGTCCTACCCCTGTCCCTTTCTGCATGACTGAACTTCAGCTTACTCATAAGGAATGTGCCTCAGCCAGATAAGTTTCCTATCAACTTTTACCCTTGGCTTTTTCTGATGTGTAAACTGGAAGAATGTCTTTGCTCACAGAGATGGTGAATGATCATGGGACTCCCTGGGGGAGGAAAAATACCCTCAATTTCCATCATTGTAGACATGCTTTTCCCTTAGTGTTCAGATTACATCTTCAACTTTGGCTCCTTTAAATACCACTATATCCTTTTTAAAGTCTCAGAGTCCAGCTGTGAATGCTTCTGGATTGTCATCTGCCCAGTCCTGCCAGTATGTAAGTTACCCACAATAAACTTCATAATTTCACTTTATGGAGTTGTCTGCTTGGTTTTTTGGTCTCAAATTTTCTTCTCAGTTTTTGGGATATTACTAAATATCCCTACCATTCAACAGATTCCTCTAGTGTGGCAGACATTGTTTATTGCCTAAAAACGTATATCTTCCTCTCTTCTTCCCAGCTAACAGAGTGTAAATCTTGTTCAGATTCCCTGACCTGGGGAAAGGTAGACTGTGGCCAGTCACATTATGCCACATTGCTGGCTACAAACAGGAATGGCATGTGAGCCACCCTGGCTTCTCATGAGACATTGCTATGGTCATTATGATGACTCAGAGATGAGCCTCTGGGACAAGAAATGTGTCTTAGCCTGTTTGGGTTGGGGCTTCCTTGGCAGCTCAGCGGTAAAGAAGTCGCATGCAATGCAGGAGGCTTGTGTTCCATCCCTGGGTCGGGCCAACCTCCTGGAGAAGGAAATGGGAACCCACTCCAGTATTCATGCCTTGGCAATCTCATGGACAGAGGAGCCTGGTGAGGTCACAAAAGTCAGACACGACTTAGCAACTAAACCGTCACATCGTCACCTGTTTGGGTTGCTGAAATGGAATATGATAAACCAGGTGGCTTAAACATTTATTTATTTCTCATGGTTTTGGAGGCTGGAAAGTCCAAATTCAAGGCTGATTCAATATCTATGAGAATCAGCTTTCTCATTCATAGATAGTTGTGTTCCCATATGGCAGAAGAGTGCTTTCAGGGTCCTTTTTAATAAGGGCACTAACCCCACCCCTAAGTTCCCACCTCTAACCTTTAGGTTGAGGTTAAGATCTCGATGTTTAGGGGAACACAAATACTCAGTCCACAAGAGTGTCCTGGGGGCTAAGTCTGACTGATCTGTTTTAGAATAAAGCATGAGAGATGACTTTTATGTTTGAATATTTTAGAGAAAATTCGTTTCTGTGTAATAAATTTACCAGAACAGTGAATTTAAATGTCACCTCCTTCAACATACAAACTGCACCACAGTTTAATAGTCAGCATTTAGACTTNGCGAGGGGAGTTCAAATAATGTAAAAATAAGTAAAATTTGATTTGAGACACTGGTTAAGGGTTGGAGTCTGGAGTTAGGCAGAGCAGGCTCAAATCACATGTCAAATACTTACTAGCTATGTAACAATAGGCAAGATCTTAATGTCCTTGTGCTCTAATTTTTTCATTTAAAAAAGTAGAGATGATATCTCTCTTTCTAACTTTTAAGTAAGTTAGGTGGATTTTATGGACCAATGTAAGTACAGTGAAGGAGAATTGTCTAGTACATAACAAGTGTTCACTAACTGATCCATTATTGATTATATTTTTTCTTAATAAATGACTAGAACAGATCATATTCCAAAAAACATTCTATTTGTTAGAGTATCTTGTGTTCCAATCCTAAGGAGCTTTGAGAGAGCCTTATTTCGATGAAGTATGTCATTGAAGTATTGTTTGAATTATGTTTTCTTTCTTGCTTTGTTCCTGCCCTGATGTAAAGGAAATCTCTGAATGAATTAAATTATGAAATCTGTGGCTTTAGACTCACTCTTGCTTGTTATTCATGACAGGTCACACTCTAGTTTATATGGAGCATTGGCACCTTTCTATAAGTTCTCTAGCCAATTAATTTTNATGTAAAGGAAATCTCTGAATGAATTAAATTATGAAATCTGTGGCTTTAGACTCACTCTTGCTTGTTATTCATGACAGGTCACACTCTAGTTTATATGGAGCATTGGCACCTTTCTATAAGTTCTCTAGCCAATTAATTTTCTTTTTATAGTTTTATTTACTTATTTATTTTACTTTACAATATTGTATTCATTTTGCCATACATTGACATGAATCCGCCATGGGTGTACATGTGTTTCCCATCCTGAATCTCCTTCCCACCTGCCTCCCCATCCTATCCCTCTGGGTCATCCCAGTGCACCAGCGTGTATCATGAGCACCCTGTATCATGCATTGAACCTGGACTGGTGATTCGTTTCATATGTGATAATTTACATGTTTCAAATCCATTCTCCCATATCATCCCACCCCATTCTCTCCTGCAGAATCCAAAAGACTGTTCTTTACATCTGTGTCTCTTTTGCTGTCTCGCATACAGGGTTATCATTACCATCTTTCTAAATTCCATATATATGCTTTCAGTTCAGTTCAGTTTAGTCACTCAGTCGTGTCCAACTATTTGCGACCCCATGAATTACAGCATGTTGCCAGGAGCTAGCACAGGAGATCCCACCCATGGCAAAGGTCATGAGGAAGAGCCTTGATGAGCAAAGGCGGGTCAGGACTCAAGGGCCTCCTCGACCCCACCCATGACAAGGTCATGCAGGCAAGGCGGATCAAGACTCAAGAAGTCCCCTAGATCTGCTTGAGCATCTACCCATGAAACCAAAATCTGTCTGTTATACTACACTCTTCTGACATTAACAGGGGCTATTCCTGACCACCTTTCTCTGGAAAATTAACTTAGAGCTCCAGTTAATAGTCTCCTGCATATAAAAGGAGTGTCTCAGGTCAAACCTCTCTGCTGGCAGACTAGCTTGTGTGACAGGATTATCCACACTCTTGCTACTACTACATGATTGTTTGCAACCTCTCAAACATAAACAGCACAGAGAGTTTGGAGTATTTTGAAAGTCTTGTTAGCATAGGGTTTTTCTAAAGATAAAAATCATGTTGCTGAAGGGTTTCATTGCTGAGTTAATGATTGCCAGCAGGCCTCTATATCCTTAGGCACCTGGGAGTATGTTAATCAATGTAATTGGAATGTAGAAAAAGAAATATAGTAGTTTNCGAATTCGAGTCTTGGTGATCTGTGAGGCGACGTCTCCCGAGAATAGGCCTTTCTGGGGCCTAACACTAGAAAGACAAATGCCATATTAAAACAAGATGATACATAATCATTTTTTTATGACTCCCACTAAAATTTTCCTTTTTGCCTGGCTAAAAACAGTTGAAGCAATGGCTGTTTATAATGGGAGAATCAGGTCAAATGAAATCTCCAAGGCGATTTAAAAATGTTTTTGTAACCTCCTTGATACAGACCCAATCTTATACATTTTCTTGAATGCTATCATTCTGAACCCAGTTTGCTAGCTTCTCTTTGCATCCATGTTTTAGACTAAAGCTCCATCTTCTGGAGGAGAAATGACATATAACCACAGCTTGGCACATTGACTAACAGTCAAACTTGATTTGGAAGTTTCTGAGAAGATATCTTTCTTAGTCATCCAAATAATTTCTCATTGGCAGCTCATTTTTCCCTCTTTGGAAAGAGTGTCATCTTGGTGGGGCAGTGAAACAAGACGTATGCTGTTGATCACCTCCCCTTTCTCAAAGAGAGATTCACGGCTTGATTTCATCTTTCTATTTATGGTTTCTGCAGTGGGAGACTGATTGGAATAATTCTCCTTCCCTTGGCTTGTTCTTCCTTTGATCCCTCATATCATTGTCAGCACTGGGTGTTATTTTCTTACTCTCTGGAGAAGTCAATTTCTCTGCAGCTTTTCCTGTATTTTATTCATGGGGTCTATTCTGAAACTCCTTGAATGCAAATATTTTAGGAAATATTATACATTAACATCATATTTTTGAGAGATTGAAAGCTAGTTGATTTTTTAAAAAGGTTGATTTATTTACTTTTGTTTTTGCTTGTGCTGGGTCTCGGTTGCATTGGGTCTTCGTTGCTACTTTCTCTAGTTGTGGTGAGTGAGGGTTAGTCTTTATTCCAGCACGAGGGCTCCTCATTGCTGTGGCTTCTCTTGTTGCAGAGTGTGGCTTAGTAGTTTCCGCTCACAAGCTCAGTATTTGCAGCTTGCAGGCTCTGGAGTGCTGGCTCAGTAATTGTAGTGCACTGGCTTAATTGCCTTGTGGCATGTGGGATCTTCCCAGACCAGGGATCAAACCTGTGCCCCCTGCATTGGCAGGTGGATTCTTAACCACTAGACCATCAGGGAAGCCCTGATTTTTTGTTTTCAAATAAAATTAATTTTTAACTATGGTTTTAGATTTAAAGAAAAACTGTGAAGATAGCCCATAAACGCTGCATTTAGTTTCTCCTATTAATATCTTAAATTAGATGGTATATTTATTACAGCTAATGAACCAGTACTGATGCTTNGTTTTAGATTTAAAGAAAAACTGTGAAGATAGCCCATAAACGCTGCATTTAGTTTCTCCTATTAATATCTTAAATTAGATGGTATATTTATTACAGCTAATGAACCAGTACTGATGCTTTATTATTTATTAAAGTCCACACATTATTCAGATTTTCTTAGTTTTTACAGTGTCTTTTTTCTGTTCCAGGATCCTGTATTATGTTTAAAGATCTATATTTATTTATTTGGCTGTGCCAGGTCTTAGTTGAGGCATGTGGGATAATTACTTGTGTGGGATATAGTTCTCTGACCAGGGATGGAACCTGGGTCCCCTGCATTGGGCGCGATGAGTCTTAGCCACTCGCCCACCAGGAAAAGTCCCCTATTTTACATTTAATTGTCGTGTCTCTGTAGGCTCCTCTTGACTGCGACAGTTTCTCAGGTTTTCTTTGTTTGGATGACAGTTTTGAGAAGGACTAGTCAGGTATGTCGTAGAATGTCCCTCTAGTGGGATTTGCCTTGTGTTTCTCTCATGATTGGGGTTATGGGGCTTGGGGGAAGAGGATCACAGAGGTAAGGTGTTGTTTCTATCACATCATGGCTTATCACTGGGGATGCTAACCTGGAAGCAATGTTTGTCAGGTCTCTCACTGTGAAGTTGCTCAGTTAACTTTAAAGTCCCCCACTTTAAAGGCTCTCTGTGACCTTGGGTGGCTGTTTTTTGGGGGAAAGGAAAAGCACAGAGCTTTGCTATCTGTCGTCATTAGTGCTACATAGCCGGGCTCCTCCTGGCCCCAGCGGAGAGAAGCAAGGGGGATGATGGGGTTCGTTTGATTCAATCTATTTTATGCAGCTGTGGGGAAAGGATGACCTGGGAACACGATATGAAAAGGGAGTCAGGAAGCCAGAGTTGCGAATCTGTCCCTAGGCTTGGAAATTCTTTTGTCTCAATCCCCAATATGTTGAAGAGCTCTTTGAGGATAGAAAACCAGGACACTTGAATTCTGTTCTAAAGAGTTAAGGTGCTTTGGACAAGATAGTAGCCTTCTTTGGACTCAAGGGGAGGGAAGACTGAAAAATATTCATTAAATCATCCACTCAGTGGCTTGACATAGCTCATATCACTGAAGAGGCTAGGTGACTCTATGAGATAGCTATTGTACTCTAATAAAAGAACAACCTTAATGGCAAGATTAATAAAATCAGCTATTGGGTATTGACTCTTACTATATGCCAGTTGATGAGAATTCAGTGAATTAGACCCATGTCCTCTGGGCATTCAAAATCTACAGAGTTGGGGAAGAGAAACAAATAGACAAGCTGTGTCTATAATAAGACATGTAGGGACTTCCCTGGTAGTCCAGTGGTTAAGAATACACCAGACAATGCAGAGGACAGAGGCTCCATCCTTGGTCTGGGAAGATCCCACATGCCACAGAGCAGCTAAGCCCATGTGCTACAAGTACTGAGCCTGTACAATTCTTGTTGCTTATCTATTTTAAACAGAATAGTTTGTATCTCGTAATCCCATACCCCTGTATTTTGCCCCTCCCTGCTTCTCACTCTCGGTTGGTAACTGCCAGTTTGTTCTCTTTACCTGTGAGTCATTTCTGTTTTGCTATATGTATTAATTTGTTTTATTTTTTATATTCCACATATAAGATAACAGAGTGTTTGTCTTTCTCTGACTTATTTCACTAAGCACAATACTCTATAGGTCTATCCACACTGTTGCAAATGGCAGAATTTCATTCTTTTTAAGGGTTCCATTGTATATATACGGGCTTCCCTGGTAGCTCAGGTTGTAAAGAATCCACCTGCAATGCAGGAAACCCCAGTTTGATTTCTGGGTTGGGAAGATCCGCTAAAAAAGGAATAGGCTCAGTTCAGTTCAGTTCAGTCGCTCAGTCGTGTCCGACTCTTTGCGACCCTATGAATCGCAGCATGCCANGCCATAAGGGTGGTGTCATCTGCATATCTGAAGTTATTGATATTTCTCCTGGCAATCTTGATTCCAGCTTGTGTTTCTTCCAGTCCAGCGTTTCTCATGATGTACTCTGCATATAAGTTAAATAAGCAGGGTAACAATATACAGCCTTGACGTCCTCCTTTTCCTATTTAGGCTACCCACTCCAATATTCTTGGGCTGCCCTGGTGGCTTGGATGGTAAAGAATCAATGAGGGAGACCTGGGTTTGTTCCCTGGGTTGAGAAGATCCCCTGAAGAAGGGAAAGTCTACCCACTACAGTATTCTGGCCTGGAGAATTCCATGGACAGAGAAGCCTGACAGGCTGTAGTCCATGGGGTTGCAAAGAGTTGGACACAACTGAGAGACTTTCCCTTTCACTTGTATATATACACATCACATTTTCTTTATCCATTCATCTCTTGATGGATGCTTAGGTTGCTTCCATATCATGGCTATTTTAAACAATGCTGCTATTAACATTGATGTGTATGTTTCTTTCTGAATTAGTATTTTCATTTTCTTTGGATATATAACCAAGGGTGGAATTGTGGGATGGTGAGATTTGAACCATAAAGAGGGCTGAGCACTGAAGAATTAATGCTTTCTGACTGTGGTGCTGGAGAAGACTCTTGAGTTCCCTTGGACTGCAAGATCAAACCAGTCAATCCTAAAGGCAATCAACCCTGAATATTCACTGGAAAGACTATTGCTGGACTGATGTTCCAATACTTTGGCCACCTGATGCAAAGAGCCAACTCATTAGAAAAGACCCTGAGGCTGGGAAAGATTGAGGGCAGGAGGAGAAGGAGGCGACAGAGGATGAGATGGTTTGATGGCATCACTGACTCAATAGACATGAGTCTGAGCAAACTCCTAGAGATAGTGAAGGATAGGGAAAGCTGGTGTGCTGCAGTCCATGGGGTCGGTAATACTTAGTGACTGATCAACAATAGTCGGACATGACTTAGTGACTAACAAAAAGAAGGCTTGTGTGCTCAGTCGTATCTGACTCTTTGAGACCCTGTGGACTGTAGACTGCCAGGCTCCTCTGTCCCTGGAATTTTCCAGGCAAGAATGCTGGAATGGGTTGCTGTTTCTTCCTCCAGGGGATCTCTTGACCCAGTCGAACCCTCATCTCCTTCCTGTGCCTCCTGCATTGCAGGCAGATTCTTTACTCACTGAACCATTGAGCAAGTTATAGTAATGCTTAATTAATATCAATTAATTAGTATTATTTAATAATTTTCTAATCATTAATAACATTATAGACTCCATTTGTCACTGACTATATATCAGATATTGAATTCAACGGCTTATAGTCATTATTTCATTTACTTCCCAAAGGAACCTTATGAAGTTTGTATTTGTTACCTGGGTTTTTCAGATGCAAAAGTTGATGCTCAGAGTGGTTGTGTTAGTAAGTAAGTGGGCACTACTGTTATTTGAAGCCATAATGAAAAGGGCAATAGCTTTGAAGTCAGATAAACTTGGGTTTCTTTCCTAGGTCTTCAGGCCTCTTGGGAACTTCTGAGCTTTAGTTTCATGATTTATAAAAGAGGAAAATAATAATACTCCTTTCCTAAAATGAGGATTAAATAAGATAAAGCAATCTGTATGGTGCCTGATAATAACATCAATGCATAGCAGAGATACTATTTAAAAAATGATGATGTTGTTTATATCAGTCAGTAAATACCAAGTAACAAACAGCTATAAAGTCTCAGTGGCATATAATGGTAAGCATTTATCTCTCAGGCACCTGCAGATTTGTCTGGGGATATGATTTTTCCAGTAGTCTTGTATGGATGTGAGAGTTGGTNGTTGTTTATATCAGTCAGTAAATACCAAGTAACAAACAGCTATAAAGTCTCAGTGGCATATAATGGTAAGCATTTATCTCTCAGGCACCTGCAGATTTGTCTGGGGATATGATTTTTCCAGTAGTCTTGTATGGATGTGAGAGTTGGTCTGTAAAGAAAGCTGAGTGCCGAAGAATTGATGCTTTTGAACTGTGGTGTTGGAGAAGACTCTTGAGAGTCTCTTGGACTGCAAGGAGATCCAACCAGTCAATCCTAAAGGAAATCAGTGCTGAATTTTCATTGGAAGGACTGATGCTGAAGCTGAAACTCCAATACTTTGGCGACCTGATGCGAAGAACTGACTCATTGGAAATGACCCGGATGCTGGGAAAGATTGAAGGCATGAGGAGAAGAGGATAACAGAGGATGAGATGGTTGGATGGCATCACCAACGTGATGGGTGTGAGTTTGAGTAGGCTCTGGGAGTTCGTGATGGACAGGGAAGCCTGGTGTGCTGCAGTCTGTGGGGTCACAAAGAGTCAGACACGACTGAGCAACTGAACTGAACTGGTGAACTTGAGTGGGTAGTTCTGATTAAGGCTGCAGAGTTGCCCTAGGTGGGCCAGGCTCATCGCTGAGACTGGGTCTTATGTCTGCTTCTTGTATATTCATTCTAGGGCCAAGGCAGAAGTGGCAACAACTACCCATGAGCAGCCTGCTCAGGTGTTGGCAGAACTGCAAGAAGGTGAGCCCCGTGGTGCAGGTACCTCAGAAACTTTTTCTGACATCTTTTTCTTTCTTTCAACTGGATTTCTTGGCTTGTGGAATCTTAGCTCCCCAACCAGGGATTGAACCAATGTCCTCGTCAGTGAAAATGCAGAGTCCTACCCACTGGACTGCCAGGGAATTTCCATGATCTGTTCTTTTCAGTACCACCAAGCAAGTCCCCATTTCTTTGTAGGCACCAATTGGATGTCCTACAATATAACTCAGTTCTGATATATCTACCTGGAAATAGCCTCTGGTTCCACAGGTTAGGGATTCAGTGCCGCAAAACTTACCCTCCTGCTCCCTCATGACCCTAATCACAAGTCCAGGTTGTTATCTGTGCTGACCAACTGTTCTGACCACATGACCCTGCCACATCTCCATGTATTCACCAACCCAGAAGCTCTGCAAAACCACAGTTTGGGGACTTTTATTCAAGTTTCATTATATAGGCACAAGTGATTAAATCGCTGGCCATTAGTGATTGATTCACCACCCATCCCTCTCTCCTCCCCAAAAGTGTGTCGTGGGGTGGGGCTGAAAGTTCTAACTTTGTAATCCAGATCGGTTCCCCTGGCAACCAACGCTTATCCTTTGGGCTCTGGTGGCTCAGACGGTAAAAAAAATCTGCCTGCAATGCAGGAGACCCAGGTTCGATCCTTGGGTTGGGAAGATCCCCTGGAGAAGGAAATGGCAACCCACTCCAGTATTCTTGCCTGGGAAATCTCATGGACAGAGGAGCCTGGCAAGAGACAGTCCATGGGGTCACAAAGAGTCAAACCAGCCGCTATCCTTAAGGGCTTTCCAAAAGTCACCTCAGTAACATAAAGTCATGTGTGATTGAAAGGGACCTGTTATGAATAGCAAAAGGCTGTTTTGTTGCTTTTATCACTTAGGGAATTCCAGGATTTTAGAGCTCTGTGCCAAAATGAGGACTGATGACCAAACATATTTTTCTTATTATAAATCACAATGTCACACTTTAGTTTACATCCATCATATTTGCTAAGATCTCGGAATCCAAAGCAAGCCATCTGGCCAAGCATCCATGGAGGTGGGAAATATACTCCACCAATGGAAATGGTGGAGGGGGAGAGAATATTTTTGAACAATCATATAATAATAACTGATCTCATAGGTTGATATACTATGACCTGTGGACCAGTCTGACCTGCCACTTTTCTTTGGGTGGCTTATGAACTAAGAATGGTGTCAACTAGAAAAGATGTACCACTTGAGAGTTGTGAGTTAAGTTTTATTTGGGGCACAGTGAGGACTGCAGCCCAGGAGGCAGCATCTCAGCGCTGAGACACTGCTCCAAAGCAGCAGTGGGGGAAAGTCAATTTATAAGGTTTTGGTGAAGGGGGAGTTCAATACCATGAAGAACTCATTTTACAGAAGGATTTTTGTTAATCGTGAGGATCTGATGTCACCATGAAGGGATTTAGTGCTTCTCTAGGTTTGAGGAGATGCAAGGATTGAGGTCATAAAATCAGTTCCTAAAAACATCCAACCATCTAAAGACCTGTCCCACCAGATTCCCTGGAGCACAGAGTGCCTCACTNGATGTCACCATGAAGGGATTTAGTGCTTCTCTAGGTTTGAGGAGATGCAAGGATTGAGGTCATAAAATCAGTTCCTAAAAACATCCAACCATCTAAAGACCTGTCCCACCAGATTCCCTGGAGCACAGAGTGCCTCACTCCACCCTAAACTCCCTCAGGGATTGTTGAAGGTCAACAACTATAGCAGCGTGGACTTCAGTCTCCATAGAGGTAGATGGCAAATGCCTTTATTGTTCAGTCATTGGCATTGCTCTTGGTAAGTGCCAATTTATAGTTGACAATGGCTTTACTTTTTTGCAGGGGAGGGGTTGAAAAGAAGAAGATTTCATGACATGTGAAAATTACATGTTCAAATTTCAATGTCTGTCAATGAAATTTTGTAGGACACAGCCATGCCTATTTTGTAGACATATTGTCTTTGGAGGTTTTGAGGCAGAAGACAGAGGGGCCCCTGGCTGAGCAGCTGGAGTTCATTTCCTGTGGACCCCAAGACAAAGATAGCAGGAGAATAACAGGAGAGGCTGATCCCTGCCAGGATAAGAGATAAGAGGCCACATAATTTCACATTCTGAAGTCAAGGAGAACTTTCTGACTACAGATAGTTGGAAAGGCTCCTTGGAGGTCAAGAAGGAAGTGATGTCAAGCTACCCAGAGGCCTTTGCTGGAGTCCATCTTGGTAAGAGATGTGCATGCACCCATGGGAAGATCCTGAGATGTACCAAATACAGACTCAGGATCAGGCAAATCAAAATGATTGGCCAAAGGAAACCCGGAAGAAATGCCCCACAGAAGTGACTTAAACTACCCCGAGGGTGCAAATCTGTCTCTGAGCCGCCTGTGTTTATCCACACGTACTGACTCTTTTTCCTCTGAATAAACACTTGGTTTCCCTACTTTCCATCTCTGGTAATTTTTTCCTGCAAAGCTGAAGGGCCAGGGCCTTGTCCCTGAAGACTGTCCTGGTGGCCAGGATTCAGCTCTCTCATTGCCACGACTTCAATCTCTGGCTGGGAACGGAAACCCTTCTTCAAGCCACTGCAGGCCGAGGCCACTCAGGATCCGTTTGGGGTCATAAGAGTGGAGCTGAGTGGTTGTGACAGAGATGGCATGGACTGCAAATCCTGAAATAGTCACCATCTTTACAGAAAAAGTTGGGTGACCCTTGTTCTATCACGCTGTGGATGATGATGAAGTCACACACAAATGTGAAATAGAAATAGTTTTCATAAAAAATTCAAAGCTATCTACATTCTCTCATTTCATCCTTATGATAGCATGTGTGAAGTCTGACTGCAGTTTTTGATGTCTGACTGCTGATCTCTTTTGGTCTCATCTTCCCTTTCCCCATTTCGGGCTTCCCTTGTAGCTCAGACAGTAAAGAATCTGCTTGCGATTCAGGAGACCTGGGTTTGATCCCTGGGTGGGGAAGATCCCCTGGGAAAGGGAATGGCTGCCCACTCTGGTATTCTTGCCTGGAGAATCCGATGGACAGAGGAGCCAGCCAGGCTCCTGTCCAGGCTCCTACAGTCCATGGGGTTGCAAAGAGTCAGACATGACTGAGCAATTAACACATTCACTTTCACTTTTGCCCTTTGGTCTCACCTCACAACTAGTAAGAAAGCCCATGTGTCCTTCCTTCTTTGTGCTGGTGTGAAATTAAAAGGTCAGGAATCTCCACCCTTGCCCCTTAGTTGATATAACGCTCTCCCCACTCTCTCTGCCTCCCTCAGGCAGTCTAGACCTGTCTGTACCTACCTTACCCTCCCCAACATTTCTTTATGTGAATAATAAACTTGCCCGCAAACTCTCTTGGTTTGTGAAGGGTCAGTAGCCTAGACATCCAAGATAATATAGTATCTTCAGAAGCTCTATATTATAGACTGATTGGATGATCTGAGTACCTTCATACTTGAACCCTATAACCATACTGTAAGCCAAAGATGGAAGATAAAAATAGAATATATAAGGGCTTTACTTTTCCCAGTTAATCCATTTATGCATTTTTCCATTTGTCCATTCATCTATCCAGTCATCCATCCATTTATCCAACCATCCATCCATTCATGCAGTAAATATTTTGAACAGGTTCTATATACCAGGTACTATGTATAAGGGCTTCCCAGGTGGTGCTAGAGGTAAAGAACCTATCTGTCAATGCAGGAGACATAAGAGATGAGGGTTCGATCCCTGGGTCGGGAAGATCCCTTAGAGGAGGTCATGGCAACCCACTCCCGTATTTGTGCTTGGAGAATCCCATGGACAGAGGGGCCTGGTGGGCTACAGTCCATGGGGTTGCAAAGAGTTGGACATGACTGAAGTGACTTAGCACACATGTATAAGGGCAGAATCTTTATTCAGTCTTCAGCTTTCAAAAATCCACTGCTTCAGAGTTGATTTCCAAGATTCTGGGATGGTCTGACCTTCCTACCTTGTATTTGATTTTGAAAACATCCCTTTACAGGAAACTCTAAGGTCCTTATTAATTTCTAGGTTAGTCAGGACACTTTGGGATGAAAAAGACTGAGAAAAAGGAAGGATTGTTGAGGGTAGAGCTGGCCTCAGGGATTGGAAAATGTTTTTATCCCCTCCCACATACCAGTTTGATGCAAATGCCTGAATAAAAATGTTTGGATCAGAATTATATCAATATGGATGAATTGTGAATGAGAAAGCATCATCCAAAATGAATCTTATTAAGCCCATTTAATCTGTGACTCATTATTTACACGAGTCAATTAAACTCTTCTAATTAATCCTGAAACTTTTCAGTTTTTAAATTTTGATAAAATTAGTGGCATGGGAATCAATTGTTTTCCACTTAAATTTTGCAACAAATTTTATTTAATCTACTATTTTTCTCATATTGCATATACTGATTATAACTTTCTATTGATTCCATTTTTCACCATTATCTCTGCCAAGTCTTATTTTACTGGAATAAATTTAGCAAAGATACACATTTTGTGGAGAAAAATTGGATCCTTTTGTCAGTTTTTCACTAGAAGTAAACTTGACCCTCTAATGTTTAGTTGTTCTCAGCATTATTTGCATTGATAATTATAGCTGTAATATTCATTATTAGTTGAATGAAAGGATAGTTTATTTCTTCCTTACTCCATGAAGAAGTTGTAAGCTGTTTTGTAAGGCAGAGTGATAAAAATGGGGGGAGATGAGGAAGCCGTGGGGAGAGGGGAATGAAAAGAAGGAAAGACAGAGTGGGGAGAGATGGAGAGAGTGAGTAGAGACCCCAGAACTCACCTGGCCTTTGATTTGTCACGAGCTTTCAAGGTGTCTTGGGATCAAGTAAGCCTTGGTGGTTCTAATACTCTTAAGAAGGAAAATAGCAGAGAATTCAGATGACTTGGACTTCAATCCTGGCTTTGCTGCTTACTCTCTTTGTCAAGTCACCTAACCTGTGTGAACCTCTGCTTTCTCATCTGTGAAGTGGAGATATTGAGAGTCCCAGTCTCACAGGACTGCTGTGAGGATGAAAACAGGGCCTCCATGTTGAGCAGTGAACACAGCACTGACACATGGCAAAAGCTGAGTAAATGTTTGGTGGTAGAATGGATCATGAATATCCATTGGAAGGATGGATGCTGAAGCTGAAGCTCCAATGCTTTTGCCACCTGATGTGAAGATCCAACTCACTGGAAAAGACCCTGATACTGGGAAATATTGAGGGCAGGAGGAGAAGAGACAAAGGATGAGATGGTTGGATGGCATCACTGACTCAATGGACATGAATTTGAGTAAACTCTGGGAGACAGTGAAGGACAGNGGCCACCTGATGTGAAGATCCAACTCACTGGAAAAGACCCTGATACTGGGAAATATTGAGGGCAGGAGGAGAAGAGACAAAGGATGAGATGGTTGGATGGCATCACTGACTCAATGGACATGAATTTGAGTAAACTCTGGGAGACAGTGAAGGACAGGGAAGCCTGGTGTGCTGCAGTCCATGCGGTCGCAAAGAGTTGGGCATGACTTAGAGACTGAACAACAAATAAGCAAGATTGGTTCATAAATCATAATAACAATCAGGTGTTTCCAGTGACTAGACCCCTAAAATCATTGTCTGTCTTGTCTAGAAACTCGAGTTGCTGTTTTCTTCCTGTGGCAAACCTATGACCAATGTGCTAGGGAAAACAAGACTTTGGTTTCCATCATCTGCCTATTTCTGTGATGTAAATATTTCACCACAGCCAAGTTCAAGCCACCTATGTGCTGTTATGCAAAATGGACTTGGGAAGAAATGAATAGTAGTGACCCATTATATAGTATTTCCACCAAGTAGATATTAATGCTATTGGCTTTGTGCAATAATGAAAAAAATATATATTGGTCTCTACCACAGACTGGTTCCAAATAGGAGAAGGAGTACTTCAAGGCTGTATGTTGTCACCCTGCTTATTTAACTTATATGCAGAGTACATCATGAGAANGGCGATGGACAGGGAGGCCTGGCATGCTGCGATTCATAGGGTCGCAAAGAGTTGGACACGACTGAGTGACTGAACTGAACTGAACTGAACTGCTGAGCCACCTGGGAAGTTTCATATAATTATACATTTGTCCAAACTCCTAAAACTTGTTATTTCCTAAGTAACAGAAACAGTGGGAGCATCTCTTGTTCTAATATTGACCTTTGTTGTTGCTCTGTTACTGACCCAGAGCTCCTGAAACACTTGTAATTTCCTGGGTTATAGGAGTGTCGTTTGTTCTAGGGAGGCAACTCTGGGTAGGCTCCTGGGTGGCTCCTGGATGGGGGCTAGACATGAAGAAGACCAACTTACAATTAGATGCCTGGAATTTTCAGTTCCACATTCCATTCTCTTGGAAATGGAGAAGGGCTGAAAATGGAATTAATGACCAGTCATGCCTACATGATGACACCTCCATAAAACCCAAAGTACAGGGCTCAGTGAGCTTTGGGTTGATGAACACATGAAGACTTGGGGAGAGTGGTACATCTGAAGGGGCCATGGAAACTCTGTTTTCTTTCCCCGTGCCTTGCTCTATGAATCTTTTCCATCTTGTTATTCCTGTGTTATATCTTTTCTAATGAAACAGTGATCTAAGTAAGTAAAATATTTCTCTGAGTTCTGTGAGGTGCTCTAGGAAACTAATTGAACCCAAGGAGAGTGTCATTGGAACCCAAAATCCATAGCTGTTTGGTTGGAAATGCAGGTGATAACCTGGGCTTGTGACTGGCATCTGAAGCCTGGATGGGAGCTTAACCTATGGAATCTAATGCTGTCTCCATGTGGAGTGTCAGGACTGAATCGAATTCTTGGACACCCTGCTGGTGTCTGAGAATTGCTTGCTGGTGTAGGGGGAAACCTCCACACATTTGGTGACCAGATATGAAGCATTTTGTGTGAGTAGTAAAGAAGATTCACAGAAAAGAGAGACGTAGTAGGAAAGAACTAGGTTTTTCCCTACTTAGGAAGGAAAGAAGCTGAGTTTTGCCATTACAAGCCTAAACAATCTCAAAAGAATAGATAATTATTATTATGTAAGATTAATATATTGTGGTGAAGTAATTAAAAAGTGATAAAATTTGATACTGTGTTTGTTTTAAAATATGACATATGAAATACTCTATTATGAATGTGAAAGTTGCTTGCTCAGTTGTGTCTGACTCTTTGCAACCCCATGGACTCTACAGTCCATGGAATTCTCCAGGCCAGAATATTGGAGTGGATAGCCTTTCCCTTCTCCAGGGCATCTTCCCAACCCAGGGTTTGAACCCAGGTCTCCCGCATTGCAGAAATATGACATATACTTTTTATAATATTATGATTTCTAATAGTGACTGTGTTTAACCATCAGCATGCAAAATTTCTGAAAATTTAACAGTCAGCTCTTGTGAACCAATTTGAATCAGCTCTGGCATGTGATTGCATATGACACCTCCCTCTGCCTCACCTCCAACATCCAATCCATCAACCAATCTATTGATTTTACCTCCTAAATATTTCCTCCAGTTGACTCTCTTCCCTCCATCTTCATGGCCACTTTCCTGGTCCAAGACTGTTACTGAACCCTGGTTTGCTTGCCTGACATTCAGCAAAACCAATCTACTGTCACAGGATTCTGGTGAGGGAAAATACAGTGTTTATTTACAGGGCACCAAGCAAGGAGAATGGGCAGCTAATGTTCAAAGGACCCAAGCTCCCTGTTGGCTTACATGCAAGGGGTTTTTAAAGACAACATTAGGGATAAGAGTCACTGGGTATGTGATTGGCTTATGACCATTCTTCTGATTGGTTGGTGTTGAGGTGACAGGGTGATATTCCAGGAATTTCAATCATCAGTTTTCTGGCTTCAACCAGTTTGGGGTCTGGGTGCTTGTAGTCAGCATGTAACACACACCTTCCACCTGGTGGAGGGGAGTGTCTTAGGTTCTGTGAAACAACCCAAGGATGTAGGTCAAGATATTATCTATAGCTCTTGAAGAGGAACTAAGTGTCTTGTAAGTGATCTATGGCGGAATTTCTGTTCAGGTTATTATTACTTTCCTTGCTTGACCGCTTGTCCTTTGCTGTACATTTTCTCATTTCCCTAATTATTAACTGCTTGAATTTACTCTTTGGAACTCAGGGATGGCTTCAGAGACTAAAGCTTTTTCTACAAATAAGAAGTGGGAGACTTGAGGAGCTTATACCTGGAATGGTTCTGCAGAGTCCTGCTCAGTTTCAAGATGTGGCCATGTCCTGCCTGGATTGCTTTAGAACCCCTTCTAACTTTCATTTTGCATATGTGCCTCCCACCACCTTGTCTTTCTTGTGAAGTTAGAGTAATCTTTTTATTTTTTTTTTAGAAGTAGACCTTTTTTTTTTTTTTAAAATTGAAGTTTTAAGTTCACAGCAAAATTGAGCAGAAGGTACAGAGGTTTCATGTTTTCACACACATACAGCCTCCTCCATGATCAACATCACCATCCCCCTACCAGAGTAGAACACTTGTTACAGTTGACATAGCATCACTTATGTTGACATAGCATCATTTCTCAAAGTCCTTAGTTTATATTGGGGTTCACTCCTGGAGTTGTACATGTCTGTGGGTTTGCACAAATATGTAATGATATGTGGCTTCCCAGGTGGGTCAGAGGTAAAGAACCTGCCTGCCAAGCAGGAAACATGGGTTTGATCCCTGGGTCAGAAAGATTCCCTGGAGGAGGAACTGGAAATCACTCCAATATTCTTGCCTGGGAAATCCCATGGACAGGGGAGCCTGGTGGGTGATAGTCCATGGGATCACAAAGAGCCAAACAGGACTGAGTGACTAACACTTTCACACTTTTCCTTGAGGAAAGGGATCATGTCCAGTTTTGCTCCAGTACTAAGTATGGAGTGACTAACACTTTCACACTTTTCCTTGAGGTAAGGGATCATGTCCAGTTCTGCTCCAGTACTAAGTATGGAATCTGACACATAATACATGCTTAATAAATATTTGTTGAGTGCATACACACTGGCCAAAGCTTATTAACACTGAATCTTGTAGACCCATTATTTCTTTGTTGTTGTTCCAGATATTACTGTCCAGTGACATGCAAGGCCTGATCTGAGGTTCCCATCTCGGAACACCTCTGGGTCTTCCTCTTTAGTTAAGATGCCTTTTTTAATGGTACAGCCACTTTATTCATTTTATTTTTAGAAGTATATATTTATTTATATTTGACTGCACTGTATCTTAGTTGTGGCACATGGGATCTTAGATCTTTGTTGTTGCCTGCTAGATCTTTAGTGGTGGCATGCAAACTCTTTAGTTGCTGCATGGGATCTACTTCTCTGACCAGGGATCAAACCTGGGTCCCCTGCACTGGGAGCCTGGAGTCTTAGCCACTGGACCACCAGGGAAGTCCCTGGTTAAGATGCATCTTATCTCATTCTTCATTGGAGTTTATTCTTTTCACCAGCTTATACTCTTTATTTACAAAGACCTTTAAACTGCGTAAGAGACAGAAAAATTAAGAAATTTTTTTTTTAATTTGTATTTGTATTTCTCCTAGATTGAATTTTCCAGAAGCACAATATATAACACCATTAACCCGCTCACTTAACACCAAGTGCCAGCTTTGCAGGCATGGCGTGGATGATGCTCCACTTTACTCTTTAATTTTGAGTCATTTGGCCGATAATTACCATCTAGGGTTTTGGACACGAAAGAGCAATTGCCATCTTATTTGGCTTAAAGCCCTCATTTGCTCAGTGTATTCAAAAGACCGTTTTTTAGAGTAGGAGGATTCCTTAGAGTTGCTCACACACTCCAAGGCATACTTTTTGCATCAGTTGTCTGTGGCACTTCAGGGCAGACATTAATCAAATTCTTGGCAGAGGTTTGTAGGAATATTAATGTGGGTAAAGGGTTTGATCCATTGTCTCCTTGAAGTAGGAGGAAAAGATAGCAGACTGGCTGCCCAGCAAAGGCTGAATGAATCTCATGGTAATTTAAATGGAAAGGATTAACCAGTCCCTAAGGTGGTTTTCCAACTGCTCCTCAGTGCTTGAGCCGAGACTGCCACATCTTAAGGCTTCTAGTTCAGGTTTCCAGAAATCTCCAAGCTAGGCTCCCCTAGCTTTGCATGAAAAATCCAACCCCTACATGCAAAGTAGAGAATCCCATCTGCATCCAGGTGGCACTGAGGTTACAGGATTCTGATAGTGTATTGAGGGGCTGAGAAGCTCGCCTTTCATTTAGCTTGATTGTGAAGGCACTGGTCTCTAAGTGCAATGAAAAGTTAAAGTCAAACTTCTCCATTCCCTCTTGCTAGCTCTAAGATACGATGCCCTCAGTGACAGGGAGCTGGGACAGTATCTTCTCAGAAGTTTACATTTCAAAAGGGAAAAAAATCCCCAGGCCTTTGAAAAATATTTATGGCATGTAAAACTGGACAGAGGCTTACCTCTAGAGATTTATAGACACAACTAAAAGCTAGAGCAGGGATTTACAACCACTGAGTTTATCCTGGAAATTTTCTGGCAAGAGAAGGGGAGAAACCATCTCTTTTCACTTCAACAGCCTGGAAGATTCTCCCTCTCCCACTCCACTTGGCTCCTTCTACGTGATTTTCAATACCCCTAAAACGTTTGGAGTGATTAGAACAGAAGGAATAAAATTTATGGTTGTTTTACTTTTGGGAAGGGTCTATTTTTTCCTCCAAAAGTATTATTATAAAAAGCAACATAATTTCACTGTGAAGAAATTTCAAAAGTAAAGAACATTAAAAGGAAACCCAAAATCACCCTTTGATGTTCACACTGAAAGGATGAACTAAATTTGGGACTGCTTGGGAATTAGGTAAATATCCTGTTATAATTAACAGTGAACTCTTTTGTATTTTTCCATCATCAAAGCTCAGGATAATTGAATAAGATGTATACCAAGTGAAATATCATATCTAGAGTAATTACAAGAGAACCAAAGGAAGCGATTATAATTATCATTAACTTTCTAATCACCATACCAGCACAACACCTCCATTTATATAGCAAAATACCAATGAGTGGAAGATACAAAGAGGAAGATGTCACAGAAGAAAGAGTAGCTAAGACTGAGAGGTTCCCTCTTCTCTTTTATTTCCCTTTCTCAGAAATCCAGTTCTGCATTCCTCACACCTTACTACCGACAGACCACCACAACTCTGAATCTTAATTACACTGCTGATAGTATGACTGTTCCATCTGACAGATCAGGTTATTTCCCATTTCTTCCTTGTCTGCTGCTCATTTGCTCCACAAATATTTACTGAGCACCTTTGTGTGCCAGCCGCTGAAATCAAACAGGAGCTTGTGGGGCTCCTGGGCACAAAAGCCCCTCTGGGCCCCCCATTTCTAGATTACAGAAAATAGGCTTCATTCAGCCTCTTGACCTTCCATGAGTTCTAGTGGGCAGGTTCAAACAGTGGCTAAGCAGGGAAGGGAGGGGATGCGGAGACAAGGCAGGAGCAGTCAAGAAACAGTTGCACAGTTTGGGGGCAGGGTTCTGGGTTCCCTCTCAAGGGATACATCGAAGAGTATCCAGGAGTTGTTTTGCAGATACTGAAACCCCCAGTAGGTAGAAGTTATTCTGCTGTCCACAAGCTAGGAGATCCCAGACTGGTTGGAACAAGAAATTTGATGATGCTGACTCCTACTTATCTCACCATCAATCAATCAAAAGAAGGTCCACAAGCTGATCACACCCTCTTCTTTGAACCGTTACTATAAAACTCCTCACTACCTCCTCCAGGTTTGGACACACAGTTTTGAGGGTGTTAGCTCACTGTGGCCCCCTTTGCCTGGCAGAGCAATAAAGCTATTCTTTTCTGCTTCTCCCAGAACTCTGCCTTGGACATTTAATAAGGTGTCAGTGTACAGAGGCCAGCTTTGGCCTCATCATTAGTCTAGGAGCTGGGGATACAACCATGAACAAGACAGGTATGATCCATCCTAGCAATGTTTTCCTCTTTCCTTGTTGCCAAATGCAAGTTCATGTGCCCAGTGCACAGCGAGGCCAAACAAATTGAAAGGTCGGAGTTTGGAGTAGAGAGAGATTTATTACAGCGTCACACGTGGAAAACGTGTAGCTCATGCTCAAAGGACATGAACTCCCAGATGGTTTCAAGGGAAACGTTTTTAGAGGAAAAATTTGGAGTGAAGGCTGCAGGGTGTGTGGTTTTCTTCTATTGTTTGCTGATGGGCTTCCCAAGTGGCTCAGTGGTAAAGAATCTGCCTGCTAATCCAGGGGACTCGGGTTTAATTCCTGGATCTGTAAGATCCCTGGAGAAGGAAACGGCAACCCACGCAGTATTCTTGCCTGGGAAATTCCATGGACGGAGGAGCCTGGTGGGCTACAGTCCATGGATTTGCAAAAGAGTGAGACATGACTGAATGACTGAACACACACATGCTATTTAAAGTAATGATTTCGGCCATTTGGGAGAGTTACTCAATTTTCCTGGGTCTCTCCCATGTACACTCCTTATTAAATTTTTGTTTGATTTTCTCCCATTGATCTGTCTCATATCAGTTTAATTCTTAGACCAGCCAAAAGAACCTGGAGGGTAGAGGAAACCGTCTTCCTCCCCAGCAGAATCTTTCCATTTTTATCTATTTTTTTCCTGCTAAAAAAAACGGAGTTAAGTGAGTCAATGTAATAATAAAATAACTCCAGAAATAAATAAAATATGAAGTGAAACTCCTCTATAGCCCTAACCTCTAGAGATAAATGTAGTTCACAATTCAGTGTGTACTCTTCCAACTGGTTTCTCTTTTTATGTATCTCTATCTATCCAAAGCACACATATGTGTGTATCCTATTTCTGATGAAAAGTTAATCAATCATTGATCTAAGAAGGAAATAGAAAATTTTATTCAAGCCAGTCTGAGGTTTATAACCCAAAAGACAGTATTTTAGAAAGCTCTGAGGATTGTTCCAAAGAGGTAAACAGAAAGGCCAGTATATATGTGATTCTGGTGAAGGGGTACGCTCAGTTAAGTGCATGCTTAAGTTGCTTCAGTCCTGCCTGATCGTTTGCAACTCCATGGACTGTAGCCTGCCAACTCCTCTGTGCATGGGATTCTCCAGGAAAGAATGCTGGAGTGAGTTGCCATTCTCTTCTCCAGAGTACCTTCCTGACCTAGGGACTGAACCCATCTCCTGCATTGAAGGCAGATTCTTTACTGTCTGAGCTCCAGGGAGGCCTGCAGTCAAGCACACATCTCATTAAAAGTCACTGCTATCCACAAGGAACACATAGCTCAGTTAATGGCTTTATGAGCTTTTCCTGTGGCTCAGCTGGTAAAGAATCCATCTGCAATGCAGGAGACCTGGGTTCAGTCCCTGGGTTGGAAAGATCCCCTGGAGAAGGGAAAGACTACCCACTCCTGTATTCTGGCCTGGAGAATTCCATGGACTGTATAGTCCATGGGGTTGCAAAGAGTCAGACACGACTGAGCAACTTTCACTTAATGGCTTTAGTGCTTTTCNCTCCTTAAGAGATAATGAAATCATTAGGTGGCATTTCCGGGGTTCCAAGGAGCTTCAGTTCTTTGTCTCAGCACAGAAAGAATTCAGTGGGAGGCAAAGTGATAGGTAAGAAGTGATTTATTAGAATAGGACGCTTGTGAGGTTTATAAATATGCAAGTGAGAAGGTGCCACACCCCAGGTCTTAGTGGGTTACAGTTTTATAATCAAAGGAAAAGTGGGGAGGGGGAAAAGACTAACTTTTTCCTCATTCTTGAGCAGACATCACGCTTCCATCATTAGTTCCTCCTCCATGTCAGGTGGGAGAGTTTTCTTGTCCCTACTTGGTCAAGCTGGGATAGTCACGGCACTATGGAAAAATTATTTCAGATCTTGGTACAATGAGGATTTCACTTTGTAACATCACCTGTCCATAAATTATTTGTGTGTGTACAGAGCATGCCCTAAGGGTCATTAACTTATGGAGCTCACTGGGCAGGATGTGGGTCCTGCCACCATTGTTTTATTGTTTGGTGCATGTTTCCCGCTTCTGTTGCATGGTTTTGTTGCTGAGAAAGCCTGCTTGATTTTGGGGTTAAACAAACCTGCTTTCTTGAGTGATCATTAACTTACAGGGGTCTCCTACAGTTTTTTTTCTTCACTTATAAACCCCTAGTGGGATTAACTTTTAAATTACCTACTTTATCCCTTTACTCTGTCCCTACTGATAACAGTCTTCCTTAATTTTTTAAGGAGTTGAGGTGACATTATTTGCATTGTACATGTGAATCTGGATTGTGTAAACCATCAATATGTCATTTGACGTACAATAACCCTTTATTTCAAAGATGTATATAATTGTGATTTGACTGCTAACAGGCAGAACAGTCCTCAAAACTTTCTGAAAGACTGTCTCTCAAGACATAACCCTCAGATTGGCTCTAATAAAAATTGCTGTTTCTTTCTTGATTAATTATTCATTCATTTTTCATCATCACTGGTGAAATACCTCAACATCTTGGTCCTGACCACACTTGGGGGCGTCAGGGAGAAAAGATCCCTGGAAAGCCCCAGTATAGGGGTAGTTGGGGATTCCAATGCCAAAGGCTCAGCCTCTGTGCACCAGTAGTGAATGGACTCTCAGAGACGGAGTTTTAGGTAAAATAGAAAAGAATACTTACGACTTTCCTGGTGGCCCAGAGACTAAGATTCTGCACTCCCAGTGCAGGAGGCCCAGGTCTGATCCCTGGTCACGGTACTAGGCCCCATATTCCACAACTAAAACATCCTGAGTGCCACAGTGAAGACCGAAGATCCTGCAGGCTGCAACTGAAACCCAGCACAACCCTTGAAAAGAGGAAAAGAATACCTTTGTAGCTTTGCCTAGCAAAGGGGGACACAGTGGCTTCTGCCCCAGAAACTGTGTATCCCAACTGAGGAGGATTTGATGAGCAATGGTTCAAGGGTGGGGTTGCTGATGAGGTTAGGGGTATGTGCAGGGCCTGCACTCCCTTATCTTGTCTTGGGTGGTCTCTCCTAAGCTTGATGCAGCTTGGTCTGGCTGTGACGGACCGTGCGGCAGAAACACGCTGGCTGCGACGGACTGCACAGAAACGTGGCCAAGAGGAGCTACCCCTTGGCTGAGGTCAGGGGCGGCGGCTAGGAGGAGCTACCCAACACCTGAGGTCAGAGGCCGTGGCCAAGAGGAGCAACCCCACGTCTAAGGAGCGGTGGCTATGCGGGCGCAAGAGGGCTGACAGGAGCTACTCCACGTTCAAGGTCAGGAGAGGCAGCTGTGAGGAGATATCCCTCATCCAAGGTAAGGAGCAGCTGTGAAGAGATATCCCACGTCCAAGGTAAGAGAAACCCAAGTAAGACGGTAGGTGTTGCGAGAGGCATCAGAGGGCAGACACACGAACCATAATCACAGAAAACTAGTCAATCTGATCACATGGACCACAGCCTTGTCTAACTCAATGAAACTAAGCCATGCCATGTGGGCCCACCCAAGACGGGCGGGTCATGGTGGAGAGGTCTGACAGAATGTGGTCCACTGGAGAAAGGAATGGCAAACCACTTCAGTATTCTTGCCTTGCGAACCCCATGAACAGTATGAAAAGGCAAAATGATAGGATACTGAAAGAGGAACTCCCCAGGTCGGTAGGTGCCCAATATGCTACTGGAGATCAGTGGAGAAATAACTCCAAAAAGAATGAAGGGATGGAGCCAAAGCAAAAATAATACCCAGCTGTGGGTGTGACTGGTGATAGAAGCAAGGTCTGATGCTGTAAAGAGCAATATTGCATAGGANTAGGTGCCCAATATGCTACTGGAGATCAGTGGAGAAATAACTCCAGAAAGGATGAAGGGATAGAGCCAAAGCAAAAGCATTACCCAGTTGTGGATGTCACTGGTGGTAAAAGCAAGGTCCAATGCTGTAAATGCTACATTTATTCCTTTGTTTTCTTTTCCCACTGTTCTTTTTCCCTTGCAGTTAATCTTGAATGTATATAAATCTTCATCTACCTCTATTTAATTTTGCTTATCTATTCTTTCTCTCTTTTCTTTCTTTTTCTCTCAATGAATTTGTTAGTTTTGTTTTCATTGCTTTATTCCCTACTTGGCACCTTGCTTTAGTTTTGTTTATCAGTTTGTGTTTTAGTTAGTTTTGTTCGTAATTGATAGATACAATTTTTGATTTCTTTTGTTAACCAGGTCAATCTCAGTTCAGTTCAGCTCAGTTCAGTTCCTCAGTCATGTTTGACTCTTTGCGACCCCATGAATTGCAGCACACCAGACCTGCCTGTCCATCACCAATTCCCGGAGTTCACTCAAACTCATGTCCATCGACTTGGTGATGCCATCCAGCCATCTCATTCTCTGTCGTCACCTTCTCCTCCTGCCCCCAATCCCTCCCAGCATCNGACTCTTGAGAGTTCCTTGGACTGCAAGGAGATCCAACTAGTCCATTCTGAAGGAGATCAACCCTGGGATTTCTTTGGAAAGAATGATGCTAAAGCTGAAGCTCCAGTACTTTGACCACCTCATGCGAAGAGTTGACTCATTGGAAAAGATTCTGATGCTGGGAGGGGATTGGGGGCAGGAGGAGAAGGGGACAACAGAGGATGAGATGGCTGGATGGCATCACCGACTCGATGGACATGAGTTTGAGTGAACTCCGGGAGTTGGTGATGGACAGGGAGGCCTGGCGTGCTGCAATTCATGGGGTCGCAAATAGTTGAATACAAGTGAGTGACTGAACTGAACTGAAGCTTGATGAGCTTCTCTGCTTCCTTTAATCTTGCTTCAGGTGGTTTCTTGGCTGCTCCTCCCTTGATTAGCGATGGTTTGAATCTGCCCTTTGAAACTCAGGGAGTCTTGGAGGCTGGAGTCTGTTCCTTATAAGGAACTAGGGATAGAAAGCTTCTGTGTCCAGGAGCCCCACAAGGCCCTGCTTGGTTTAATTCCGAAAGGACCAAGGAGCAAGACCTCATTATCATCTGTGAAAACAACAGTAATAATATGAGGGGTTAGCCTTGCTAAGGAGAACCATCTAAAACTAGGAAATAAGGCAGAAATATAATCATGTGGGGAAGCAGAATTTGTCACCCCAAAGTATGTCTCTTTGGCATATTAGTTATTTTCTAAGAACAACAGCCATGGGGAAAACTCCAAGTAGGAGTTACCTTTTTGTAACAAATATTTGGGTTTCCCTGGTGGCTCAGCAGAATCTGCCTGCCAATCAAGGAGACCTTGATTTGATCCCTGGGTCAGGAAGATGCCCTGGATATGGAAATGGCAACACTCCAGTATTTTTCCCTGGGAAATCCCATGTACATTGGAGCCTGGTGGTCTATAGTCCATGGGGTTGCAAAGAGTTGGACACAGCTTAGCGACTAAAGAACAACAACAACAAATGTTTACATTTGCAAGGGAAAAAGCTCCTTTTGTAAGGGTGTCTTCCCCTGGTACCAGGGAGAGGGGGATGACCACATTTCTGGAACCTCTTACCAAGGAGAAGGCAATGACTTAAATATCATCACAGCCTTACCTTTTTTTCCTGGGCTTTTCCTGGTCACCTCTGGAGTTGACTGTCCCCACACTCAACATCCTTTCTTGTCTTTAGTTGAAGATGGTATTTAAGGTGCTGGCAAGTCCTGGGGATAAACAACCATTGACTGGAGATGCCAGCACAGGGCTGAGCCAGACCCAGTCACTTGAGAGGTGAAATATTGGAGATGTATCCCGCCTAACCTGTTGCCATTAATTTGTAGTCATGCTTCTTGCCATCAGTGGTTTGTATTCAGGGCTCTGACGGTCAGTGCAGCCTGTTGGAAAGAGCTTGAAGTAGGGATGGGAGACCTAGATTCTACTAGTTGTTTTATTGCCAGCCTTCTGTGTCATCTCAGGCTCTATTTCAGGGCAGCAATTTCTTCATCTGTGAAGCAGAGCTGATACTGCCAGGAAAGAAAATGAATATTAGGTTAACAAAGGATCATAATTAGTGTTATAGTGATTGAGTGACAGTCTGTCATCGTTAATCTTATTCCTTCTTCCTTCATTTAAGCATTTTTGTTTATGACTCATTGACTCAGCCTTGTTTATTCATTCAGACGCTAGGTAACTGTGCATCCCAGTTTCTCTGCCTGCCTCCAGTTCAGACCCTCATACCCAGCTCTCTCCCAGGTCTTTTCCTTCATCTTGAGCCAAAGAAAAACCATCTCTGGCGCCAGGGGTGGTAACAGAGGCCACAACCCTGATGGAATCTTGACTTTCAAGGATTCAAAGTCCATGAGATAAGATAGACCACTGGACCACCACGGGGCTGAACCTGGGTTCATCTGGAATGCAGTAAAGCCTTTCTCTGTACTAGTTTTGCCTTTGAAAAATGCAGTACAGGAGAGTGTGGTGGGTGAAAGGCAGGCACAAGTATTCTTGGCTATCTAACTTTATTTGGCTTGCATAGGAGAGATACCAGTAGTCTAAAGTCAGACCAAGAAAAGTGAAAGCGTTACTTGCATCTGAGTCTTTGTGACCCCCATAGATAGTAGCCCACCAGGCTCCTCTGTCGATGAGATTTCCCAGGCAAGAATACTGGAGGGAATTGTCATTTCTTTCTCCAGGGGATCTTCCTGAACTTGGGTCTCCTGCATTGTAGGCAGTGTCTTTATTTTCTGGGCCATCAGGTAAAGTCAGACCAGCCTGGGTTCAAATCCCACCCTACCACTTCTCACTGAGTGATCTTGGACACCTTATTTGCCTTAGCTTCTTTGTCTATAAGATGGGAATAATAGCCAACTCAAGGAACTGTTGCAGTGAGACAACATACCTGAAGGGCTTGAGAAGTTTTTGATAAATGTTAACAATGANTGCCTTAGCTTCTTTGTCTATAAGATGGGAATAATAGCCAACTCAAGGAACTGTTGCAGTGAGACAACATACCTGAAGGGCTTGAGAAGTTTTTGATAAATGTTAACAATGAGTGTCTATCAACAAACTCCAATATGCCGACGTGGGGTTGGCCTTGGAGGATAGTTAGGCTCTGATGAAGTATGAGCTGCTGGCTGTTGGGAGGCTGTACTCCTGTTGGGAGACTGTTCTCCTTTTGAACAGGCACTAATTATCTTTTGCTGTGGACTTTTCAAACATGTTTGTGTAATAAAGATAGAGATGGTGTGCCCCCTCAGATCAAACGGCAGGCATGCTTACTGTCTGGCATAATTAAGATAATGCTTAAAAAAAAAAATAAGATAATGCCTTTCTCTGGAGCAAAAGGTTGGCTTGCTTATAGCCTGTTACAAAAGTTCAGGTTCCCTAAGGTCAGGGGTCCTCACCTGTATTGTAACCCACTGTGTGTACAACTATTATTTGACCCTCTTTATGATGCCTTGTCAGAATTTGGGTTGGGGGAACCAGCACCAAAAATGTTACTACTCTGGCTACTGCTGTGAAGAATAAACTGCCCCCCTCCTTTTTTCTCCCCAAAGCAGGAGTCTCATGTCTTTTATCGATATCCATAAAACAGTGGTTGGCTAACTTGTTAGCATGCAGGAGGGCTAAAATCTCTGGCACTTTGCGGTTCTTGACACTGGCCTTGTCTAGGATGCCTGCTGTCATCTAGAACAGGGGTCCCCAACTTCCAGGATCTAATGCTTGATGATCTGAGTAGAGCTGATATAATAATAATAGAAATAAAGTGCACAATAAATGTAATGTGCTTGAATCATCCTGAAACCATTCCCCCTTCAACCCTGATCCATGGAAAAGTTGTCTTCCATGAAACCAGTCCTGGTTCCAGAAAGGCTGGGGACCCTTGAGAGAGGAGAGAAGAGGTGGAAGTAAGTGAGCACATCTTCTCTTCTTAGAATCTTTAGTCAGTGCCCAGGAACTTAGGTGCAGTCCTGGTTCCAGAAAGGCTGGGGACCCTTGAGAGAGGAGAGAAGCAGTGGAAGTAAGTGAGCACATCTTCTCTACTTGGAATGTTTAGTAAGTGCCCAGGCACTTCCCTGGGGGTGCCTGACTTCTGCTCCGAGGCCTGAAAGTTTCTTTCTGCAGAAGCAGCATTTCTGGAACAATTGGTGAGGCAGAGCACAGGAGACGATGTAGGACAATATGTCAGGTTTCACCTTCTGCATAGAAAAGTGTTCTCCAAACTATAAACATCTGAGTACCACTTTGATGTTTATCTTAGTCATATCTGTCTGCAGCCTCCATAATTGCTTTCATAATGTTATTTTTAATTGACTTGCCCTTTTATTTACTCAGATAATTCTTTTAGCAAGAAACTTGATTTCACTATGATAAATGGAAAATCCAGGATTGCTTGCTATACACGGAAGACAACTTGGCAAGTAATTATAATGAAAACAGAAATAGCATTGTCAAATAGCAACCAGATGCAGTTGCCCCTGAAGACCCTGGTCCTTTTCCTACTGTTACAAAGGGATGTGAGCCAGGGTTAGAGAGGATATGAAGATAAGACTTTCACCAAACAGGCTTTCCTCGTGATGTAACAAGCATCACTGGGAGACGAGCAAAGTGGAAGTTACCTGATGCCATGGGAACTTGTTACCCCAGATTGCCCAGATTGGGAGGCGCTGGCCAGGAGTGATGTGATCGTCATCTAGAAGAGCCCCCTGCTCCTTGAGTGTCCTCCTTGCTTCCACCGAAGTGCTGGCCCAGCCTCCAGGCTCTGCTTCCCCCCAGGACAGCCAGAGGAGGCTTTCCAAGCTCCTGCCCGACCGGCACTCCCCTCTCGGGACTCCCTGTTTGCCTTAGGATCGTGTTGAAGCTCTTTAACCAGCAGTCAAGGTCACCCACTAGTTCTTGTCCATCCAACACTTGGCCTGCTTTCCAGTCAAACAGGACCACTTATAGTTCCCTCCTTCATTCAGCAGTTTCCTGAGTTTTGCCCCCTTGTGTGCTGTTCTAGAGTCTGGAGCCATGGTCACCTTATGACTTTATAGGTTCTAGGCACTTTTGCCATCATGGACCTCTTCCTCAAAAAAAAAAAAAAAAAAAAAAAAAAAA
>SJYV01045620.1:198172-267296 GCA_006410875.1 Neotragus pygmaeus | reverse complement strand
GGGCTCTCCCGGGTTGGCGCGGGGGCCAGGCTCCAGGTACCAGTGAGGTGTGCACACCCCCGGGGCCCACTGTGACCCAGGGCACCACACGCAGTGCTTCTTCCCGCGCCCCACTGGACCAAGGGGCGGGGCAGCCATTCTCCGTGAGAAACTCTGGTCTGAGATGCCTGGTGCGAGGCCTCTGCATGCAGTGCCCTGGGAGCAAGTGACCCTAGACTAAGCACAGAGGATTTTTTTTTTTTAAGTTTAGACTTATTTTTTATTACCCGATTCTACTTTTATTTACCAGGAACTGTTAATGGGCTCTGACCAGGCGATTTCTGAGTGACCGGTTTAAGGCTGCATTTCTGGGAGAGCAGAAATTGTGATTAAGTTCTGTCTTGGTGATGTGAGGCTTAGCATAAGTGACTCCATCTTGGCCTGCTGTCTTTCATTTTGGAGAACTGTGCCAAGTGCTTTCTTGGGGGAATCTCAGTTTCCTGACCAGGGATTGAACCCAGGTCCTGGCAGTGGAAGAGCCAAGTCCTAAAAACTGGACTGCCAGGGAATTCTCTGTTGTCTTTGTTGTTGTTGTTGTCTTGTTTTTTAAGCAACAGTAATACAGAGATTGGTGGGGGCAGGGGGAGGGGGAGAGTAAAGCTGCAGAGCTGCCCAGATTCCTACTGTTTTAAGCCCAATTCTATAGCCTTTTTGGTTCTTCATGTTACTTGATATGCTCTCCACTTACTCCTTTTCTTTATGAATTTGCCAGAGCAAATTTCTGTTACTTGCACCCGAGGAACCCATGTGATGTAACAGGTGTGCAGTGTGATCTGAGCATGTTTGTTACCTCTGGCATGTTGGTTTCTTCCTCCATAAAATGAGACTGTTAATTTCTGTTTAATGCGCTGGTGAAAGGATTAAAAATTACAATGGCTTAGTGCAATGACAGTATGCTTTGTATTAATGAACAATTTTTAAATTCGGAGATCCATACGTGGGCTTCTAGGAGTCAGTGACTCTGCCAGAATTATAGGCTGAATTGTGTTCCCGTGTGGCTATGTGCCACACACAGTCTATAAACACAATTCAGCCTGTAAATTACAGGGGCTTCCCAGGTGGTGCTAGTGGTAACCAATCTGCCTACCAACACAGGAGACATAAGAAACATGGGTCTGACCCCTGGATCAGAAAGATGCCCTGGAGTAGGAAATGGCAACCCACTCCAGTATTCTTGCCTGAAAAGTTCCACAGACAGAGGAGCCTGGTGGGCTGCAGTCCATGGGGTCGCAGTTAGACACAATTGAGTGAGCACACATATGCATGTACAATGATTTAATTTTTTTGACGAGAGAGTTCATTAGATTCTCCAAGTGGTCTCTGACCCCAAATTGAGGGCACCTCCCCATCCCCAGCACCAGAGTGTAAGCTCGGTGAGGTCAGGAATAAGCCTGTTTTGTTCCTGCAGCGTAAAGACGGACACTGAACACATACTTGTCAGATGAAGAAATGATGAATCTTTAAGTGCTCTGAGCTGTGATTTCGCTTTCTGTAAAATTGGAGAGCTGGCTGAGTTGTCTCTGAAGTTCATTTCATTTCTGACCAACCGTCCCTGGAATTGTATATCAAGAGAAGTGAGATGGCGTACCCGAGAGGGTTCCAAGGCTCCAGCCCATAATTTCAGGGCTCTGGCAACACAGTACACAGGTCTCTTCCTCTTGGTCCAAAGACTCCCACTCTTGAAAGTGGGTTGCTGCCAGGTGTGACCGAGGTGGGCACTCATCAGGTTGTCATGATCTGCTTTTCGGTCCTTCAGGAAGGCAGATATCTAGAGGAGAATGACTGATAGACTGTTAGTGGGCTCTTTTGACCCCCTTCCTTGGAAGCAGCATCCTAATCTGTGGGGATGTGATTGATTTCTCTTCCCTAGACTGATCACTCTTACTTCAGAAATGAGATGCCTTTGCTTTTTATTGATCATGGTGGCAAAAATAATACTGAGCTCAGGAGCTTCCCTGAGCTGACAAGTCTGTGTTCAGTGGTTAAGACTTCGCCTCCCAGTGCAGAGGCTTTGGATTTGATCCTTGACTGGGGAGCTATGTCGCATTTATGCCTCAGGGCCAAAGAACCAAAACATAAAACAGAAGCAATGTTGTAACAAATTCACTAGAGACTTTAGAAATGGTGTGCATAGAAAAAAATCTTAGGAAGAAAAAGGTGATACTGAGCCCAGAGCTGGTGTGAGAGTGTGTGTGAAGAGGGCACCCTCATGCTCTGTTGGTGTCATTGAAAGTGGATAAGACTCTCAAGTGGGGAAAACTTCACAGCATGGATCAGAATGTTAAAAGTGTATACCTTTTCTCCCACTTTCAATATTTCAGTTTCCAAAGAATCAATTTCAATTTTAAAAGGTTTTGCCTTACTTTCAAAATTTTAAGTAATTCTCACTTTGGGAAATTTAAGGAAATTATATTAGCACAAAGAATTGATGTGTCAAATCAACCTCAAGTGAGTCATATATCTAATCTAATGCTAAACTGTGGTGCTGGAGAAGACTCTTGAGAGTGCCTTGGGCAGCAAGGAGATCCAACCAGTCCATCCTAAAGGAAATCAGTCCTGAATATTCATTGGAAGGACTGATGCTTAATCTGAAACTCTAATACTTTGGCCACTTGATGCAAAGAACTGACTCATTGAAAAGACCCTGAGGCTGGGAAAGATTGAAGGTGGGAGGAGAAGGGGACGACAGAGGATGAGATGGTTGGATGGCATCACAGACTCAATGGACATGAGTTTGAGTAAACTGGAGTTGGTGATGGACAGGGAGGCCTAGTGTGCTGCCGTCCATGGGGTCGCAAAGAGTTGGACACGACTGAGTGACTGAATTGAGCTGGTGATTAAGGATTGCAAGCAAGCTATAGGCACACACGTCTTCCTCTTATCTATGCGTGCTTAGTTGCTCAGTCATGTCCGATTCTTCAAAACCGCATGGACTCTAGCCAGGCTCCTCTGTCCATGGGAAACTCCATTCCTCTCGTGGAGGAGCCCATATCTGTCAGCTGTAGCTTCCTAGTTGTTCTGAGTTAGTTTTTAATTAATCAGCGAGTACCCGGTGATGGGTATGGATCATTGTCCTCAAAGGAAGCAGTTTTGGCTTTGTGGTTTCCCTGTTTTATCCTCCCTGAATACAAGTGGGGACAAGACTTTTACAGACAAGGATGAAGGCAGTTGCTGGGGGCAGGGGTCTTTTGTCGTCCTGATTCATGGAAATGGGTGGTGGTTCCCTGTATGCAGTTCATGAGTCTTTTTGTCTTGTCTGCCCATTTGGTGTCTGGGTCCAAGCAGGTTGAACCAATATGGTGCCAGCAGGTGGAGATTTCATCACAGTGAGATAGTAGTGAGCTCTAGAGTGAACTTTGTCCCAGTTTAGAAGTTCAGTCAGCTTCTTCCAGTTTCTTGTGGTTCCTGTCACGTAAACACAGCTAGAAGATAACAGTTTTGGTTTTCCGCAAATTCGTTTGGAGGTTTTTTATTAGAACATGGGGGCTTCTTTGCCTCCTTGCCTAAGACACATGTATTTTTTTTATAGAGACAGTTCAGGTGTATGCTAGGGACCTTGAGGTTGCTCCCATGGGTGACAAGGTAGGGAGTCTCTCCCTCTGGAAGGGGACCTATGTGAAGGCAACAACAGGAGAACCCATGGTAAGGGTTTTGGGGCTATGTGAGGCTCAAAGAGGCCAAGGCAGCACATGAAACTGTAGGCTTTACAAAAGAGAATGAGGAAGGCAGCAGTCAAGAATACCCGTTTTACAGATGAGAAAACTAAAAGAGATTGAGCCACATGTCCAACATTATCCAGGGACAAAATATGGTCTTTTCTCTAAGTCATTTTTATACATTAAAAAAAAATACAAATCTTTAAGCATGCATGAAAGTAAAGATGATAAATGAAACCTCATACAGTCATCATCAGTTCAGTTCAGTTCAGTTCAGTCGCTCAGTCGTGTCCGACTCTTCGCGACCCCATGAATTGCAGNGCCCCCTCCCACTGCTTTTGCTGCTGCTAAGTCACTTCAGGCGTGTCCGACTCTGCGACCCCATAGACGGCTGCCCACCAGGCTTCCCCGTCTCTGGGATTCTCCAGGCAAAAATACTGGAGTGGGTTGCCATTTCCTTCTCCAGTGCATGAAAGTGAAAAGTGAAATGACAGTAACACCCAATCTAGTCCCCTGGCAGTGACAACCAAAATGTGTTTCCAGACATTGCCAAATGTTCCCTGGGGGTTATAGTTGAGCCCTGGCTGAGAATTCCTGCGGTTTGGCCATCAACCCTCTCCTCCTTCCCCCCCGCTCCCCACTGCCACCCCAGAGCACTGGTCTCACTGGTTACCCCAGCTGTCACTCCCTTACCTAGACTCAAACCCTTCTTGTTCGCATGAGGATCCCGGGGCTCCAATGCTTTTCATCGTCCACTGGGTTGAAGACTGAGCCAAGCCTAGCGCCTGGGGCCAACCCGACCGCAGGGATGGACTGACTCACTTGCACATGGCCTCCTGTCCTGGACCACGTCCCTGGGGATGCGCCCTGGGATTTATGCACCTCTGAGACTTTTTCCCAGCTGATCGTCTCCCCAGGCTCGTTCCTCTCTCCTCACTCCCCTTCTCCAGGAGGTGGCCATTTCCCCCACCATCCTGGTGATGTTCTTCAGAAATGAATATGGCTCTGGAGGATTTTACCTGCAGAAACTTAAAAGGGAGTCTGTGTGACCACATGGAGTTCTCAACATAGAATTAAATGTTCTATTAGAATTACAGCCATAGAACTGAATGGGACTGAGGGAAGAAACCCATATCTCATGGTGGGGGATATGCCTGCCTGGGAGCCTCATTTGTTGTTGCTGTTCAGTCGCTCAGTTGTGTCTAGCTCTTTGCAACCCCATGGACTGAAGCGCACCAGGCTTCCCTGTCCTTCTTTATCTCCAGGAGTCTGCTTAAACTCATGTCCATTGAGTCTGTGATGCCATCCAACCATCTCATCCTCTGTCACCCCTTTCTCCTCCTGCCCTCAGTCTTTCCCAGCATCAGGGTCTTTTCCAATGAGTCTACTCTTTGCATCAGGTAGCCAAAGTATTAAAGCTTCAGCTTCAGCATCAGTCCTTCCAATGAATAATCAGGGTTGATTTCCTTTAGGATGGACTGGTTTGATCTCCTTGCTGTCCAAGGGACTCTTAAGAGTCTTCTCCAGCACCACAGTTAAAAAGCATCAATTCTTTGGGACTCAGCTGCTTTGGGCCTCATGTAACCTCATTTAATCCCTTCCAAGTCCTCTGGATAATATCTAGACCATTACTTCCTGTTCCCTTAGACCCCTCCTTGAACACACAATTATTTACTAAACTGGATAACAACCTGCTGGGCTCTGCTCTCAGTATTGGGAGTTGTAGGTATCCTTGCATTCTTGATGCTTAAAGTCTACTGATAATCACATGTTTAATTTTCTTGATTCTAAAATTCTCTTGATTGTAAGATGTACCACCAATTGAAGAGTGGCCTTTTGGTGGTAGGAGGAAAGGAATAAGTGAAGAAGAAAGAAAGGAAGGAAGATAATTGATAATAAATGTACATATTTGAGTTAAGAAGTTTCAGAAACATGGAAATTTGATAAACTTTGATATTTGGTGGTAAGAGGTGCTGAAAAAATATGCCTATAGTTGCAAAAATGCAACTTATTCAGTAACAACGTCCCCAAAATCCAATAGATGGGGCTTCATGAAAGTAGGTGTATTATGTTGCTTGGGCTGTCATAACAAAGTACAACAAAGTGGATGGCTTAAAAATGAGAAAAATGTATTGTATCATGTGTGTTTCTGGAGGTTGGAGGTCTGATATCAAGGTGTCTGGAGAACCATGCTCCCCCTGAAAACTAGCAGAATCCTTCCTTCACTCTTCCTAGCTTCTGGTGGTTGCTAATGATATTTGACTTTCCTTGGTTTGTAGCCGTATAACCCCAGTCTCTGCCTCGTCATCACATGGCACTCTCCCCATGTCTGTATCTGTGACCAGCTTTCCTTCTTCTTGTAAGTACACCAGTCATATTGGATTAGGGGCTTGACCTACGCCAGTAGGACTTTATATTAACTGATGATGTCTGCAGTGACCCTGTTTCCAAGTAAGGTCATATTCAGAGGTACTGCAGATTAGGATTTCAACATATCTTTTTGGGGGGCTTCCCAGGTGGCTCAGTGGGTAAAGAATCTTCCTGCAATGCAGGAGGTGTGGGTTCGATTCCCGAACTGGGAAGATCCCCTGGAGGAGGGCATGGCAACCCACACCAGTATTCCTGCCTGGAGAATCCCTGGGACAAGAGGAGCCTAGCAGGCTACAGTCCGTAGGGTTGCAAAGAGTCAGACTCCGGTGAGGGCGCATGCATATCTGGTTTGGAGAGATGGGGAACATAGGTCAGGCCCCACAACCAGAGGTAGCTACTGTACCCAGTTCTTATTTTGTTTGTGATGGTAGCTCTCTGTTTCTATCTTCCCTGTTTATTTTTAAAAAATATTTATTTATTTATTTATTTGACTGTGCTGGGTCTTTGTTGTGGCTTCTCTCTAGCTGTGGCACGTGAGCTCAGCAGTTGGGGTACACGGGCTTAGTTGCCCAGAGGCATGTAGGACCTTAGCTTCCTGACCAGGGATCAAACCCGTGTCTCCTGCACTGGAGGGTAGATTCTTAACCACTGGACCACCAGGGAAGGCCTTCTGTCTTCCCTCTTTACATGTCCCCTTGCATGAATGTGGGCTCTCCTGGTTGTTCAAATGGTAAGGAATCTGCCCACAATGCAGAAGACCCAGGTTCAATCCCTGGATCAGGAAGATCCCCTGGAGAAGGAAATGGCTACTCACTCCAGTATTCTTGCTTGGTGAATCATATGGACAGAGGAGCCTGGTGGGCTTACAGTCCACAGGGTTGCAAAGAGTCAGTCACCACTGAGCAACTAACACTTTCACGCTTCACTTGCAGGACTGTATTACAGACCTGATATATCTTTTTATTTGCTATTTTGTGAAGTGCAGCTTTGTCTTTAATATTCCCATTGTATTATTTTCCTATGGCTGCTGTAAGAAGTTAGCACAAACTTGGTGCCTTGAAATGACAAATTTATTAATAGTTCCAGTCAGAAGTCCAAAATGGGCCTCATGGGGCTAAAATCAAGGTGTCAGCAGTGCTGTGCTCCTTCTGGAGGCCCTGGGGTAGAATCTGTTTCCTCATCTTCTCCAGATTCTAGAGATTTCCTGTATTCCCTGGCTCACAGCCCCTTCCTCCATCTTCAAGTGCAGCATCCCAACCTCTGCCTCCTTCATCCCATCTCCTTTTTTTCTAGCCTTTCCCCCTTCCTCTTATGGATAATCCAGACTAATCTCCACACCTCAAGATCCTTACTTAACTACATTTGCTAAATCCCTTTGCCATGTAAAGTTATGATATATTGACAGATTCTGGGGATTAGGATGTAAGCATCTTGGAGGGGGGCATTACTCTGTTATCATGGGGGAAGATCCCCTGGACAAGGGCATGGCAACCCACCATGGCGTCCATGGGGTCACAAAAAGTTGGGACATGACTGAAGGAACTTAGCATATTTGCATGGGAGCACCACACCCAGGATGAAACAAAAAAATTTTTTTTACACATACTCGAAAGATTTCTCACTGGAGAGGCAATTCTCTCATACAAAAGATGGGATAGAATCAGAATCAATATCCAACTAGGAGTTGGGATCAGTTCAGTTCAGTTCATTCGCTCAGTCGCGTCTGACTCTTTGTGACCCCATAGACTGCAGCACCCCAGGCTTCTCTGTCCATCACCAACTCATGGAACTTACTCAAACTCATGCCCATCGAGCCGGTGATGCCATCCAACCATTTCATCCTCTGTCATCCCTTTCTTCTCCCACCTTCAATCTTTCCCAGCATTAGCGTCTTTTCCAATGAGTCAGTTCTTTGCCAAAGTTTTGGAGTTTCAGCTTCAGCATCAGTCCTTCCAATGAATAATCAGGGTTGATTTCCTTTAGGATGGACTGGTTGGATCTCCTTGCTGTCCGAGGAACTCTCAAGAGTCTTCTCCAATACCACAGTTCAAAAGCATCAATTCTTCGATGCTCAGCTTTCTTTATAGTCCAACTCTCACATCGATACATGACTACTGGAAAAACCCATAGCTTTCACTAGGCTTACCTGTAATTGTTAAGGGACTATGGATTGTGAACCAAGAATTGAGGCCTAAAGTCTAACAACAAAAAATTGCTTTCAAAATAGTAAGGTCCTCAAATGTTTAGAACATCTGGCCACCGTTGACCCTACGTTCAGCCACATCTTGTCCGTTCTTTCTTTAGGCATTTTCCAACTTGTCCACTTCTTTCCATTCCTATGGCTGCCCATCTGTCCACTCTCTTGTTGAGCCTCACCCGGATGACTCCAGTGTTCTCCTAACAGGTGTCTGCAGCCCCCAGCAGGCCAAGGGGTCTTTCTTAAGCACACACTGCTTAAGTTAGCTCCCTGCCAACAGTCTCCAACGGGGCTTCATTGCTGCCAGGATGATGTTCAAGTTATAAGCACGGCCCCCAGACTCCCACGAGATCTGGCTTCTGTCCCTGCCAGCAGATGCCCTGGCTGACCCCTGTCTCCAGCCTCTCTGTCCTTCCCCATTGCTTTCTCTTCCAGACACTGTCAGGCTAAACCCTTCCTCTTCAAGGATGCCTTCCTTGACCCCAAGACAGGTTCTGCCTATCACAGCACAGACCCAGCTTGCTGTTAATTGCTCTTTTCAGTCTATCCACCTCGCTGGGCTTTAAGCTCCATGGGCAAGCCTTGTCTCTAGCACCTAGTTCCATACCTGACATATTGCAAACCTTCAACACACAGTCACTGAATATGAGACCAGTGAGTCCTGTTTTTAGCTAATTGTGTGACTTAGAGCAAGTTTTATTCAACCTTTAGGAACTTGAGCTGCATCGTCTAGAATAATGTGTGTTGAGATATGTTTTACACTCATCACCGGTATTTTCAGGTTTTTTCCTCATCTGTCTATCTTCCATCTACCACTCTACCTATCTCTATCTCATCTATCTCTGTCCTCTATCTCATCTGTCAGTCTATCTCCATCCATCCATCACTGAGAATCACAGGTGAATGTATTGTTTGAGAGGCAGTTTTGGAAGGAAAGAGTTCAGAAGTCAGAGAGACCTTGAACTTTGATTCTGCTATTTTGTTCTGTGTGACCGTGGGGTAGGTACTTAAGCTATCTGAGCCTCACTTTCAGTTCAGTTCAGTCGCTCAGTCGTGTCTGACTCTTTGCGACCCCATGAGTCGCAGCATGCCAGGCCTCCCTGTCCATCACCAACTCCCGGAGTTCACTCAGACTCACGTCCATCTAGTCAGTGATGCCATCCAGCCATCTCATCCTCTGTCGGCCCCTTCTCCTCCTACCCACAGCATCCCTCCCAGCATCACTCAGCCTCAGCCTCACTTTACTCATCTGTAAAAATGGTGATGCTTCTAGTACCAGCAGAGTTAAATGGAATGTGCATGTAAAAGGCAGAGCCAGAACAGAGTAGCTGCTTTTAAAATGGTAGCAATCCATATGTGCTGTGCTTAGTCACTCAGTTGTGTCCAATTCTTTGTGAGTCCGTGGACTGCAGCCTGCCAGGCTCCTCTGTCCATGGGGATTCTCCAGGCAAGAATACTGGAGTGGGTTGCCATTCTCTCCTCCAGGAGATCTTCCCAACCCAGGGGTTAAACCCAAGTCTCCCGCACTGCAGGCGGATTCTTTATCAACTGAGCCAACAGGGAAGCCCAGCAATCCATATAGCTGCTGTTAAAAACATTTGACACGATAAAGTCCATTACAAATACTTTTTAGAGACCTGTTGGTGGACCAAGCAATGTGGTTCACTTCCTGTTACGCAAAACTCCGTTTCTCCATCGGTTCCCTATTCCTCAACACTTGTTCTGTTCCGGAAACTTGGCAGGTAGCTGTGTGCAGTTATTTTCAGAGGAACGAGTGGGTAAAATCGGCAGCATTTCCCCCGGAGTGTCTGTGCCTGGGGTGTATGAGTTTATGGTGCATCTGCTTTGTGTATAAAAGCCTCGTCCTCCCCCAGCACCCCCTTTTCGCTCAGAAGCAGAGCAAGTGGGGATCCAGGCTCCTTCCTGTATTCCCATCGCCTACTAGGGGAAGGCTTACTGACCAGCCTGCGTAGTTGGAGGTAGGGAAACATTAAGGATGGCTTTGCTTCCAGGTTTCTGGATGAGCAGAGGAAAGAGGTCACCACTGTGGAGGGTCAGAGGCTTTGGAGAGGTTGAGTGCAGAACTCAGGAGATTCTTCCAACCTGCGATGATGATGAAAATGATAATGATGATGACATTGGACACTAATAAGGTGATGCTAGTGGTAAAGAACCCCCCTGCCAGTGCAGGAGACTTAAGAGACTCAGGTTCCATTCCTGGGTTGGGAAGATCCCCTGGAGTAGGAAATAGCAGCTCACTCTAGTATTCTTGCCTAGAGAATCCCATGGAAAGAGGAGCCTGGCAGGCTACAGTCCATAGGGTCGCAGAGTCAGACATGCCTGAAGTGACTTAGCANGGTTCCATTCCTGAGTTGGGAAGATCCCCTGGAGTAGGAAATAGCAGCTCACTCTAGTATTCTTGCCTAGAGAATCCCATGGAAAGAGGAGCCTGGCAGGCTACAGTCCATAGGGTCGCAGAGTCAGACATGCCTGAAGTGACTTAGCACAGCGCACAGTTCAGTGGAGCGGTGTGGGGTCCACTCCTACTGACTCAGCTCAGGATACCTGAGTGGGGTCACTGTAGTGCATCATGCATGGCTGGAGGAAGGGAGTGTCTTCTTTGCTGCCTTGCTAGGTGTGCAGAGGTGGCCCTGGGTCTTATGGTTGTCAGGTGCTGGGGAGGTGGTGCACTTGCAGCATCTATGCCTGGCAGGAAGGAAGACCTTGACCACGGGCAGATGCTTCTCCATCCTAAAGGAGGAGTGGTCAGCAGGAGAGCCTCCGGTCTAGCAGAGGTCATAGGCTTCCAGGGGGGTCTCTCTTGGCCACTCTGATATTGGTCCCACTCAAAACCGTGCTGGGCTCAGAGCCTATGGTATTGGATCTCCTCTCTCCTCTGCCTTTCCTTCCTGCCCCGCCCCTTTCGCCTCCACACCCTACTCCTGCCTGCCGCCTCGTTTCTCATAATAGCCTTTACCAGGTGGTGCTAGTGGTAAAGACTCCTCCTGCCAATGCANGTGTCTCTCTTGACCACTCTGATATTGGTCCCACTCAAAACCATGCTGGGCTCAGAGCCTATGGTATTGGATCTCCTCTCTCCTCTGCCTCTCCTTCCTGCCCCGCCCCTTTCGCCTCCACACCCTACTCCTGCTGCCGCCTCGTTTCTCATAATAGCCTTTACCAGGTGGTGCTAGTGGTAAAGACTCCTCCTGCCAATGCAGGAGACACAAGAGATGTGGGTTTGATCCTTGGGTTGGGAAGATCCCCTGGAGAAGGGAAATGGCAACCCACTTCAGAATTCTTGCCTGGAGGATCCCATGGACCGAGGAGCCTAGTGGGCTCTAGTCTATGGGGTCACAGAGAATCAGACATAACTGAACAACTAAGCGCACACACACGGCAGATCAGGAAAATCCTCTCTGACCATTCAGAGCAGAGCCCATATATTATTAGCCACAGGAGGTCAGTTCCTCATTCCTTAAGCGCAGGGAGGTCTCAGNATCCCCTGGAGAAGGGAAATGGCAACCCACTTCAGTATTCTTGCCTGGAGGATCCCATGGACCGAGGAGCCTGGTGGGCTATAGTCTATGGGGTCACAGAGAATCAGACATAACTGAACAACTGAGCGCACACACACGGCAGATCAGGAAAATCCTCTCTGACCATTAAGAGCAGAGCCCATATATTATTAGCCACAGGAGGTCAGTTCCTCATTCCTTAAGCGCAGGGAGGTCTCAGTCTTCACAAAACACAAATCTTTTAATTTCTACTTTCTGAACTCCAGAGTTGAGCTTTTGTAATGAAACAGGTTGAATCATCACTTGAAGCTTTATTCTAGTCTCTTTCTTCATTTTGCAAGAGAGAAATCCAAGGCTCAGAGGGAGAATTAACTTGTCCAACTTGTCAAGCGATTACTAACCACCAGAGCCAGGATCTGAACACTGGCAGTCAGACACCAAAGCCTTTGGTTTAATCACTGCACTTTCCTGCTTCCTTTGTGGCCGTGGGCAAATATCAGCCTCTCTAAGCCAGTGGTTGGCCTACTGTTGTGTGGAGATAAGATTTGTCTTGCAGGGCTGTAAGAATAGCAATGGCTATAGCGGTGATGAGGATGGTAAGGCTGACCAGTACATACTGTTGCCTACTTGCCCCCTTCTAAGCATATTTTGAGGTTCCCTGATAGCTCAGCAGTAAAGAATCTGCCCGCAATGCAGGAGAGACATAAGAGACTTGGATTTGATCCCTGGGTCAGGAAGATCTCCTGGAGGAGGGCATGGCAATCCACTCCAGTATTCTTGCCTGGAGAATCCCATGAACAGAGGAGCTTGGTGCACTACAGTCCGTAGGATCGCATAGAGTTAGATGTGACTGAAGTGACTTAGCATGCACACACAAGCATCTTTTATGTGCGAACACAACCATCCTCTGCAAGGGAGCCCCGAGTGCAGGATTATGGATGATGAGCACAAAACACTTAGAACAGTGCCCATCACAGTGGGCTACCTGGTGGATCTTCTTACTGTAGTTATCAATAGAGACATGATGTGAAACTGGCCTTGGGCCTGAGAGGCCTCGTGAAATCATGGCCTTAACCCCAGCTCCTATGTTTTGGAAGCTTTTCAAGCATATTCTCTCCTGTTTGGCTGCTGCATTCTCCTGGCACCTTCCAAAACACAGGCATTTCCAGACAGTGAGCAGTGAGACATTATCTTTCTCTTCAAAGAATTCCACTTCTCCCCTTTGGCCACCTTCTCCCTCCTGGTGCCGGGGGACGGAGCCTCCGAGGACAGCATGGATCTGGGGCAGGGCCAAAGGATGACTGCTTCCTGGGTGCTTCTCGACAGAAGAACGTGGAGAAATGAACCCCCGGGAGAGAAGGAGCAGCCCGCGAGCTGTCCAGCCTCTCGTGCCGGGTCGCGCGGCGGGGATCAGGCCAGTGCACCTGCCTCTTTCCCTGGGAGCTGCCGCAGCCCCCCGTGATGAGGTGCAGGCCCCCTTCTGCAGGGGAGAAATCTGGCGTTGGGGAGGTGGCAGCCCACTGCTCCCTGGGAGCCAGCTGGCGCCTTGGGACCAGCTGCAGAACTGAGTTCTGTTCCCTCGGGCTCAGGTGGGAGGGAATCTGGGCCTCCGAAGGCGACGGGAATAATAATAGTGATGTTGACAAGGACAACGGTAACAGTAGCAGCAGTGACCATTTAAAGAGCGGCAGACTACTTGTCAGGCACTGTACGTTCATGGTCAGATTTAACCCTTAAAACAACCCGTGAGGTGGGCTTGCTTCCCCTGTTTACAGATGGGGAAACAGAAGCTTACACGGCTTAACAGACCGTGCACCGGAAATCAGACAGATGCCAGGTTCAACCAAGTAGCCTCAGGTTCAACGGTGACAGACTGGGGTCCTCACTGTTCAATTCCATGGGTGTAGAGGGTACAGAGCCTCCCCGCCTCCCCCCTGCTGATATGTAGCTCTGCTTCCTATCGCCTGGATCCAAATCAGGTTTCTCCCACTTTCTGGCTGTGTCACTCAGAGTGATGTGCGTAGCTGAGCCTCAGTTTCCTCATTTGGAAAATAGGGCAGTAACAAGAATGTTAATAACAGTGCCTCACTCATAAATCATCATCGTGAGACTAAATGAGACCTTCCTTGCAGTTCTCATTGTCTTGGAACATTTCCAGTTTCTCTGCCTGGACACTGTTGGCATCTCGGACCAGATCATTCTTCACTGTGGGGAGCAGGGCTGTCCTGTGTGTGTAAATGTCAAGTAGCATCTCTGGTCTCCACCTACTAGATGCCAGTGGCGCCTTCCACTCCCAGCTGTGACAACTCACACCATCACCAGAACCTGATGGGTGTCCATGGTGGGGGGGGAAATGCCCTCATTAGAGAATCACTGGCATTTATTAATATAAAGCTTCCCAGGTGGTGCTAGTGGTAAAGAACCCACCTGCCAATGCAGGAAACATACAGAGACGCAGGTTCGATTCCTGGGTCTGGAATATCCTGGAGGAGGGCATGGCAATCCACTCCAGTATTCTTGCCTGGAAAATTATACAGACAGAGGAGCCTGGTGGGCTACAGTCCATGGGGTCACAAAGACACGACTGAAACAACTTAGTGTGCGCACGTGCGCACACACACACACACACACACACACACACACACACACTTCATGATAGATATTTGGTGATTATTATTCTGACTGAACCACAGACTACTGCAAAGCTGGTCTGCTGGAGAGGTCCTTAACTATTTTCAGAGCCAAGGAAGCGGCTTCTTGAAGACATTTGGAGTTGCTCCCTAGTTGGGAGTCTGAAGGGAAAACCCAGACAAAAAGCTATGCTTTCTCTTTGACAATAATAAGCAACTTTTGCTACCAGTTCCTTTGGGGGGGCAACTATTCAAAAGTACCTGGGTCTTCTTTAGCACCATGATGACCCATGGGGACTTCCTGTAAAGTAGTTTGGGTCTCCTATCTTGTCATTCAGTTGCTATGCTAAGTCGTGTCTGACTCTTTGTGACCCAGTGCACTGCAGCACACCAGGCTTCCCCGTCCTTCACCATCTCCCGGAGTTTGCTCAGACTCATGTCCATTGAGTTGGTGAGGCTATCTAACCATCTCATCCTCTCTCGCCCCCTTCTCCTCCTGCCCTCAATCTTTCCCAGCATCAGGGTGTTTTCCAGTGAGTCGGCTCTTTGCATCAGGTGGCCAAAGTATTGGAGCTTCAGCTTCACCATCAGTCCTCCCAGTGGGTATTCGGGGTTGATTTCCTTTAGGATGAACTGGTTTTAGGCAGCAATAAGTGGACACCTCTTATATGCCAAACCCTTGTAATATAAAGAGGACCAGCTAAAACTTAGTAGGCTCTTAAACTGTGCCAAGCACTGCTAAGCTTCCTACGTGTGTTGTCACAGCTCATCGTGTAACACACCTATTATTATCCTCATCTTGCTGTTGAGAAAAATGAGACACAGGCAAGCTAAAGCATCTTGCCTGGGATTACACAGCCAGCAAGTGACGGAACAGCAGTTTACCCTCTGGTGGGTCTGCCTTCAGAGCCACCTTAATCATCTAAATTGGACAAAATGCCCTATTCTGAAGGAGCTGCCAGCCTGAGGGAAGTCAGACAGTGGAGCAGAGGGGCAAGGATAAAGCAAACCCAGGATACGGTGGAGGCCTGAGGATAGAGAGCAGTACCTCAGTCTCTGTGGTCCAGAGAAGCATCCTCTGACAGGCAGGCAGGGTTTCAGCCTCAGGAGGCCAGGTGATGAATGGGACGAAAACATTCTAGCTGCAGAGAGAGAAAGTCCAAAAGTCCCCAAGTCCAGAGACATGGAATGACACGACATGTGTAGTGAACAGCAAACGTGCTGGAGCTGAGAGTATGCGGCAGCGGGCATTGGCAGATGAGATGGTCCAGAGCCAGAGGGCATTGATCAGGAGAACTAGAACATCGATGGAGCCTGTTACTCTCTGAAAAATATCTGAGATCAACTGGGTGTTCAGAAACTGATTAAAGGAAAACGACAACAGGGATATGTTGGTTAGATGGAAAGGAAGAAAGAAGCCAATGTTAAAAATGTTGACCTAAAAGATAGCACAGAGAGTATTATACTGAGTTCCCCAGGCATGAGTGATCTAGGTCACTGGATCAAGATTGTAGGATCGCACAACTCCAGGGGGCGCCGCCACCCACATCGTAGTCCATGTCATGTGTCCTCTGAGTGACACTTGTCCACCCACACTTTCCACACCAAAGGAACTGTTCTAGGTACTGTCCATTATGGAAGCCACTTACCTGTGAAATGCGGCTCACGTGAGTGTGAAAGTTGCAGTGTGAATTGCTTTTCATTTTAATGATATTTTAACTAATTAAAAGTTAAATTTCATTAGTGGCTTCCATTTGGGCAGCACAGCACCAGTCTTGCAAGGCCCTGCCTGTGTGGCTGTAACTCACGGCTTTGATTTATTTGTTTCTTGGGCAAACCACTTGCCTTTCAGAACACTGTTATTTTCCTTTCTGTCATCAGGAATGCTACAGTAAAATATGCGATGAAACAAATTAATAGGCATCTCAAAGATAATTAATGGTTTGAGTGATATAAAAAAAAGCCCAAAGAAAACAACAGAATCAAACAAACAAACACAAATGGCTGGCCATCCAGAAACACGGCACGCTTGATATCCATGGAACAAGAAGTGATGTCTGGAAGGCGTTGGTGGAGGAGGAGGTGGTGGAGGAGTGGGAATCTGTCACTTTCCACAAAGGGTGACCTGCTAAGTCATGGTCTCCAGCTCAGACCAACTGCAAGCAGCTGTCAACTAGGGTCGACTGTCAGAAATGAAATGAATGGCCCCAATCCTTCACAATCTGTGATGTGCGCCTTTGCGCCCTCTCCCACTGAGGAAGTGGGATTGCTCCTTGATTTGGGGTTTGATCAGATGATTCTCTTTAGACGTGTGTGATGCTTGCAGAGTACTTGCATCCTGGGACTCGCCATCTTGCACCTCTGTCTTGACCATGAGAAGTCGAATGGGCCCTCAGCCACCAGAAAGGAGGAGAAGCAAGTGGGTCAGACTGGCTGCAGCTACTCAAGCCCAGCTCAGCCCAGAGCCACACAAGTGAACTCAGCCTGACTCAGCCAACCCCAGACAACTCACAGGCTCTGTGAGTTAAATGAATGGCTTTTCGTCATATGTCACCAAGGTTTTGAAGTTGTTAGGTGACACAATTTAACGGATATGCGGCTGTTAATTATTTGATTGGAAATATCCTCATTCTCCCTGAGTATTTGAAATTCCAGTATTTAAAGGTCTATATTATCATTTTCTCTACTCTCTGACACTCAGGTTTGTCTTGCTGGTGTTATAAGTTAAATGTTTCTTTTTGGATTTTAAGAGCAATACACACTCAGATCTGGAAATGGTATGAGAAGAGATTTTAAAAATTATGTGTAATATCAGCCTCTAGAGATAACCACTGTTAACATTTTGCTGTATGTCCCTTCAGATAGGCACAGGATACATACCTGTACATGCATATATAAACACACACACACACACAAATACATGGCATGATATCATATAAATATCTGTATTCTGCACTGTTTTATTTAGTTCAACATTTAGATACATATGCATTTCCCCATGTCCTTAAATACTTCCAGGTACACAATTTCTAGCAGCTGCATCTTAATATTCTATAGTGTGGCTGTATCGTATATTATTTAACCATTCCCTACTTTGGGACATTTCGATTCTTTGCAATTTTTTTCACCATTACAAATGATGCTGCAACGTTCATCTTTGTACATAAATCTCAGTGTTTTTCAATGATTGTTCCTTGAGGCTGTGTTCCTAGAAGTGAAATTCCTTGGTGAAAGGATCTGAACAATTTTGTAAGGAATTACCAAGTTGTCTTCCAGAAAGGACAATTTATAGCCCCACCAGCAGAATAGAAGAAAGGTTGGTATTCGTAATTTATGAGGGCGCGTTGGAGAAATTTCAAAGCAGACAGATTGCAACTGGGAGCTCTTTGTTTGTGGCTTGCACTGGGTCATCAACTGGGAATCACATGGAACCCCATTATACGTGACATGGGGGGAACCCCAACACTCTTGACCCAATGGCCTCTGGCTGTGTGATTTCTGGCTGACCTTAGATAGTACTGCTTGAGAAAGATAGATACATCTGAATGTGTGAAGTGCAGGGCATGGGTCCAGCAAATGGCCTCTCTGGAACATCCTTATTGCCTGAGGGAAAACTCCAGCTCCTTCACTTTGTAACTTGACCACTCTGTCAGTCTACTTACTCTCTTGAAGCCCAGGTTTCCTCATCAGTAAAATGAAAGTAAAGCTGTAATTTAAACTGGCAAATCATCTAGCAAAGGGATTGATACAGAGGAGATACTTGACAAATAATTTTGTCCTTTTTTTTTCCCTAAAGAGGAACCAGGACTGAGGTGAGGTGGGAAATGGTTACAAATTCAGAGTCATTTCCAGCTGGTTCTTTGACTCTGTATATCCCAGATGAAGTTTTCACAATGTGTGAGTAAATGAAAAACAATGTATAAGCATATCTATGTGTGTGCGTGTGTGTGTGCACATGCTACTCAATCATGTCCAACTCTTTGTGACTCTATGGATTGTAGCCCGCCAGGCTTCTCTGTCCATGGGATTTCCCAGGCAAGAATATTACAGTGGGTTGCCATTTCCTGCTCTGGGCATCTTTCCGACCCTGGGATGGAAAGATGAATTTGTATCTTCTACATTGGCAGGTGGATTCTTTTTCACTAGTGCCCCTTGGGAAGCCCCATGTATATGTGAGTATATATACATACACAGACATATACATGTTTTATATTTATTATTTATTTATGATTTATGAGTTTTTAGAGCTTAAAATCCTTTTTTTAAGTGAAATATGGAATTTTGCTCTGATAATGGCAAAGTAAGTGCTGGTTGAACTGATCTTGACACAGATAACAAATTTAAGCTCTGGAGAACAATTAAAAACTGAACTGCCTGCAGGGTGAATGGTGTTGGTTAAAACCCCAAAAGAAAACCTGCACCCAAAGACGCAGAGGAAGAGTTACAGACAATTGCTGTCACAGAAAAACGGTCAGAAATGGGGAGCCTCAGATCTATGGATAAATTCCAAATCTCTGGCTAACTTTTGATGCATCTTTGCACGCAGCAAAACCAAAGCATCTCAGATGAGGTTAAAAGAGGTGAAGTGAGAACTGAGCTGTAGAATTTGCAATTTGGGTCCAACCCAGTTAATTACTTCCTAAAACAAATCTAAGAAAAATCAACACTCTTTAGGGGGGGAATAGAATAGAATCCAGAGTCTCCATAACATTCAAAATTTTAGGGTACAATCCAAAAATTACTTGAAATGCACACAGATAGGAAAACGTGGCCCATTCTTAAAAGAAAAGGCAATCCATTGGAGGCTGAATCCAAGATGACCTGGATGTTGGAATTAGCAGACAAGGATTTTTAAAGTAACTGTTGTAACTATACTCCATGATATAAAGGAAAATCTGCTCAGGGTAAATGAAACAATACAAAATCTCAGCCCAAAATAGAATAGATAAGAAAGAAACAAATGGAGATTCTAGATCTAAAACAAGCAATATCCAAAATAAAACAAGCAAACAAGGGGTTCACAGCAAGAGGTTAACAGAATAATGATGACAGCAGAAGGAGTCAGTGAATTTTAAAATTGATCAGTAGCATTTTAAAATCTTAATTGGTATACTTCCTCTTCATTTTCCATTCTTTCTCCATGCCTCTTCCACCCCCAACAGATGGATAAGCTATTTCCCAGGGGGAGGGAGAAAAATATATATGGGATAGTATAAAGAAGAAATGGCGAAGGAAGTGGCAACCCATTTCTGGAGAGCGGCAACAACCCATTCTTGCCTGGAGAATCCCAAGGACATAGGAGCTTGGTGGGCTACAGTCCACTGGGTTGCAAAAGAGTCAGACACGACTCAGTGGCTGAACAACAAGAAAATAAAGAAGAAATCTACAAGTGCTTGACTTTAATGTTCAAATGTCTCAGCTTCTAGGATAATTAAGATTCAGAAGAATTTCCAAGTAGTTGGAGTTTATAAATAGTGAGTCTTTTCCCTAGATTGAGGGGAGGGAAGAGGAGAGAAGAGGGAAGTTAAACAGACATAATGGTGCATCCTAGATAAAGACCTGGATAAAAAGAGATAAGGAACGTCATTCATTGTCTTTTAAATGCCCCGGTTGAGAAGTGACATACATCACTCATCTCACGCTCCTTGTGTGGAACTAGTCACATGTTACCCCACCATCAGCCAGAAAGGCAGAAACTGAACATGTCTGGTGGAACAGTGCTGATGGTCACCACAGTAGGCATCTTGGGATCCAAATTTTCTCCCACTGGTGGTACTATAAATACACAAATAAAAAACACAGAAATCTCCTTGCCCAAGAATCTCCTGACTTTCAAATATTTTCCATCCAATCATCTTTCCCCAACACAGTCTGGACTATTTCAGAAGGCATTATCACGGGAGTAAACTAGATGATTCAGTGACTCAGGCTGACCTAAACTTGTCTGGGCTTTGTTTGGCTCTCTCCTTCCAAGGCGAGTGTGTCGCCTGATCTTGCCGGACCAGACCCATGGAGACCTGCAGTTTATTAGGGTGGCTAGCTGTTTCCTCTTTCTGTATTGTTTTCCTTCTTGGCACATGGAATGTTTCTCATACGCTTCTTCCCTTATTTTAAGAGACCTTGGGAAAGAAAACCCATTCTCTCCTTCATCACTTGAAGAGGCAGAGGGGACAGTAATTGTAGGGACCTGTGTAGCTGGCAGGGAAAACAGGGGTGATGGAAAATCCCATCCCATCTCCCTGCTTCTTTTATCCTCTCCCATGCTTTTTCTCCCCAATGCACATTATTCTCTTGGCACACTGAGTGATATATGCCTTCTGAAATGCACCAAGACTTACTGACTTTGCATAAGCTCCTAGCTTTGCTGGGAATGCCTTTCTCCCCTCTGTTCCATGTGGGCTCCCACCGACTTATTCACCAACAAAGACAGAGCAAATGCCTACTATGTGCTAGGCAGCACCCTAGGTGTTGAAGATACAACAGTGAAGAAGACAACAGTCCTTCGCTCAGGAGCTGATAGTCTAGTGGGAAGAGCCGGACATGAAACAGAGAATATCCAGAGAGCAAGTGCTAAGAATGATGACAACAGGATGCTTGAAGAGAGAACTGATTTGGATGACAGTGTGTCAAGAAATGAATGCCTGGCTGAGCAAGAGGCATGTAAGCTGAAACCTGCACTCTTTGCAAAAGCCAAGACATAGAAGCAACCTAAATGTCCATCAACAGAGGAACGGACAAAGAGGTGGTACATATACATGACGGACTATTTATTACTCAGCTATTAAAAAGAATGAAATAATGCCATTTGCAGCAACATGACCTAGAGATGGTCATACTGAGTCAAGTGAGTCAGATGGAGAAGGGAAATATCATATGACATCCCTCAGATGAGAGGAAGGAGAAATATATAACATCCCTTATATAAAGAATGTAAAAAGAAATGATATGAATGAACTTATCTACAAAACAGAAACAGACTCACAGACTTAAAAAATGAACTTATGGTTGCCAGGGGGAAAGGATAGGGGAAGGGCTAGTTAGGGATTTGGAGATGGATGTGAACACACTGCTGTATTTAAAATGGATAACCAACAAGAGCTTACTGTTCTACTATAGACCACAGGGAACTCTGCTCAGTGTTATGTGGCAGCCTGGGTGGGAGGGAAGTTTAGGAGAATGGATACGTGTATAAGGATGGCTGAGTCCCTTTGCCATCCGCCGGAAACTATCACAGCATTGCTAATTGGCTATACTCCAATATAAAATAAAATGTTTAAAATACAGGCTTCCCAGGTGGCACTAGTAAAGAATTCACCTGCCAATGCAGTAGATGTAAGAAGCACAGGTTCAATCCCTCGTTTGGGAAGATCCCTGGAGAAGGAAATGGCACCTCACTCTGGTATTCTTGCTGGGAGAATCCCATAGACAGAGGAGCCTAGCAGGCTACAGTCCATGGGGTCCCAAAGAGTTGGACATGATTGAGCATCTGAGTACATGCCGTCCAAATGCCAGTTGGAACTCCCTTGTCCCTTAAGAGCTCACTTTGTCACTCAACACGTATTTATTGAGCATCTGGCATGTGCTGGACTCTGTGGACACACTGCTAGATAAGATAAGATCCCTGCATTCATGAAGCTTATGTTCTGGGGACAGAGAGATACTAAACAACTGATTGCATGAACCAATAGTGCAAGTTCAGAGGGTGGTAAGTGTTCTGAAGAAAGTGATACAGAACTGCGTGGTAAAGATTGTGGGGAAGGTATTAACATACACAGAATGGTAAGGAAAGACTGGAATGAGGAGGTGATAATTGAACTGAAATGAAATTAAAGTTACTTGCTCCTTGGAAGAAAAGCTATGACAAACCTAGACAATGTATTAAAAAGCAGAGGCATCACTTTGCCTACAAAGGTATGAACCTATGGTTTTTCCAGTAGTCATATATGGATGTGAGAGTTAGACCATAAAGAAGGCTGAGCGCTGAAGAATTAATGCTTTTGAACTATGATGCTGGAGAAGGCTCTTGAGAGTCCCCTGGACAGCAAGGAGATCAAACCAGTCAATCCTAAAGGAAATCAATCCTGAATATTCATTGGAAGGACTGATGCTGAAGCTCCAATACTTTGGCCACCTGATGTGAAGGGCCAACTCACTGGAAAAGACCCTGATGCTAGGATAGATTGAGGGCAGGAGGAGAAGGGGATGACAGAGGATGAAATGGTTGGATGGCATCATCAACTCAACTCCTTGAGCAAAGTCTTGGAGATGGTGAAGGACAGGGAAGCCTGGTGTGCTGCAGGCCATGGGGTCACAAAGAGTTGGATACAATCGAGCCACTGAACAACAATGAACAACAAGCTGAGCTGAGAACTGAATGATGAGAAGCACCCAACCCTGGGAAGATCTAGGGGTTGAGAGAGTGGTATAGGCAGAGTAATAACCAGTGCAAGGGCCCTGGGGCAGCTGGCAAGATGGACCTGTCCAAGGAACAGAAATAATGATCTTATAGGATTATGAACACCAGGATAAGAACTCTGCATTTTTTTTCCCTAAAGGCAATGGGAAGCAATCAGAGAGTTTTATACAGAGGCATGACGTGACCTGGATCAGAGACTTTATAAATTTAGATGTCAAGACCTACTTGCAGTTTAGAAGCTCCTTCTGGCTGCCGGTGGGGAGCTGACAACGTGAGAGAGGCAGACAGAGAAGCAGGAGGCCACGTAGGAGGCTGCTGCCCTCGTCCTGCTGGGCACTGGTGGCAGCTTCCAAACTTGCCCCAAATGTCCCTGATTCCGTGGCCTGAGATGGTCCAAAGCCCTCCCCGTGGTTTCTCAAGGGCTTAGCTCCTGGTGGTCTCTTCCGTTCCCAGCCCCTGGTCCTGCACACTGGGTGGCTGACTTGTTGAAGATGAGAGGCATCATATAANGGCTCTTGAGAGTCCCCTGGACAGCAAGGAGATCAAACCAGTCAATCCTAAAGGAAATCAATCCTGAATATTCATTGGAAGGACTGATGCTGAAGCTCCAATACTTTGGCCACCTGATGTGAAGGGCCAACTCACTGGAAAAGACCCTGATGCTAGGATAGATTGAGGGCAGGAGGAGAAGGGGATGACAGAGGATGAAATGGTTGGATGGCATCATCAACTCAACTCCTTGAGCAAAGTCTTGGAGATGGTGAAGGACAGGGAAGCCTGGTGTGCTGCAGGCCATGGGGTCACAAAGAGTTGGATACAATCGAGCCACTGAACAACAATGAACAACAAGCTGAGCTGAGAACTGAATGATGAGAAGCACCCAACCCTGGGAAGATCTAGGGGTTGAGAGAGTGGTATAGGCAGAGTAATAACCAGTGCAAGGGCCCTGGGGCAGCTGGCAAGATGGACCTGTCCAAGGAACAGAAATAATGATCTTATAGGATTATGAACACCAGGATAAGAACTCTGCATTTTTTTTCCCTAAAGGCAATGGGAAGCAATCAGAGAGTTTTATACAGAGGCATGACGTGACCTGGATCAGAGACTTTATAAATTTAGATGTCAAGACCTACTTGCAGTTTAGAAGCTCCTTCTGGCTGCCGGTGGGGAGCTGACAACGTGAGAGAGGCAGACAGAGAAGCAGGAGGCCACGTAGGAGGCTGCTGCCCTCGTCCTGCTGGGCACTGGTGGCAGCTTCCAAACTTGCCCCAAATGTCCCTGATTCCGTGGCCTGAGATGGTCCAAAGCCCTCCCCGTGGTTTCTCAAGGGCTTAGCTCCTGGTGGTCTCTTCCGTTCCCAGCCCCTGGTCCTGCACACTGGGTGGCTGACTTGTTGAAGATGAGAGGCATCATATAACACAGCACACTGCTCCTGGCCTCCTCTCCATTCCTGGCCTGCACCTTCATCTTCTGCTCTGGGGAACAAACACATCCCTCTCATGGCTCCATGCAGAGCAATTTCATCCTCTTCTCTTGAAGCCTTGGCATCAGCAGGACTCATGCCCATAGGTAATCAGCTTTGCCCCCAGTGAATTTATTAAGACATACTTCCAAACAAATATAGCACTTTTTCTCTTTTTTTTCAAAAGGAGTCCTGGCAAATCAAGTGTTTTCCAGTTTGTGGTCTGTCAGTCTCTCCAGTTAGGCAGAGAGCTCCTTGAGGGCAGGGACTGAGTAAGAATAATATTTGTGTCCTTGGTCAAGATCTCCCAGAGTCACACCCTGGGAGGAGGACTCATTGAACATGGTTTACTAGGAAAGTATTCCCAAGACACAACCGAAAGCAAGTGGGTAGGGAAGCAAGACTGGGCAAGGATCGTAGTCATGCAAGGATGAGTCTGGCCACAGCCTGGTCTTGGAGGGGGCTCTGGAGAGTGACTGGCATCTTAGAGTCTGACTCACCTTGAGTCAAGGGGAGATGGGTTTGTCCACTCCTGCCCCCATGAGTCTTTGCAGATGTCAACTCACAGGCGTTTCCACAACTCTGAGACATGAGTGATGGAACTCCTGCAGCTCAAAGGCTCAGCCTCCAACCAAGATTCACCCAGCATGGAGAACAGTACAGAGGTTCCTTTAAAAAACTAAAAGTAGAACTACCATATGACCCAGCAATCCCACTCATGGGCATATACGCTGAGAAAACCATAACTCAAAAAGACACATGTACTCCAATGTTCCTTGCAGCACTGTTTACAATAGCCAGGACTTGGAAACAACCTCCATGTCCAACGACAGATGAATGAATACAGAAAATGTGGTACAGATACACAGTGAAATCTCACTCAGCCATAAACAGAACGAAATTAGGTCATTTGCAGAGAGGTGGATGGACCTAGAGTCTGTCATAGAAAGTGAAGTAAATCAGAAAGAGAAAAGCAACTATTGTATATTAATGCATATATGGGGGATCTAGAAAAATGGTACTGATGAACCAGTTAGTAGGGCAGGAATAGGGACACAGACACAGAGAATGGACATGTGCACACAATTTGGGGGAAGGGGAGAGTGGGATGAATTAGGAGATAACACTGATGTATGTCTGACTCTTTGCAACCCCACAGACTGCAGCCCACCAGGCCCCTCCATCTATGGGATTCTTCAGGCAAGAACACTAGAGTGGGTTGCATTTTCTCCTCCAACTGATGTATATACATGACATTGTTTATATACATCATACATTTCAGTTCAGTTCAGTTCAGTCGCTCAGTCATGTCCGACTCTGTGACCCCATGAATCGCAGCCCACCAGGCCTCTCTGTCCATCACTAACTCCCGGAGTTCACTCAGACTCACGTCCATCAAGTCAGTGATGCCATCCAGCCATCTCATCCTCTGTCGTCCCCTTCTCCTCCTGCCCCCAATCNAGGTGGATACTTTATCGCTGAGCCACCATGGAAGTATATATACATACACACACACACACACACACACACACACACACACATATACAATTATTTTTAAAAATGAAGGGTCTGATTTAACAGCTCTGGGGTGGGACCTGAGAGTGTACAGTTCTAGCACGCTCCCAGGTGATACTGATGCTGTTGATCTGTGATCCACACTCTGAGAACCACTGATCTAGCAGGTCTCATCACCCCTTGAATACACATTGAGATTTTTTAAAAAGACCACCTTGGCCCCACCCCAGAAATTCTGATTTAAATGGTTTTGGGTGCAGCAGTCTGAACATGATGAGTTTAAACACATTCCCTGGATGAATCTGATGTGTAGCAGAGCTGAGAACCACTGTTCTGGTACCTTTTGTTGAGACTTCATCAGTCCAGGAACCACCCCCTTTGACCCCCAAGACTCCCACCCATCTTCTCTCCTCCAGAACAGTGCAGCCTCCCATGTCTGGGAGAGGGGAGACCAGACTTGGGGTCTCCTCTTCACCCCCTGTCCTGCCTGGGCTGGTTGGTTGGACTGGAGGTGCTCTGGGTACCAAGGGAGCGGGGAGCAGGCAGGTGTTAGGCTAAATCTGTCCAGGTACACCACAATGAGAGGAACAGGGGTCTCTCCTGGCGGGGGGCGGGGGGGGCAGGAGGTGCTTCCAAGCTGCTCTTTGCTGATATGTTCAGCTGCTGAGCTGAAAGTAGCTTCCTTGTTGCTGAGGCGGCTATGGGGATTCCCCTCCTGCCGAGAAGTGGGGCAGTGGGGGCTTTGGGTTTCTGGAAAGGTTGGTACCACCAGACCAGGATGTGTCAGCAAGCCCTGGGATGCTGAGGGCCCAGGAGACAGCTGTGTGGAGCCTTGGGGCATGTCAGCCCCATCGTGGGCCTAGGTGATGAAGGTCATCTAGTCCAGCTGTTTCTCAGTGATCTAGATTTAGGAGACTCATCACAGGGGGATCAGTTTCCTATGACTGTTGTAACAAGTTAACTCAAACTGCTGCTGCTACTGCTAAGTCGCTTCAGTCCTGTCCGACTCTGTGCGACCCCATAGACGGCAGCCCACCAGGCTCCGCTGTCCCTGGGATTCTCCAGGCAAGAATACTGGAGTGGGTTGCCATTTCCTTCTCCAATGCATGAAAGTGAAAAGTGAAAGAGAAGTCACTGAGTCGTGTCCAACTCTCAGCGACCCTATGGACTGCAGCACACCAGGCTCCTCCGTCCATGGGATTTTCCAGGCAAGAGTACTGGAGTGGGGTGCCATTGCCTTCTCCAAACTCAAACTGAGTGGCTTATAATAAACACAAATTTTTCGTACAGTCCTGGAGGTCAGAAGTCTGAGTGAGTGAGTCAGCTAAAACTCAAGATGTTCTTTTTGGAACCTCCAGGGGAGACTCTGTTTGCCCATCCTGGACAGATTCTAGAGGCTGCCTGCACTCCTTGGCTCATGGCCCCTGCCTGTGTTTTCAATGCTAGCAATAGTCGGTCAAGTTCTTCACACACACCATCACTCTGACCTCTTCTGCCTCCCTTTTTTCTACTTTTAAGGACGCTTCTGATTAAGAAGTCCAGACTCCTCTCCCTATTTTAAGGTTAAGCTAATTAACAACGTTTACTTTCATCTGAAATCTTGATTCCCCATTGCCATGTGATAGAACACATCCTCAGGTTCTGGGGACTAAGATATAATATCTTTGGTGGGGCGTGATTCTGCCTAACAGGGGTTTGGGGGTGAGTCTGAGATCCGTGTTTCCAATCTCTCACTTCAACCAGAGCAGTTCTGTTAAACGTGTTTCCACGCAAACTTTTCTTTGAAGAGAGTATTCCAAGGCTAACAGTTTTTCCACCAGAATTCAGGTTTCTTCCTGCTCCAAACAGGATCCCTGGATCAGTAGCACGGGCATCACGTGGTAGCTTGTTAGAAATTCGGAACCTCAGGCCCCTCTCCAGAGCTCCTGAACGAGAATGTACATTTTCACCCAGACCTCAGGCAATGTGTCTGCACACTGAAGTTAGAAAAGGCCTGGGTTAGACCCCCGTGACTGTGGCTGCTCACTGAAACAACCTGCTGCTAAGTTGCTTCCGTCGAGTCCGACTCTGTGAGGCAGCCCACCAGGATCCTCTGTCCCTGGGATTCTCCAGGCAAGAACACTGGAGTGGGTTGCCATTTCTAGAGAGTTTAAAATCACACTGATGCCTGGGTCCTACCTAATTCATGGCCTGGGGTGTAACCTGGCCATTGGAATTTTTCAAATCTTCTGTGCTCAGCTGTGTCCTGCTCTTTGCAACCCCATGAACTATAACCTGCCAGGCTCCTCTGTCCTTGGGCTTCTCTAGACAAGAGAACTGGAGTGGGTTGCCATGCCCTGCTCCCGGGAATCTTCCCAAGCCAGGGATTGAACCCGAGTCTCTTACGTCTCCTGAATTGGCAGGTGGGTTTTTGTTGTTGTTGTTATTTTAACCACTAATGCCATCTGGGAAGTCCAGGGCCTGAGATTCTGCTCATCCAACTTGGGAATGGTGGGGTAGCCCAGCTTCCTCCTAATGCATAAGAGGTCATCTCCTAGAGAGGGAAAGTGACTTGCCCAGGGCCACTGCCCGCCCAGGATCACTGCCCGGTAAGGTTTACTCCCCCTCCCAGGAGAGGACTCACACTCTTGACTTTATGGATTGAGAATTTCTGCCCCTACTCACAAAGCAAAAACAATAGCAACAATATCAACGTCAATTTGAGTGGAGGATGGGAAGGGAGGAGGATCTTTTTTAAAATTTTCTGCCTATATCCTTCTTTAGGGTTTGAATTATTTTTAATATCAAGCATGCTGTAGTTTTAATATATATATAAATGGGCTTCCCTGGTGGCTCTGACGGTAAAGTGTCTGCCTGCAATGTGGGAGACCTGGGTTCGATTCCTGGGTCGGAAAGATCCCCTGAAGAAGGAAATGGCAATCCACTCCAGCACTCTTGCCTGGAAAATCCCATGGATGGAGGAGCCTGATAGACTACAGTCCATGGGGTCGCAAAGAGTTGGACATGACTGAGCGACTTCACTTTAAATGGTTAAGGTTGGATAAGATACAAATCAGAATGGAACCCCAGAGTTCTAATGATGGTGACCATTTTTTGGAAAACCCACCATGAACCAGGAGACTTGTACACACTTCTGCATTCGGTCCTCACTGCGTCTTGACAGAGTGGGAGGTAATTGCCTCATTTTGCACATTTCTCGGTGACCTCTCGAGTTTTGTCAGCGAGGCACTGAAAGCCAGTAGACAGCTGACCTCTTGAATGACCCGCTGTTGGCTCTTGGCTTGGCCGCTGGTACAAGGCAGGAAGTCTGGGTGTGTAGTAGCCCCCAGAGGTCTTGCCCTAATTTCCTGTCTCAGGAAGTCCTTCCAACTCATCTGTCACATGCTTTGTGGGTCACTGTTCTCTGACCATCAGCACAAGAATGGAAATAAGATATTGTGTGTCCCCTGCCCGTCTCCTTTTTCTTTTCCCCCTTTTTCCTCTTGTCTTAGTAAAGGCTTCAAGAAACCACCCGCCTTTGCTTTTATTAATTTGGTTCCCAAATAGCCCCATGACACAACCGTACACTACAGAGGAAACACTTGGAAATCTTAATGGTTGTTATTATGAACTTTTTGAAGTTCAAACCCAATGCATATCATTTACCTGCTTTATCAAATTAGTCATGAGGATGGAAAAACATGGTAAACATAATAGCTAATATTTAGTGAGGTTTAATCTGTGCAACTGAACTGAACTGAACTGAATCCATGCCAAATTCTATCCTTTACCTGTTTGAGTTCATTTAAATCTCACAAGCCCAGGAGACAGTACAATCATAGTCCCATTTTACAGATGAGAATATCAAGGCTCAGAGGAAATGGGCAGATGCTGGGAAATGGCCCGGTCTGTGCTGTGCTGTGCTTAGTCACTCAGTCGTGTCCAACTCTTTACGACCCCATGGACCATAGCCCGCCAGGCTCCTCTGGCCACGGGCAAATGTACAGTCATGGGTTTCTTCTCCCTCCTCCCACCGTCCTTCTCTCTTTCTTTCTCTCTCACTCCCCACCTTTGACAGCTGTCTGGTCAAATCCCAGACTTTCCCCAGAGGACACCCTGCCAGTCCTTCTCGGGTGAGGGTCTTTAACTCTGGGGGATGTCAGCCCCTCTCTCCACCTCAGTTTCTCCTCCTAGGCTCTGTCTTTCTCTCCGAGGTGCTGGGAGGCTTCTCTAAATAGTTCCCTCGAGGTGCTGGAAGCACTGGGTGGAGAAACTCACTATAAATACCCAGCATTTATAATTAGTATTCGTGGCGGCACAGTTCTGCGTGTGGGGGAGGCAAACACCTGCAGGGGCAGAAAGTCAAAACGCAGGGCCTGGGGGCTCTCCAGGGCTGGCTCCCTGGTGCCTCTTGCGCTGGAGAGAACCCGTGGGGAGTGAAGTCCCCAGGCAAGCAAGGGCACAGTGGCAGGCACCCCTCCCCACCAACCCCGTCTCACGGCAACCCCAGGCAAGAACAGTGGGGCCTGCTAAGGGTGCCCAGCTCCATCGCTTCCTGTCTGTGGGACTTCCTGCAAATTACTTTGCTGGCCTGAGACTCAGTTTCCACATCTGTAAGATGGGAATGGTCATTCCTATTGGGAAGAGTTAAAGATAATGTGTATAAAGCTCCCAGCACTGGTGCATGCAGTAGGTGCTTATTGCATGTCAGATTCTTCTTGTTCCATTGTGTACACAGCTAGGCAGACACCGTCTCATTGGCATATCAGATGGACCTCTTCTGCTTAAAGATTTTCTGAAATTCCCCATCGGCAGGAGGGTTTCCACCATGCCTGCATCTTATCCGTCGGTCCTCCTCAGAGCTGAGATTCACTTGCTCACAGCTACACATTCCAGGACAGTGTGTCTATCATCTTCTGCCTTCTTCCCTGGGGCCTTTTCAGATGTTGCCAGAACCTGCCAGAACTTGCTCAACTGTTCTGCTCAAAAGTGCAGAGTAAAGAACAAGCAGAACAACCATCAACCAACAAGGAATGGAGCTGGTGAATAAAAGTGCTAGTCTCCTTCCATCAGTAGGACATTTCTGGGAGGCTTCCTTCTTGCCTCTCAGAAGTCCTGGTAGCATCAAGGACCCCCAGCAGCTGTCTTGATGGTGAACATGTATATGAGTTTCCCTCCCAGATCTTTCCACAAACTTCTTCCTATTTCTTGAAGTCATCTCCATATAAACCACCTGTTTCAGGCTCTGTTTTGGGAGAACCCAGTTCATGACAGCATCACCTCTGAAATAAGATCCAGACTCCTCACTGTGACTGCAGACTCCAGCATTTTCATCATTTCTTCCTCATCTCCATCTCCCTCCCGCTTCCAGCCTTGCCAGCCTCCTGTCTTCTTCTAACTTACCAAGCATCCCCTCCGCAGGGTCTTTGCACATGCTGTTCCGTCTGGCTGGAATGCTCTTCCTCTCGCTCCTTATCTGTGTCAGTCCCTCAGGTTTCAGATTAAGCCTCAGTCCCTGAGAGAGCATCACTTCCTCTCGGCCTCATCTCCTGCAGGTTCCAACCCCTTTCATTCTCTTTCATGACAGCCTGTTTCCATTCACACATATGGACTTGAAATTGTATATTATTTGAATATTTACTTACCCGTCTCCCCCTCTCAACTGTGGTGGTTTAGTCGCTAAGTCGTGTCCGACTCTTGCAACCCCATGGACTGTAGCCGGCCAGGCTCCTCTGTCCATGGGATTCTCCAGGCAAGAATACTAGAGTAGATTGCCATTTCCTTCTCTAGGGGATCTTCCCAACCAAGGAATCAAACCCAGGTCTCCTGCATTGTAGGCAGATTCTTTACCGACTGAGCTACAAGAGAAGGTACCTCTCGACTATAAACCCCATTAAATAGGGACAGCCTCTGCCGAGTCCATGGACTCTATAGCATCCGGCACAGCTTTTGACACACAGGGTATAGTTAACAAATATTTATTGAATGAAGATGGGATGCAGATTGGTCGGTGCCTCCTCCATCCCAAGGTCATCAGGCCCATCTGATATGCCTTTCTCTATCTGCCAGATGACAGGGTGTCAGCAGAGGACTTTTATGGGGGGTGGTGAGGAAGCAGGAGAATATAGTCCAAATCTCACCTCCCTTGCTCCCACTTTGCCAGCATCAGAGGATCAGTGAAAGACTCTCCAGTCTGGAGCAGTGCCCCAGGAGGACATATCTGCGTGCTTTCTCCACGAGCAGATTTCTTATACACCTGGCTCTGTTATCTGGAGCACGCTCAGTGTGACTTCAGGGGGCTCAGGAAACATGATCTTCACTGTGGGCCTCTGTAAGGAGAGAGCCAACTTGCAGCTGGTCTGTGTGACCCTGCTTATCTTCGGAGACATTGGAACCATAGACCTGGCCAAGAAGGGATGGGATGCTATTAACCCATGATTTATAGTGTGCTGTCCGAGGTCCAAAACTGCCTGGAGGTGCTGTGTACCAACTCGCTGCAGTTTACTGGAGAAACGTAGATGAATGGTGTGCACCTGGTTTCAGTTGTTATGCCAGTTACTCAGCCCCGTTTTGGCTGTGTGACCAGGGGGAGACAAAAACGAACAAATGTCTCGGGGAAACTTATGCCTTGGCATCCCTGAGACTGAGATCTCCCACATACTGTTGGGCAGATCGTGTTCCAGAGACCAAGCTTTTTCTGTGTGACCGAGAGGGGCCCTGAGCAACTGCTCATGGGTGTTACGGGTCTTCCTAAAGTTGCTCTGAGTTTCTTTTGTGGCATCATTTGCCGGTAACAAAATCTTCCACTCCTGCCTGTCAGAGTCTTGTGAGTCCTTTCAGTGGTCTGACCCAGCATGGCTGTGCAGCTTGTCTCCTATGTGCTGTGCGTGTTCAGTCGCTTCAGTCGTGGCCGATTCTTTGCGACCCCTTGGACTGTAGCCCGCCAGGCCGCTCTGTCTGTGAAATTCTCCAGGCAACAATACTGGAGCGGGTTGCCTTTTCCTCCTCCAGGGGATCCTCCCAAACCAGGGATCGAACTGGGGTCTCTTGCCTTGGCAGGTGGATTCTTTACCACTAGTGCTACCTGGGAAGCCCTTGTTTCTGGCAGTTTCCTCTCTTAACGCTGAAATTGTAGAATCCTAGATGTTTCATTTAGGGGGCCCTCGGGGCTCTGGGCTCTGGTATCCACTTCTTAAGGATGAGAAGACGGAGCCACGGAGAGCCGACCTGCATCTCAGAGAGGAGAAGAGAGAGCAGCACAAACCCAGCATGAAGGTGTGAATTGCCCATTATCACTAAGGAAGTTATACTCAGAGGAAAGAAATGTTACCTATTCTCTCATCATCCAGAGACAACAGTGGTTATTAACATTTTAATACATTACCACTTGGTCTTTTTTCCCCTTCACATATGTATTTAAACATAATTGGCATATATTGAATAAACTATTTTATGTTTTACTCTTTGCCTCAGTCTTACATTATGAACATGAGTTGGCTATATAAAAGACTCAATTTCTTCATTTGTAAAATGGGGATAACAATAGTAATGATATATACCTATGTTATACGGTACCTATATTATACAGTTGTTGTGGGGATTAAATGAGAACATGCATGTAAAAGCTTTTAGCCCAGTATGTGGTGTATACTAAGCACTCAGCAAAAATCTTTCTTACAATGAAATATTTAAAATCATAAATGGCCACACAAGAGTCTATTGAGTGAGTATGTCATTATTATGTAACTGTTCCTTTATTGAACCCACAGGCGATAGTTAGGAATCAGGTAATCAAGTTAATTCTCAACTCTCTTTCTCTACACAGCACTGTAGTACCTTCCACATGTGTATGTTTGTTAGTTGCTCAATCGTGTCAGACTCTTTGCAACCCCATGGACTATAGTCTGCTAGGCTCCTCTGTCCATGGAATTCTCTAGGCAAAAAAACTGGAGTGGGTTGCCATTCCCTTCTCCAGGGGATCTTCCTGACCCAGGGATCAAACCTGGGTCTCCTGCATCGTGGGCAGATTCTGAGACACCAGAAAAGCAAAATGTGAATGCAGAGGACATGGGAGCCCCCGTTTTGTTGATAATGATGATCATGGCCCTGATAAAATAAGGGGTGCCCTGAGCCACTAGACCCTCTGGTGGCCAGGAGACTGTCTCAGCCTGGAGGCATCTTGGAGCTTAGCGGAGAGCAAGCTCACAAACTCCCTGTGACAGTGGGATGGGAAGCGGTGGACCGTGTACATGCCCCACAGATGCCAGACTAAACAGCAGACCCAGGGTCAAGTGGCCTGGGAGAGGGTCAGCAAGGGTGTTCTGGAGCAGGTACAGTGGTGATGTCACTATAGATTTGTGTCTTACTGAAGCTCCTCTGAGAGCTCAACCTGAGACAGGGATGTGGGTGTGGGTGCTTTATTTGGGAGGGGACCCAGGAGGCAGAGGGGAGAGAGGGAGGGGGGTGTGTGTCCTGGGAGGAAGGAAGCCAATAAAAGGTGTGTTAATGAATTATGGACACCTGGACCTTGGGGCCTCTGGGACCCTCAGAGTAGTCACCAGAATGTCCTCAGAACTGTCTGTCCAGAGCATGGGCTCGTGAGCATTGATCCATGATGGCTGATGGTTGCTTCGGGGTGTAACTCCTCTGTGATTCCAGGCCGCCTCGGGTGTGGAGACACAAGAGAGTGAGCTTCTGTAGTTCTGCAGCAAGCCCCGAGACAGGAACATGGAGGGACGTGGGAGCCTGGGAGGAACAGTGTCGGGTGCATGGGATCCAGACAGGCAGCCGCTGCCAAAGCTGGGGGTTCCAGGGAAGCTAGAGGGGACGAAGGATTTGCTTCAGAAACAAGGATGACACGGTGCTTCAGTGCCCTCAACCAGCAATGCCATGCCTTCCCCTACAGTCAGGAAATCCTTCCCTATGTCCGCTGTTAATTGCTCTTGCTGTAGTTTTTCCTATTTCCCTTTGTTTTAAGCCTAAAAGGAGATGCAGAGCAGCTGGCCATTGTCAGATGGAAATGCTAGAAAAGATACAGATTCTTGGCAGCCGACCCCTCCAGGTTCACATCAGGCTAGACCCATGCCCCCAGAGAACCCCTCTCTCCTTTCCTGATGTTATATCTTTCTTAACCCACTTACACCAGATGTGAACACCGAGCAGACTGATGATCTGCTCCATCGGGTGGTCCAGATGATAAAGTCTCTCTTTTAATGACAGCTACAGGTGACATCAGTCATTTAATGTGAACCAGGCCCTTGAGGCTCAGCTGGTAAAGAATCCGCCTGCATTGCGGGAGACTTGGGTTTGATCCCTGGGTTGGGAAGATCCTTGGGGAAGGGAAAGGCTACCCATTCCAGTATTCTGGCCTGGAGAATTCCATGGGGTCGCAAAGAGTCGGACACGACTGAGTGACTTTCACACACACACACACACACACACACACACACACACACACAGAAGCCCTGTGTTGGGTGCTTGACTCATTTCAACTCTGAACCACTTCTGTGCTAGGTTCTTTTAATACCCATGGTACGGATAAGGAGACTGAGGCTCAGAGAGGTAGATGTTTCAAACACGAGATAAAACAGGGCTTCAAGCCATTACCGAGTCATCTGCTCCCCTCCCTTCAAGCAGGTGCATGTTCACCTCTTTGCAACATGCTGTGTGCTCAGATGTTCAAGGGGGTGCCTTGGAGTTTCACTAGATATTGTCCTCTGGGGGCCCTTTGCATACCTTCCTGGTCTTAAGTAGGAAACAGCTCTTAACACTTGGGAAGATGATCATCAAAGTAACAGTAATAGTTACTTTACGGTGAGTAACACACACCTGTTAACCTCTGTACTTGTCCAGTCCCCAGTAGACAGATGAGGAGACTGAAGCTCTGGGAACTGGAGAGTTAACTCAAGTCACATGGGGGTAAGAATGGGAGCCAGGTTTCAAACTCAGCCTGTCTGATTGCAAAGCCAGTGAGATTCCACACTAGCATTTACAGGGTGCCTTCTGTAGGGCTGCCATAAAATCCACAGATGAAGGTAAGGATGCACAATGAATGATTTATTGATATTACAACACATGGCCAAATAATCTGGTGCCAGTCCTTATGGACTCCTTGTAAGTGCCTGATGGGGGAGGGATTGAAAATGACTAAGGGTGCTGGGTAACTCTGACATAAGCACTGGGCGGTGGAAACGACGTTGAGGGGCCGAGGAAGCCTGCACCAAAGAGCCAGCTGGCTCCAAGCTGAGAGAGAGGGTGGGGGTGGATGGAGGGTGATGCAAACGTGTTTCCTTTACAACAAGAAACATGCCAGTTAGCGAACACTTGGCTCAGAGGACCTGAGATGATCTGGCTCCTCCTGCACTTTGAGAATGGGGCACCTGGCTCTAAGACCCGACAGCTTCTCAGGGCCACAACCCCTGAATCCCGGCTCTCAGGGCGCATGCGCACCACCTCCCGGATCAGCTGAGGCTGCGAGGGGAATCCCTGGTGACCTTCCCTGTATGGCTTCCCTGCCCCACCCCAGGGCTGCAGCCTCCCCTGCTCCTTCCTCCTTCAATCTGACTAAGAGAACCCTTGAGGCCCCCCCACCTCTTCTGCCAACCCCCAATCGCCCCCTCTCCTCTGGAGCCCCCCAGGCCCTGAGCCGTAGCTCCATGGAGAAGCAGGTCCGTGGGCGGGGCGAGCGGGATAATTATAATCTTGGAAGATTTAAATCTCAGGCGGAGAAGCAGGAGGCAGTTCTTCCTGCCGGTTTGGGAGCTGGGTCTGAGTCAGAAAGCATCTCCCACAGCCCAGCCCCTTTCGCGGGTGATCCCACCTTGCCCTCCGCCGTGGAGCCGACCTTGGGTCAGTCCGTTCTTCCATGTGTGCCTTCATTGGTTAAGGAAATGCTGGCTGTGTACTCGAGGATGCCTTGCCCTGCATGGAGCCTGGGCACCCAGATTGGAAGGGGTCAGGGGCATGTGGCCTGGTGTTGCCATCGTGCTGTCTCGCAGACGCCAGTTTCCAGGGTTGCCTTCTCCATTTAGTAGCTGCAGATTTTTTGGATTGTTGAAGCCCTCCCCTGCCTTACTCTCCACATCTGAGAAATGGGTATTAGAAATATCTCCTCTGTAAGGATTAAAGGAGAGAGTACCACTGAGCAGAGTGCCCAAAGCATGTTAGAAGCGTGAAAGTGAAAGTCTGTTCGATTGTGTCGGAATCTGCGACCCCACCGACTATACAGTCCATGGAATTCTCCAGGCCAGAACACTGGAGGGGGTAGCCTTTCCCTTCTCCAGGGGATCTTCCCAACCCAGGGATCGAACCCAGGTCTTCCACATTGCCGGCGGACTTTACCAGCTGAGCCACTGGGAAGGCCCAAGAATACTGGAGGGGGTAGCCTACCTTCTCCAGGGGATCTTCCTGGCCCAGGAATCAATCCAGGGTCCCCTGCGCTGCAGGCAGATTCTTTACCATCTGAGCTAACAGGGAAGCCCGAAAAGCATACAGAATGTTGTTGCTGATATTATTTTTTAATTTTTTATTAAAGAGCTGAATAAAGAGTAGTTCCTATCCTGGAAAAACTCATAGTCTAGAGTAGAGAAGGCAAAGAGGTTTTATCTCATCTCGCATGTCAATTCTGATGGATTGATAGAGGGTGCTTGGAATACTGTGTTAAGAAAGATTTTGAGGATCAGTTGGCACCCATCAGAAGAAAAGAGCATGATTGATTACCAACATCTGCAGCAGGTTTAAGGTGAGGGAGAGATGGCCTGTGTGTCTTGTGTCAGCTATCTCTGTTACTGAGTTAGTCCTGGAGAGGAGAAGGGACGAGAATGATATGGGTAGTAAGAAATTTAGAGGAGTGTACAGTGAGACCTTCCAGGCATTTGTAACAAATGTTGGAGGGGTCAGGGCTGCCTGAGAGCTGTTCCTGGATAGATATTCCTGATCATCTATAAGAGATGTGGATTCTTCCTACTGCCGTGTGCCAAGAGCTTTTTGTCACAATATCCAGGTTTGAGTTCTGGCTCTGGAACTCAGAGGCTATGTGGCTTTTAGCAAGGATGGGATCTATTCTCATTTTCAGCTTCCCCATCTGGAAAATGGAGGAAATGACCCACCTCTCACCACCCTCCCTGGATTTTGTTGTTGCAGTTCGGATGCTAAGTCATGTCTGACTCTTTGCAACCCTGTGGACTGCAGCACACCGTGCTTCCCTGTCCTCCACTGTCTCCTGGAGTTTGCTAAAATTCAGGTCCATTGGGTTGGATTTGGGTGAGGATTAAATGAGGTAATACGTGTTAAGGATTTAGGGCAGTGCTTGACACCTAGTAGACACTCAAAACCCTGGTGCTTTAGCCATCAATATTTTGTCTGCCTTAAAGAACTGGGTGGTAGGGAGGAGCTTTCTTTCCTTTATAATCCATTATCAATCAAACAGTTCTACTTTAAGTGCTGGAAACAAGGATTAGTTGAAACAGTCAAATTGTTTAAAAATAGAAGATTACTAGGAAGAAGTTGAACACTTCAAACAATGGGTGCATTGTTCAAATAAATTATGGTAGGTTATACAGCATTATATAAAATACGATTCCATTTTAATGAAAAAGTATGAATTCATTTCTGACCAGAAAAAGATTTGGAAATTTGAACACCGTAGTTATTAGTGAGTATCCCTGAGTAGCTGGACTGTAGGTGTTGATGGAAAAATGAGTTGATAGTTGCGCTAAAGAAGAAATAGAGAATTTTATCCATGCCAACCCTAGTGTTATAACCTGAAAGAGTGGCTTTCAGAAAATTCTGGATGGTTTCCCTTGTTAGAACTCATTATGTAAGTTTCACAATTTTATACATTTTCAGGACAAAGGACATCAAAATGATACACTGACATTTTACATAAAATTTACCAAAGGTATATGGATCAAATAAGCATGTTTAGAAGGAGCAACTGGTCACCATGACCCCTTACAGGATTGGTAAAGGAATGTTACCTCCTAAGGAGTTACACTGCTGGCATGTGATGAAAGGTAACATTGATTTTATGGTTGAGCAGGCATTCCTGCCTTGAGAACATCTGGTTAATATGTAATTCAGATGCACAATGCACATTTGGGAGCCCAGTAGGGGCAGGGAGTATGCTATGCTTAAATTTTCTCATCTTGCCTCAAAACATAGAATTTATTCCATCATAGGTGTACCCATTAGAGTTCTAAATGGAGTCAACCTGGGCTAAATGAGCAGAAAAGGAGCTTGTTACAAGTATGTTGGGAGCCCCAGTCCTCAGGTGAATGTCTCGACTTTCAGGAGCTTGTCTGGAGCTTCAACTTATCTGGTTGGCTTGCCCAGAGCACTGGGCAAGTTCCTGGTATACAGGAACTTGACCCTGCAACCACTATGATTCCTGAGTGTAATTAAATCAACTCTGAACCCTGGAGTTGGCCAAAAATAGTAATCTTTGAGATAAATGGTTATTAGCCCAGAAGAATGTACAAAGTCCTTCCTGTCAACTTTTGAGTCTTACCTTCCAACATATGGAGTCCACAGGTCGGCAGTTCCTCAATCTATTTCACTTGGTCCCTTCTCCCTGGTGGAGAGATCTTCTAGTTGAATTTCTATGCCTTCCCAGTCTCTTTATAATCACGAAGGAACAAAGTCCTGCCGCCCTTGATCACCCCTTTAGACCTTTTCCCTCTTCTCTTTGGAACAGGGCATTTGTCTTTCACACCCAATGAATATGAAGACCATCAGATCCTTCTCCTATGATGTAGCAGTTTTCAGCAGGAAAGGATTCTGGGGAAAGGGTTTATGGGGGAGATGGCTATTGCAGGTCATGGTGGGTCTACACATCCTCATGGAGGAGGAGGCTTCTGAAATGAACCTCAGAGGATAGCTATGATTTTCCAGACAGAGATGGGGTGGAGAGAGGGCAGTGCAGGCCCCAAGAGGGAAAGCATGTGATTTGGGGAAAAGAGATTTTGCTGAAAACAGCTTGGTCAACACAATTGTTGGTCTTGTTTTCTGTTCTTTCAGTAATGCCCAAGCATGTTGCTTGATACTCAGTAGGCTTTTCATGAGCACTAGATAAAGTAATGAATGAAGGAAGGAAATCAATGACTATCCAGTCACAGGGATAAAGGACAAGAAGATATAAAGCCCAGCTGGGTCGTCATGACTTAAATTCCCGAGGTGGATTGCCGTTGTCTCAGTTTTAATTCACCAGCTGAGTCCTAAGTGACACTAGCTCCTAGCAGTGGGAAGAAGAGGAGGAAGGAGAGATCCCTTCTCTTTCTATACCCAAGGCTGGAGTGAGAGGTCTCCCAACCGGCTAGTCCTTCTCTCTAATACTTGCTTTTATTTACTTATTGGACTGCACTGGGTCTTAGTTACAGTGCATGGGATCTTCAATTTGTGTTGCGGCACGTGGGATCTTCAGTTGTGGCATGTGGGATCTAGTTCCCCAACTGGGGATTGAAGCCGGGCCCCCTGCATTGGGAGTAGGGTGGAGTCTTAGCCACTGGACCACCAGGGAAGTCCCAAGTCCTTGTCTCTTCAACAGTCTGCAGGAGGCCACGTCCTACTGCATAGGCCCTTAGGCAACTGGCTCTTGCCTCCCTCTCCAGGTTTACCTTCCTTTGTTCTTTACCTTGAACCTTTCTGAGAAAGAGAAAAGCAACCCCTTATAGACTGGGTATTATTGTCTTGTGGAGCAGAAATGATTTCACAGACCACCAACACCAGACAAGGCCACCCTTGGCCGTGATGGTTCTAGACCACTCTGCTTTGGTAAACAGCTCCCATCCTGGCTAATATGAGTGACTGCTGCGTCTTCATCAGTTACAGTTGTAGCCTTCCTTCCCTGCTTCCTGGATAACATTAAGATACCCAATTATACATACAGTATTCCCCTACATACAAATGAGTTCCATTTCAAGAGCATGTTCAATCTGCAAGTCCAATCTGTAAGTCCAACAAAGTTAGCCTAGGTACCCAACTAACACAATTGGCTACAGAGTACTGAACTGTAATAGGTTTGTGATACTTTTCACACAAATAATACATGAAAACAAACAAAAAATTAAAGCATTAAAAAATCTTACCATATAGTACCTTGAAAAGTACAGTAGTCCAATACAACAGCTGGCATACGGGGGCTGGCATTGAGTGAACAGACAAGGAGAGTTCCTGCCTGGAGGAGGGAGAGGAGCTGGGTGACGGTAGAGCTGAAGGGCCGCCAGCAATAGGAGACGGAGGGCGAGCTGCAGTTTCACTGACCTGACGTTGATGGCACAGGTTCCGGTTCCTTGCTGGATTCAGTTCTATCTACTCTCTTGGAAAAGTAATCCAGTGAAGTCTAGGCAGTGGGCTCTTTTTTTCCCATCATAGATGACACGGTAGCACCAGACTGCATTCTGAACGGCTGCTGCAACTTTCATGCACCGTTCCACATTCAGGTCCCGTGCCTCAAAAATGAACAGCGCCTCCTCAAATCAAGAAAATCCCCTCACTGTTTCCTGCCTCGTGAACCTCCTCGGTTCTTCTTCTTCCCCTTGTCTCTCTCCATCTTTCTCTGGGCCTCTGATTCCATTAGGTCTTCAGCACATGTGTCTTCTGCATTGGCGGTGGGGTTCTTCACTGCTAGTGCCACCTGGGAAACCACTGGTGACTTGCTTCTAAACAATAGAATGTGGTATAGCACGCTCTATATCATGTATTGGTGTGTTCTAATATATTCCAACACATGTGTAAGCTTCATGTGTTGCACAGCAGCAGTATTGGGAAGTACACAAAAGCACAAGCACTTATAGAGGGTGCGTCCATGTGACAATATCCACCAGACACGTGACCTAAATTACGTGAGTGGAATGCACATTTGCATCTTTGAATGTTCGCATCTTGCAGGTTCGTCCATAAGGGACTTGCTATACCATATTCTGTTGTTTATAAGCAAGTCACCAATGGTTTCCCAGGTGGCACTAGTGGCGAAGAACCCAGATGCCAATGCAGGAAGCATAAGAGATGTGGGTTCGATCCCTGAGTTGGGAAGATGCCCTGGGCATGGCAATCCACTCCATTATTCTTGCCTGGAGAATCCCGATGGACAGAGGGGCCTGCAGGTGGGCTGTAGTCCATGGGATCGCAGAATCAGACCGGGCTGTAACAACAACACACTGGTGGCTCAGTGGTAAAGAGTCTGCCTGCCAATGCCGGAGACGTGGGTTTAATCTCTGGGTCAGGAAGATCCCCTGGAGAAGGAAACGGCAATCCACTCCAGTATTCTTGCCTGGGAAATCCCGTGGACAGAGGAGCTTGACGGGCTACAGTCCATGGAGTTGCAAAAGAGTCTTGACTTAGTGACTAAACAAGAACAACACTTTATTTAACTTTCGTTACAACCCATGTCACATGTCCACTCTACAGATGAGGAAACTGAGGCGTGGAGAGTTAGTAACTCCCTTGGTTACAGAGCTGTTAAGTAGCAGGTTTAGAAATCCAACTCAGGTGGTCTGGTGGCAGGATGTGGTATTACTAGCCACATGTGTTCTATCCCATGCTGCTTCTCAATGTCAAAATGTTTATTTCATGTCTTTTTACCAGTCCTATTCCTATTAATGTACTGTTATATTTCTCTGCCAAGGCTTTCATTAAATAAAAAAAAACGAGATCATTTGTCTGGATTATTGAATATTTTAGCTTTTACTGCCATGTTTGAAAGAAATATTTCAAAAGGTTGAAACCAANGGAGACTTCCTCCTGCCCCAGAAACCCTGAGATGCTCGCTTGGTACATCCTCAGTTGGCTGATTTTGTAGCTGAGCCTCCATGCACATGACATCCTGGTTTGACTCTCCCCCTCTCGCATTCGGCCACATTTGGACAAACTTCCCCTCAGGTCAATTTAGACGTCACAAGGGATGGATCCCTCCAGCACCCCTGACGGCCATCAGCCTGAGCCAGGTGTCCCTCCTTGGTGCTCCACAGCCCCCCACTCCACCCTTGAACTTCCATCCACAGTTCTCCCCTGGATTGTAGACTCCTCGGTGGTGAGGACTAGGTCTTATTCCCCTCGTCTCTGCAGGGCACAGCACGGTGCTTGGAATGTAGTAGCAGATGCCCCGTAAGTATTCGCTGAGATAAACTCAACTCTGCCTTCCTCAGCTTACCCCATCCCACTCCAGTCATTCCAGATCACCTCGGCGCACAGCGGTTTCCTTGTTCCAGAATTCCCTCAGCACAGAGAATCTATGCCACCTCATTTGGTAATTAATCCATCCCGTCCCATCTCGTGACACCTCCTGCACTGCCATCTTCATTATTATTTAACTCTTACATTGTTGCTTTTCCTCTCATGAACCACCTCCCCAGTTAGAGGGTAAACTTGGAGATGGAAGTTGGGGCTAGATTTCACTTCCTAAATGCTTGCTGGTGGCTCACCAGTAAAGACTCAGCCTGCAATTCAGGAGACCCAGGATTGAGCACTGGGTCGGGAAGATCCCCTGAAGAAGGAAATGGCACCCCACTCCAGTATTCTTGCCTGGAGAAACCCATGGACAGAGGAGCCTGGTGGGATAACAGTCTACGGAGTTACCAAGACTCAGACATGACTGAGGGGTTAAACAACAGACAACAAACGCCTTGTACATCTTCAGTGCTCAGTAAATGGGCGGTGATGTAACTAAATGTAGCCTGAGGAAGCCAAGGCTGGGCTTAGGGCAATGAGAGAAGAGGGGAGAGACCCTGATTTTAAAGTAAGGGCTGCTTCGAGGGGCCAAAACTTGGGGGCTCAAAGGGGCATAACCTCTGCTCATCCTCATCCCTAGCAAGAGAGTCAGCTGCTAGCTTTGAAATCGATTTTTAATTGAATGTAATAAAACATTGAATTAAAATTTTAGATCAGGAGTCACAGTGCATGCATAAAAGCCAAAAATATCACTCTCTGCCATCCATCAAGAAGCAGCCATCCTGGCCTGCTGGGCCCCAAAGCCCCGTCCCCCTCAGTTGAGCTAGGAAGCATGCGGAGCCCCTGCAGGCCAAGTGGTAAAGGGGAGAGCCCACCTGGAACCTCAGGGTTCCAGGCNAAAAAAAAAAAAAAAGCTATAATGTTCTTCATTGCAAAGCTGTGGGGAAACAGCTACCTTCGTGCACTGATGGTGGAGGCGTCAATGGACACAACTTCTGTGGAAGGCAATGTGGTAGTGTCTATTAGGAGTACAAATACATGTTCCCTTGGCCTCGCATTTCCACTGTGGGGAGTCTGTCCTCTGGTTATACTGGCACACAGGTAACTGACTGCTTGTGATAGTAATGATGAGGAACAACCTAATGCCCTTGGTGGATGCCAGGTTAAATAGATTATACTGATATATTCATAAGATAGAATGCTATGGAGATTTTAGAAAAGACAAGATAAGGAAGTTGTCATGGAAAGTGAACAAATCAAGGTGCAGGACAGTGTAAGGTATCAACCTTAATGTTTGCTCAAATATGTGTAAAGCAACTTTATAAAGATATTAGGAAATCAGGTATTGTTGTATATCAGTGGACACCAAAGGGCAACCCAAGTCTGTTGGTTTGCATCTGCTTGGTTTGCATACCATTTTAAAATTTGATTTCACTTAATAATCTGATGTTCAGGTAAGGGAAAAAAAAAGTGAAGCAGGCCAGGTGTTAAGAAATGGTGCTGATAACCTAATGTTTGGATTTTTCCACCCAGTTTTAGGGTCATACCTCAGACATAAACTAAAGCAGGGTGGAGGGCCTCTGCAGTGTGAGCCCTGAGGAGCCAATCCATTTTGTACCAGAAGCAGGGCTGTGACTTATGGATAAATATGATGGTCCCAAACCTCTCTCCAAGTTTCCTAAAGAGTCTTAGGAACAGAACCTGTGACAAGACACACCTATCAGCCCCATCCTCCCAGCTGTGCCCAGGGCAGCATTTGTCACAACAGGCACAGGACAGGGCCTAAAGCCCCTGGCAGTTTTGCTGCTAAGTCGCTTCAGTCGTGTCCGACTCTGTGAGACCCCATAGACAGCAGCCCACCCGGCTCCCCCGTCCCTGGGATTCTCCAGGCAAGAACACTGGAGTGGNAGGGCCTAAAGCCCCTGGCAGTTTTGCTGCTAAGTCGCTTCAGTCGTGTCCGACTCTGTGAGACCCCATAGACAGCAGCCCACCCGGCTCCCCCGTCCCTGGGATTCTCCAGGCAAGAACACTGGAGTGGGTTGCCATTTCCTTCTCCCTTCTCCCTGGCAGTTTTAGAAGCCCATAATATGTTTTAATTTTAAGCTCTTGTACAATCAGAAGAAAAAATATTTAAGAATAATGAATATAGGATCATGAATTCAGCCAAACTTTCATTAATCTTTGCACCAACTCAATTGTAAAATATAACCTTTAGTATTTTTAACAGAGGAGGGGACCCGTAAAAACCTAAGTGCCCAAGGACTTACAAAGTCATACTGTCCCCATGTGATGCGGAACATGACGCTGCACAGGACAGAGCATGCACCACTTAGGAGGAGGCCTAGACCTCACAGGTCCCATGGGCCCAGCCAGGGCTGCTTCTTCAGGGAACAGTCCCCCTGCAGCAAAACCGCACACATCTTGGGTCCTTTATGCTTAAGAACTCTGCAAAATCAGGGAATGATTTCAAGGCCAAAACGAGGACCAATAGGTTATCTGTCATTTTTCCAACGTGTCCTACCCTAGGTGGACTGACTCAAACCCTGTGGACTTCTCCAGTGAGAACGCTGGAACTCCGGCACTTTCTGGGAGTACTCTGAAAACTTCCCTGTTCTTTGGAGGCCAAATTCCCCACTGAAGACTGGCCTGGCTGGGTTTCCCTGGCCTCCCCTCTGTCATCCTGAGGCCACTATCCTCTTTCTTAAGAAGGTAGGAATGACCCATCTTCACAGCCTCAAGCCTCATCCCTGGACCTCAACTAGACAATCATATTATTTTATGCCATATGCTCAGGCTCCTATAATAGGACTCTCGCTTTAAATCTTTTCCCTCTAGACTGTCTTCTCCAAAGACAAGCTGAGAAAAGGCAGACTAGAGCAATAGTTCTCAAACTGTGGTTCCCTGACTGGCAGCATGAGCATCATCTGGGAACATGTTAGAAAGGTGACTTTACTGGGTCTCATCCCAGATGTGCTGAATCGTAAACTCTGGGAGCAAGGACCAACCATCAGTGTTTTTCCAGGCCTCCCCAGGTAATCCCCATACAGACAGGCTCAAGTTCCAAAACCACCAGCCAGGAGCAAGGATGCCCAGCTTTTCAAGGGCAGGTTCNTGGCATACGGGGGCTGGCATTGAGTGAACAGACAAGGAGAGTTCCTGCCTGGAGGAGGGAGAGGAGCTGGGTGACGGTAGAGCTGAAGGGCCGCCAGCAATAGGAGACGGAGGGCGAGCTGCAGTTTCACTGACCTGACGTTGATGGCACAGGTTCCGGTTCCTTGCTGGATTCAGTTCTATCTACTCTCTTGGAAAAGTAATCCAGTGAAGTCTAGGCAGTGGGCTCTTTTTTTCCCATCATAGATGACACGGTAGCACCAGACTGCATTCTGAACGGCTGCTGCAACTTTCATGCACCGTTCCACATTCAGGTCCCGTGCCTCAAAAATGAACAGCGCCTCCTCAAATCAAGAAAATCCCCTCACTGTTTCCTGCCTCGTGAACCTCCTCGGTTCTTCTTCTTCCCCTTGTCTCTCTCCATCTTTCTCTGGGCCTCTGATTCCATTAGGTCTTCAGCACATGTGTCTTCTGCATTGGCGGTGGGGTTCTTCACTGCTAGTGCCACCTGGGAAACCACTGGTGACTTGCTTCTAAACAATAGAATGTGGTATAGCACGCTCTATATCATGTATTGGTGTGTTCTAATATATTCCAACACATGTGTAAGCTTCATGTGTTGCACAGCAGCAGTATTGGGAAGTACACAAAAGCACAAGCACTTATAGAGGGTGCGTCCATGTGACAATATCCACCAGACACGTGACCTAAATTACGTGAGTGGAATGCACATTTGCATCTTTGAATGTTCGCATCTTGCAGGTTCGTCCATAAGGGACTTGCTATACCATATTCTGTTGTTTATAAGCAAGTCACCAATGGTTTCCCAGGTGGCACTAGTGGCGAAGAACCCAGATGCCAATGCAGGAAGCATAAGAGATGTGGGTTCGATCCCTGAGTTGGGAAGATGCCCTGGGCATGGCAATCCACTCCATTATTCTTGCCTGGAGAATCCCGATGGACAGAGGGGCCTGCAGGTGGGCTGTAGTCCATGGGATCGCAGAATCAGACCGGGCTGTAACAACAACACACTGGTGGCTCAGTGGTAAAGAGTCTGCCTGCCAATGCCGGAGACGTGGGTTTAATCTCTGGGTCAGGAAGATCCCCTGGAGAAGGAAACGGCAATCCACTCCAGTATTCTTGCCTGGGAAATCCCGTGGACAGAGGAGCTTGACGGGCTACAGTCCATGGAGTTGCAAAAGAGTCTTGACTTAGTGACTAAACAAGAACAACACTTTATTTAACTTTCGTTACAACCCATGTCACATGTCCACTCTACAGATGAGGAAACTGAGGCGTGGAGAGTTAGTAACTCCCTTGGTTACAGAGCTGTTAAGTAGCAGGTTTAGAAATCCAACTCAGGTGGTCTGGTGGCAGGATGTGGTATTACTAGCCACATGTGTTCTATCCCATGCTGCTTCTCAATGTCAAAATGTTTATTTCATGTCTTTTTACCAGTCCTATTCCTATTAATGTACTGTTATATTTCTCTGCCAAGGCTTTCATTAAATAAAAAAAAACGAGATCATTTGTCTGGATTATTGAATATTTTAGCTTTTACTGCCATGTTTGAAAGAAATATTTCAAAAGGTTGAAACCAATGACTGTCTGAAAAGGGTATGTGTAAGATTAGCTATTTGAGAATGGATTCTCTCTCTTTGTATGTATGTGTCTTTCTTCATATATTTACATATTATATTTCTTTTTGGGACTGGTACAGCTTCCCTGTTTATCATGTCTTTCCCACTGGGCTGAGAGTGTCCTGTGTCAGTTACAATAGGCTAGGTTTTGCTGCAGTAACAAATGACTCCCAAAGTTCAGCGACCTCCCGCTGAAAAGGCTTATTTCCTTCTCCCGTTGCCTGTCCATTGTAGGTTGGTGGTGGCTCTGCTCCAGGCCATCTACACTCTGGGACCTGGCAGATGGAAGAAACTGTGTGGAACAGCGCCAGGCTCATGGCAGAGGGACAGAAAAGACATAGTGAATAATGTGTTGGCTGTTTAATCTGCTGGGAAGTGACACGTGTCAATTCCATCTGCATATGGGTGGCCAAAACCAGCCACAGAGTCATCATGGAGTTTGATAGGATGGGAATGTAAACATTTTCTTGTGCGAAATAATCCTGAATCTTTGCCAAATAGTGTTAAAATCCTCTGTGTAAATCTTTTTGTTTGTTTGTTTTAAGAGCTTTCATTTATTTGTTTTTTGGCCGCACTGCTTGGCATGTGGGATTTTAATTCCCCAACCAGGGATCAAACACATGCCTCCTCCAGTGGAAGCATGGAATCTTAACCACTGGACTACCAGGGAAGTCTTTCCTGTGTGTAACTCTTATACAATTAATTTTATGAACAATAACAATACTTATAACAGTAAAGTACTGGGCGCAGTTCCAAGTTCTTTATATAAATTAAGCCATTGAACCCTCATAACCCTGTGAGGAAGGGACTATTATTATTCCCATTTTACAGATGGGGAAAGTGAGGCACTGAGCAGTTAAAAGTCCCATGCCCAAGGCTGCAGAGCTGGGTGCTCCCTTCAGGGAATTCCCTCCAGGCTGGGAGCCGAGTGGAGAACTGGGAAGGAGGCTTGGGACAGAATTTCCAGATCCAGCTGGGAAAACATGGGGCTCCTTCCTCCTCTGGCTGCTACTCAGTGATCTCCTTTTGCCCCGGGCTCCATGGGGCCCCATCCCTTCCCGTGGCTCATATTTGGCTCCCCAGCTGAAATTCTGTGTCTAGGGCCTGCTGAACACTGTAAAAATGTCAATTAAGTTGATTTAAAAATGCTCCCAGTCTCATTAACAGCAAAACTGTTGGTGTCAGTGCCAGCAGGCAGGGCTAAGAATAAATAATATGAATATTAAAAGGTTTCTGGTGTTGTTAATTATCAATAATAAATTATACCCCACCCCCACCCTCTCATTGGCTGCCAGCGATCCCAGGAAGAGTTATTACTAGAAGTGTGACATGTGGCTTATTCTTCCACTGTGGAGAGGAAATGTAGGCACTGAAGACTCAGGCCCCAGGAATCACAGCTTTTGTGACCTCTAGTCTGATGAATTTAAATCGTTAGCGGTCCTGCAGGAGACCATGCTCACAGTGTGGACCATAAGCCAGCTCCCACCCTGGGCAGGTGCCCTTTCAATGTCTGGTGAATGAATAAATGAACTAAATTAGTTTTGAGCTCATAGTTGCACGTCTGAGCATGCGTCTAGGCCCTGCTCCGGCCTGAGTGCGTGAAGCTGAACGAGTCACTTAACTTCTCTGTGTCTGTTTCTTCTGCTGTAAAATAGAGTTGATAATAATAGGAGCTACTTCACATGTCATGAAGATGAAAGCAGAGTCTGCATGTGAAAGCTCCAGGGACATAATAAGTGCTCAATGAATATTAGCCATCATCATCTTCATTGTTGTCATCATCATTAAAAAATTTATTCTGCTTATTTACTTCGTTGTATAATGCCGGATCTTTCATGGCTGTATGTGGACTCAGTAGCTGTGGTGTGGCCTGAGTTGCTCAACCACGGATCGAACTTACATCCCCTACATTGCAAGGTTGATTCTCAACCACTGGGCCACTAGGGAAGTTCCCATTGTCACTGTTTTAATTGTAATTATAACTCTGTGCTAGAGGAACTTAAAGGTTTCTTGGTTGATCCTCTCGAAGAAATGAAAAGGATGCAGGCAGTAAAAATGGTAACAAAGACATTTTAACAAAAGGAAAAAATATTTATGTTAAGTTTAAAGAAGCAAAGTGCAGAATTTTATGTGCTTTGTTATTGCAGTGATTTTAAACACAGACAAAAATGGGGTAGCGTTACATCCAGATGTTATTGAGGATGTTTTCCGGGTAGTGGGTTTAGGTGGTTATTTTATTTTCTTCAGTATATTTTATGTAGCTTTATATATATTTACAATAAGCGTGCTCTGTTTATTATGAAAATTTCCCAACATACATAAAAATAAACTAGTATTATGGACATCCATAGATCCACCTCTGAGATTTAGTCATTGTTACCATTTTGCCATATTCACTTAGTCTTGTTTGTTCGTTTGTTTCGGTTGAAATATTTTAAAGTTATTGACATTATGGTATTTTATCCCTAAATATTTCTTTTTGTATCTCTAAAATATTTTCCTACCTGACCATATCTGACAAAATTAGGGACAATTTTTTCATACTGGCTAATATAGGCCTACCTTATTTCATTGCCCTTCATGTCATTGTGCTTTGCAGATATTGTCTTCTTTACAAACTGAAGGTTTGTGGTTACCCTGAGTCTAGCAAGTCTATTTTTGTTTATTTGTGTTTGGCTGTGCTGGGTCTTCACTGCTGGGCAGGCTTTTCTCTAGTTGCGGACGGCAATAGCAACTCTCCCTAAGTTGCCGTGCCTGGGCTTCTCATCTCGGTGGCTTCTCATCTCGGTGGCTTCTCTTGCTGTGGAGCACAGGCTCTAGGCGCAGGCTTCAGGGGTGGGTTCAGTAGTTGCAGCTCCCAGGCGCTAGAGCACAGGCTCAATAATTGAGATGCACGGACTCAGTTGCTCCGAGGCATGTGGGATCTTCCTGGATCAGGGATTGAACTTGTATCTCTTGCTTTGGCAGGTGTATTCTTTACCACTGAGCCACCAGGGAAGCTCCAGCAAGTCTGCTGACATCATTTCTCCAACAGTTTTTGCTCCCTGCATGGCTCTATGAAACATGTGATAATTCTCACAATATTTCAAACTTTCTCATTTTTGTATTTGTTATGGTGATCTGTGTTCCTCGATCTTTGATGTTACTACTATGACCCACTGAAGGCTCAGATAATGGCTAGGGTACTTCAGCAATGAAGTAATTTTTAGTTAAGATATATATATATATATATATATATATTTTTTAGACGTCATGCTATTGCACACTTAATAGACTACAGTATAGTGTAAACATACCTCTTATATGTACTGGGAAAGCAAAAAAATTAGAATGATTCACTTTATTTCAATGGAACTGAACTAGCAATATCTCTGAGGTCTGCCTGTACATAATCCATATGCAAATTCTACCAATTGGTCTTCAAAAAAAATTTTTTTAACAATAGATTTGCTTAAATCAGGGTCCAATTAAGGACCATACGTTACATTTGGTTGTCATGTCCCTTATTTCTCTATCAATGAAGAGTAACATAGCCCAGCCTTTGTATCCATCACATTGACTTGTTGAGCCAGACCAAGTCAGTTATTCTGTTGAAGGACCAACTTCTATATTTGCCTTTTCATTGCGGTTGCACTGCTTTTGTAATATGAAAACAATGTGATAAAAATTACTCCCCTCCGTAGTTTCTAGCCACACTCCCAACTGTGTTGTAAGCAGTAACTACCGCGTGCCAGGCATGGTGTGTGTGTGCTGTGTGCTCAGTTGCTCAGGCATTTCTGACTCTTTGCGACCCCATGGACTGTAGCCCGCCAGGCTCCTCTGCCCATGGGATTCTTCAGGCAAGAACACTGGAGTGGGTTGCCATTCCCTTCTCCAGGGGATCTTCCCAACCCANATGGTGTGTGTGTGCTGTGTGCTCAGTTGCTCAGGCATTTCTGACTCTTTGCGACCCCATGGACTGTAGCCCGCCAGGCTCCTCTGCCCATGGGATTCTTCAGGCAAGAACACTGGAGTGGGTTGCCATTCCCTTCTCCAGGGGATCTTCCCAACCCAGGGATCAAACTTGGATTTCCTGCATTGCAGGCAAATTCTTTACCATCTGAGTCACCAGGGAAGCCCCACCAAGCATGGTCCTCAGCACTTGATTTATGCTATCTTATTTTTAATTATCATAATAAACTCATGACACAAATACTCTTTATCAATCCCTTTATTATAAATGATGAAAATGACAAGTAAAATAATTTGCCAAGGCTCAATCGTTGAGCAGACCAGCTCTCAACCAGCAAGCTGAACTGCCATGCAGTATTGAAAGAACTGAAGGAGATGCTGCAAACTAAGAAGGAAGGTAAGGAGACCAGCTCTGCCTCCCCTGGGGTTGCTACATGACAACCAGGAAGCAGATTTCCCATGATGCTCAGGGGAGGTCTGCAGGGAGGGATGGGGTAGGGTCTCCAGTGATTAAATCTGTTCTTCTGTGAGAGCTTGGAGCTGTTCTGGGCATCTCTTGAGTTTCCTTCTGCTTCTTTTTCTCCCATTCTTGGAATGGAAGGGCCCTAGGAAGCTTGTGCTTTTTCTTTTCTGGGCTTGAGAGTCCCCAGGTCTGCTATTTATAGGCAAGGTGACATCAGACACAGAAAGCAGGCCTCAAGGGAGCTTCCAAGCTGCCAGGGTAAAGGACCTGTGGGATTCACTAGCTATTGAATTCCTGGGTCTTCATTCATGAGCGTTCTGGAAAAGTCAGGCAAAGGACACAGTGCATTTTAGGAAAGAATACCGGAATGGGACATTCACATACCTACGTCCTTGCAAGATTTGCCTCTGTCCTGGACAGGCTGTGTGTCTTTGTCCGTGGCATCCGGCTTCCATGAGCCCAAATGTCCTGTGTTATATGTGAGTTAAACCTGCCAGTTGGATCTCCATTGTGAGATTGTTATAAGGATTATGTGAGGGTAAGAGTGGGAGTGGGCTTCCCAGGTGGCTCAGAGTGGGCAGAAAATCCCCCTGCAATGCAGGAAACCCGGGTTCGATCCCTGGGTCGGGAAGCAGGGCATGGCAACCCATTCCAGTATTCTTGCCTGCAGAATCCCATGGACCATGGTGCCTGGATGCTACAGTCCATAGAGTCGCAAAGAGTCAGACTCGACTGAATTGACTGAGCGCACGCACACACACACCAGAGTGGGAATAACTATGGAGCTGTAAGAACCCCTCCCCAGGATGTCCCGCAGCTGCAAATTCAGATGTGTACTTGGGATAGGTGGGTAGCACGTGGTTCCTGGGAGAGCTGTCGTGTTCCAACAGGACCACATAGCCATGGCTGATTGATTAGTCAAGGCCTTGGCAGTGGACCTAGGCTCCCCAGGATGCTTGAGCTTAGGAAGGAAGGGTGGTCAGTCATTCCTTCCTGTGACTTTAGGTCCAGACTGGGAACAGAGAGCATTGACATGAATGCTCCCTCACTATGAGGAAGACAGTTGGGTGAGGATGGTGAATACAGTGAGCAAGTGGGAGGAAGAGACACACGTGAAACCCAGGTTCCAGCTGTTCCTGGGATCTGACTGCATCCCTGAGGTTTGCCTGTTCAACTCATGTTTGGCTTTTCTGAGCCAACCATTCCTCCTTTTTTTGGTTGTTTTTGGTTTTTGTTTGTTTGTTCGTTTAATGGCTTTTGAGATTATTTCAAAGGAGAAAGCTAGAGTGTACTACAAGAGCTTGGAGACCTCCTCCGAGTCTCTCCACCTCATTTTGCAGCTACCATCCGGCGTCGTTAACCACCTTGCTCGGGTAACTGAGCGAGTGAGTGGGAAAACCTACACGAGCGTCCAGGTCTCCTGAATCCCAGGGCCTCCCCCACCTCTCCAGTCTGCCTCTCTTCTTTCTCGGCAGCGCATCATAATGGCACATGTTAAAAAACAGGAGCTCTTCGTATTTACTGAGTGTATACTAAGCTCTTCCCTGTACTCAGTGATTCTCATGCAATATCTCAATAGTGCATGCATGCTAAGTCGCTCCAGTTGTATCCGACTCTTTGAGACCTTATGGACTGTAGCCCACCAGGCTCCTCTGTCCATGGGATTCTCCAGGCAAGAATACTGGTGTCAGTTGCCATGCCCTCCTCCAGGGAATCTTCCCAACCCAGGGATCAAACCTGCATCTCTTACATCTCCTGCATTGACAGGCAGGTTCTTTACCACTAGCACCACCTGGGAAGCCCATCTTAATAGTAGCCATTATTTTTCTCATTTTGTGTAGTGGAACACTGAAGTTCAGCAAGGTTAAGCCACTTACTGAAGACACACGTGTAGTAAGTCACAGAGTCAGGACTCAAACTCGAGTCCTCATGCTTAATCATGATGCCCTGCCCTGACTTTGGCTTCCTGCTCTGCCGAAAGTGACAGTGACCGCACAGTCCTTTGAGCCAGTCCCTTGCTGAGACTATGACTGCCCCGGAGCAGCTCCGAGAGATTCATCATTTCCTGTATGCTGCAGCCACTGGCATGGGAGTTCTTGGACTTGTATTATTTACCCAAGAATTTCCAAGGCTGCTTTCTTGCTTAGATAACAAATATATCTGCAAACATGAATGTAAAGTTGGCTTTGTTTACCCAGAAAAAGTGGGGAGAGCTCCAGGCATTCTTGGGAAATGTTGGTGCAAGCATGAGGGCATGCAAGCTATGTCTCTTCAGTCGTGTCTGACTCTTTGTGACCCCATGGACTGTAGCCCACCAGGCTCCTTTGTCCTTGGGATTCTCAGGCAAGAGTACTGGAGTAGGTTGCTATGCCCTCCTCCAGGGGATCTTCCCGACTCAGAGATAGAACCTGTGTCTCTTACGTCTCCTGCGTTGGCAGGTGAGTTCTTTACCACTGACAAAACCTGGTGCAAGCAGATGTGTGTGTAAAAGAGGCCCAGGTTTTGCTCATCAACCCTGTGGTAGAGAAGGGAATTCTGGACGTCTCCCCACTAAAGTGGCTTTAGCTTGTCAACAGAAGGATGCCTGTGGTGAACAGGGATGGCTCACTAAGGTACATTTCAGGTTCATAGAGATGACAAAGGGCAATCTGTCTCAACGTGTCAACTTCTTCTCTTAAAAAAAAAATCATCTATTTAATTATATTTTTGGTTGCACTGGTTCTTTGTTGCTGCTCGAGAGCTTTCTCTAGTTGCGGCAAGCAGGGGCTACTCATTGCAGTGACTTCTCTTGTTGCAGAGCACAAGCTCTAGGCACACGGGCTTTAGTAGCTGTGATGCACAGGGCTAGTGGCTCCCATGCATGTGGGATCTTCCCGGACCAGGGATAGAACCTGTATCCCCTGCATTGGTAGGCGGATTCTTAACCACTGGAAGTCCCTCAGAGTGTCAGCTTCTGATCTTCAAGAACCACTTGGGAGGCTTTTCAAGAGAAAAACAAATATGGTGTATTACCACATATATGTGGAATCTAGAAAGATGGTACTGATGAACCCATTTGGAGTGGAGACGCAGACGTAGACGGCAGACTGGTGGGCACAGTGCGGGAAGGAGAGGGTGGGACGGACAGAGAGAGCAGCATGGAAACATACACACGGCCGTGTGTAAAACAGACAGCAGGTGGGAATCTGCTGCATGATGCAGGGCGCTCAAACCTGGTGCTCCACTTGATACAGCGGTGTGTCAGTGTCACACAGGATTGCTGTGTAACACACTGCCCCAGATCTTATGGCTTAAAACAACAGATCTAGTTTGCTGAGGAATCTGCAGTGAGGGCAGGATTTGCAGTCATGGCTTGTCTTTGCTTGGGCAGCTCAGTTTGGGGACTGGAGGATGCACTTTCAACATGACTCATGTGCCCACCTTGGCACGGTATGCTCGTTGACAGAAAATCCTGCCAGCATGGGAGGATGGGCTGGCACCGTGGGCTGTGGGCCATGGTTCCTGTCTGTGTCAGGCTCTCTCTTGTATATATGGGCTTCCTCACAGCATGGTGGCTGGGTTCCCAGAGTGAACGTCCCAAGAGAACAAGATGGAATTACATTGCATTTTTATCTAGCCTCAGAAGTCTCTCCTGTGCTGTATTGTTGATCAAGGGAGTAAAAAAGGCTCATTTAGTTTCAATGGTTCATAAACTTAGCCTCTTGATGGGGAAGTGACAGTAGCAGTTACCTCCAGGGAGGGAAGCCTGGTGGCTGGAGGCAGAGAAAAGATGGAGAAGAGAAAGGGGCAGTAGAGAGAGCCTGGTGAGAGAGGGCAGAGTACATGACATTGCAGGGCCTGAGTTGTTTTGGGCATGCAAGTAGACCACCTTAAAAAAAAATTATCTATTTTTAATTGGAGGAAAATTGCTTTACAATATTGTGTTGGTTTCTGCCATACATCAACATGAATCAGCCATAGGTGTACCCATGTCCCCTCCCTTTGGAACCTCCCTCCCACCTCCCACGCTGTCCACCCCTCCAGGTTGTCACGGAGCACTGGGTTTGAGCGCCCTGCATCATGCAGCAGATTCCCACCTGCTGTCTGTTTTACACACGGCCGTGTGTATGTTTCCACGCTGCTCTCTCTGTCCATCCCACCCTCTCCTTCCCGCACTATGCCCACCAGTCTGCCGTCTACGTCTGCATCTCCACTCCAAATGGGTTCATCAGTACCATCTTTCTAGATTCCACATATATGTGGTAATACATCATATTTGTTTTTCTCTTTCTGACTTACTTTACTCTGTGCAGTAGGCTCTAGGATCATCCACCTCATTAGAATGGACTCAAAATGTGTTTACAGGATGAATCAAAGTGCTGAGGTGGCAGGGAGCAGTGGGTGCGTCTGTTGATGTGGGAGCCCGAGTGTTTCTGCGCTCTGTCTGGGCGGGTATGGGCGACACAGTTAAATCAACTCCAGTGGGAAGCAAAGGAGAGGATTCCTCCCTGGCCAGGTGTGCCAGTGTCCTTGGTCCCAGAGGTACACTCTGCCTGACCTGGTCCATCTTGTCAAACAGAAAGAGATTCAGCTTTCCCCGGGGGACTGCAGACACCCCCAACGGACAGCAGAAACCCGTCCATAGGCAGAAATCACCTTTCACCCTTTCACTAAGAGCAAAACAAAATAAAACTCCCAACAGGCAAACAGAACAAAAACAAACCCCTCCCCCCCCAACCCTACAGAAAACCTCTCTGAAGAGAGAAACCTGGGAAGTGTATATGCATGAATGCTCAAGTTGTGTTTGACTCTTTGCAACCCCAGGGACTGTAGCCCACCAGGTTCCTCTGTCCAAGGAATACTCCAGGCAAGAACACTGGAGTGAGTTACCATTCCCTTCTCCAGGGATCTTCCTGATCCAGGGATCAAACCCAGGTCTCCTGCATTAGCAGATAGATTCTTTACTGTCTGAGCCAACAGGGAAGCCCTGGGAAGTATATATAATACCTATTTATTGAAGACCCCACATGTGCCATCTGCTTTACTTAATTTAATTCTCACACAACCATGGTTTTGCAGACGAGGGAGGAAACTGAGGCTCTGGCAGGCAGAATGACTTGCCTGCACGCACGCACTGGAAGCAGGTGCCTGCCTTGGTTCCTGCCAGCTCCCTTGGCTCCCAGGGCTGGTTGATGAGCATCAGTCTTTTCTCCACTCCCTGTAGTCTGGGTCCTTGGGCAGCTTTGCCTAATGAAGAGAAATGTTCTTCATGCAATTTGGATCTGACCGCTCGACTTGGCGACAATTTGTTTTGTGACTTCCCAGTAAAAATGGAGTTTTTTTTTAGGAACAGTGACTCTCGGAGGGCAGAGCCAGGAATTTTAATTGGGTGAGAGGCAGCAGCGAGTATTGGAGTGGGGAATCTGGAAGCACCTGCTTCATTCCTGATCGTGTGACCTTGGGCAGCAATACTAATGCTGATTAATAATAATAATACCCTCCACTTATTGATCTCTTATTATGTACCGAGTGTTGTACTGAGCAACTCATGTGCATTACCTGATTTAATCTTATCAGCAGTCCTGGCAGGAAAGGAGGTACAAATATCATCCCCATTTCACAGATGAGAAATCTGAGGCTTTGGACATTGTGCAAGTTGCCCAAGACTACCCAAATAGATAGGGTTACAGCTGAGATTTGGGCCTGGGCAGAGGGCTTCCAAAGCCTGTGCTTTTACCATCATGCTGTCATCATATTGACAGACATGTGAACACAATACAAACACTGACATTTATTGAACATCTCACATTGTATACACTGCTCCAGTCACTGTATGCAATGTATCATTTAATCCCCAAAAGAACTCTGTAAAGTCAAAATATTATCATCTCCATTTTTTCCCATGAATGAACTGCCTTCTTACTTGTTTAGTTGTTAAGTTCTGTCCGACTCTTTGTGACCCCATGGACTGTAGCCTGCCAGGCTCCTCTGTCCATAGAGTTTTCCAGGCAAGAATAATGGAGTGTGTTGTCATTTCCTTCTCCAGGGGAATCAGCTAGACTCAGGGACTGAACTTCTGGATTAGCAGGTGGATTCTTTATGATTGAGCCACCAGGGAAGCCCTCTCTCATGTTTCAATTCAGTTCAGTCACTCTGTCTTGTCTGACTCTTTGCGACCCCATGGACTGCAGCACACCAGGCCTCCCTGTCCATCACCAGCTCCCAGAGTTTACTCAGACTTATGTCCATTGAGTCAGTGATGCCATCCAACTGTCTCATCCTCTGTCATCCCCTTCTTCTGCCTTCAATCTTTTCCAGCATCAGGGTCTTTTCCGATGAGTTCTTTGCATCAGGTGGCCAATGTACTGGAGTTTCAGCTTCAGCATCAGTCCTTCCAATGAATATTCAGGACTGATTTCCTTTAGGATGGACTTGTTGGATCTCTTTGCAGTCCAAGGGACTCTCAAGAGTCTTCTCCAACACCACAGTTCAAAAGCATCAATTCTTCAGTGCTCAGCTTTCTTTATGGTCCAACTCTCACATCTGTACATGACTACTGGAAAAACTATAGCTTTGACTAGACGGACCTTTGTTGGCAAAGTAATGTCTCTGCTTTTTAATATGCTGTCTAGGTTGGTCATAGCTTTTCTTCCAAGGAGCAAGCATCTTTTAATTTCATGGCTGCAGTCACCATCTGCAATGATTTTGGAGCCCAAGAAAGTAAAGTCTTTCACTGTTTCCACTGTTTCCCCACCTATTTGCCATGAAGTGATGGGACCAGATGCCATGATTTTAGTTTTCTGAATGTTGAATTTTAAGCCCAAAATTTCACTCTCCTCTTTCACTTTCATCAAGAGGCTATTTAGTTCTTTGCTTTTTGCCATAAGGCAAAATCTCAGATCTGCATAGCTGAGATTATTGATATTCCTCCCAGCAATCTTGATTCCAGCTTGTGCTTCATCCATCCCGGCATTTCGCATAATGTACTCTGCATACAAGTTAAATAAGCAGAGTGACAATATAGAGCCTTGACATACTCCTTTCCCGATTTGGAACCAGTCTGTTGCTCCATGTCCAATTCTAACAGTTACTACCTGCCCTGCACACAGATTTCTCAGGAGGCAGGTCAGGTGGCCTGGTAATTCCCATGTCTTTAAGATTTTTCCAGTTTGCTGTGATCCACACAGTCAAAAGCTTTGGCTCACACCTTTGGTGAGGGGTTTGTTCTGCTGCTGCATGGATGTCTTCTAAGAGCTGTTGCTTTCAGAAAAAGGGTTAAGCCAGGCATGGGCTCGGGTCCTGTAAGAGTGAGTGTTGGCCTCTGATGAAGCCCCTCCCTTTTGCTCTGAGAGAGAAGCTGTGTGTGGGTGTGTGTTGGGGGGTGGGGGGCGGTGTGCAGAGGAGTCTGGGGTGCGAGTGTGCTGCTGGACACATGCCTCGACAAATCGCCTGTACCTTCTCCGGAGGCTGGAGGCTCAGGCCGCTCCCTGGGGCTCACCCAGCCTGGCTCCATCAGCCCAGGCTGGGCAGCCGGCCTCCTTGGCACAGCGGGCCCCAGCCTGAGGCTCCTGGGACCCACGTGGCTCGGTGAACTGTGCAAGGAAAGGAGGACCTGCCAACGCGTCACCGGCCAGCTCCCCGCGGGGCACCATCTGCGCTGAGCAGGAGGGCGGGGCGGCCAATGGCAGCCTCCCCTGCCCCGCGGGCCGCATCTCCCCTAGCACCGCCCAGGGACGGCGTCAGGGCGCCCGGAGACCGAGCGTCCCTGGGGACCTCTTCTCCCGTAGTCCCAAAGGGCCCCGTCCGACATGATAAACGAATGTGTGTCAGGCCTTTGTCCTGGCTGCCACTGTGTCTCATTCAATTCACTCTTCCCATACTCCCATATATTATCCACATTTTACATTACTAGATGAAGAAGCTAGACACAGAGAGTCCAGGGACCTACCCAGCGTCACACAGCTGGTAAGTTTCAAAGCCAGGGGTCAGAGTGTTTGTTTCTTTTTCTGTTTGAATTTATTCCTACCTACTGATGGCTTAGACGGTAAAGAATCTGCTGGTGACGCGTTGGCAGGTCCTCCTTTCCTTGCACAGTTTACCGAGCCACGAGGGGCCTGCTGTGCCAAGGAGGCCGGCTGCCCAGCCCAGACTGATAGAGCCAGGCTGGGTGAGCCCCAGGGAGCAGCCTGTGCCTCCAGCCTCCAGAGAAGGTGACTTGTCCAGGCATGCGTCCAGCAGCACACCTGCACCCCACACCCTCCTGCCTACAAAGCAGGAGACCCAGGTTTCATCCCCGGGATCGGGAAGATCCACTGGAGAAGGAAATGGCAGTCCAGTATTTTTGCCTGGAAAATCCCATGGACACAGAAACCTGGAGGGCTACAGGTCACGCGATCAAAGAGTCTGAAACAACTGAGCAACTAACAGTTTCGTTTTCACGTATATTGTCTGTTCAGAACAACCTCCCCCACACCAAAAACAAACAAAAAAAACAACAAAAAAACCACACAACCCCTACTTTAGTTGAAATTGCTCAGAGAAAATATGTATCTCATCTGAGTTAAAACTGACCATCTCAGACAAGGAAGTTTTCTCTTTCCATTCTTATTTTCTCTCTTTCAGTTCCATACTTCTCCCCACCCCCTCAGTTTTACTGAGAAATAATTGACATCACTGTATAAATTTAAGGTGTATGGCATGATGGTTTGATTTATGTGTCTTGTGAAATTATTACTACAATAGGTTAACATCCATCATCTCATACATACACAATAAAAAGAAAAATAAAGATTTCTTTTTGTGATGAGAACTCTTAGGATCTACTCTGTTAGCAATTTTTCTGTAGCTCATCAGCAGTCACCATATTATACATCACAGTCTATTTATGAAAGCCTGCCTGGCTCCTGAGTCTCGGATTCTAATTTTTGCTCAGTCTCTTGAAAGTGAAAGTCACTCAGTCGTGTCCGACTCTTTGCGACCCCATGGACTATATAGTCCATGGAATTCTCCAGGCCAGAATACTGGAGTGGGTGGCCTTTCCCTTCTCCAGGGGATCTTCCCAATTCAGAGATCAAACCCAGGTCTCCCGCATTGCAGGTGGATTCTTTACCAGCTGAGCCACTAGGGAAGCCCTTACTTTTGAGCAATTCTATCCGGTCCCCTGCTCCCTATGAGTCATCAGCTTCTCTGGGCTGTAGGTGTTGGACTACATTTTCACAGTGTGTTCTTCAGAGTCGCAGAGTTCTGTTGGGGGCTATGGTGTGGATGTGGGTGGGGTTGGGGAAGGGGTGAGGAGAAACTGAGGCTGAGCATCAGACCCCCAGCCCGAGAACTGCTTTTAACCTGAGAGCAAACGCCACTGTTCACTGGTCCCTCTTGTGTGTAACAGGTGGCTTACAGGAGGGATTACAGTAAGTTTCAAGACCAGCAATTGCTGATCTGACATTCTTGTGCCCCCAAAGAGGAGGAAAATAAACCCAGAGAGGGAAAGAGCCCCATCTAAAGAGGCCCAGCAAACTAGTGACTTGGTGCATAATGTACGTGTTGAAAGTACAGGTTCTGGAGCCAGACATGAATGGTTCAAGCCCTAGCTCTGCCTAAAACTGGTGGTGTCCTTGGGCAGAGTGGTTCTTGACTGCTAGACAATCCCCGTCTTACTCTCCCTAAGTGCTCCAAGTAGGGTGGTTGAGGCCCCAAGTTACCTCACTAAATATGGAAGAACTCAACAACTGGCTCAGCTCTTCAGCCTCAACCCCAACTCCCAACTCAAAGGGCCGATGGTACCCACGCGCCTTTGGAGCTGACCTTTTATAATGCACATTCAGGGCTTCCCTGGTGGCTCAGATGGTAAAGAACATGCCTGCAATGCGGGAGACCCAGGTTTGATTCCTGGGTCAGGAAGATCCCCTGGAGAAGGGAATGGCAACCCACTTCTGTCTTCTTGCCTGGAGAATCCCATGGACAGAGGGCTAACAGTCCACAAGGTTGGAAAGAGCTGGACACAACTGAGCAACTAANCTCTCTCCCCCTGAAATCCCATACCCTTGTTTTACACATAGTGAAACTAGTACAGATACACTTTGCCATTGTACAGCATTCTATCAAGCATAGTACATTTTGAGTGAGTGAGTGAAAGTTGCTCAGTTGTGTCCAACTCTTTGTGACCCCGTGGACTGTATGTAGCCTGCTAGGCTCCTCTGTCCACAGAATACTCCAGGCAAGAATACTGGAGTAGACTGCCATGCTCTCCTCCAGGGGATCTTTCTGACCCAGCGATTGAACCTGGATCTCCCACACTGCAGGCAGATTCTTTACCATCTGAGCCACCAGGGATGACCCCACAGTACATTTCAGGATAACACAATTCTTCAGTGACCTAATTTTGACTCAAATCCCCGATTTTCTTACTCTGAGTTTGCCAGACACTATTCCCTGAGTCTGCTACTTATGTTCTTGACAGTAAAGATATTACAAAGCCACAAATTCCTCTTTCTGCTGCTACACCAAAGTCTAGCACACCTGATATTCACAAAGGCTATGGATGAACAGCCACCTTGACAGTTTCTAATAACAAAACCTATCAGCTTTGCTTTGACCACTGACATTTCACGATCTATACACTCTGAAAAAATAAAACAAAACTTAGAAACAAAGAAAGTTCCTGAATAGTTTCTGTAAGCATTGTGTGGTTGTCACACATTTTATTTAAGGGTACCTTAAATTTATAAAGGATCATTCTTTACGGAATCCTGAGTTGAATGGGACACTAGAGAAAGAGTTTAAATAAAGTATATTATTATTATCAATATTAAGTCAGATAGCTTCTCTGGTGGCTCAGACAGTAAAGAATCCACCTGCAATGTGGGAGATCTGGGTTTGATCCCCGTATTGGGAAGATCCCTGGAGAAGGGCATGGCAATACCAGGTTTTTGACAGATCACAAAAATCAAATGTATTCTGTTTCCTTCTGAGGGAATATACACGCTCCAATTCTTCTGCAAACATAATTCATTGCTTTATGGTAGCAGTATTAACAAAATACATCTGGCTTAGTTTCTTGACCAAGGAAATAAAGAAGTTGGTTGGGTTTCAAAGATTATAAAGGGTGTTGAAGGAGGAAGGTGCCCAAGTCTTCCATCCTGTGAGATGAGGTTTCTGTGGGTGAAAGGGCTCCACACCCATGTCATCTGTTCTCTCACTGGTAACAGTGAGCCCTGATATTGGACTGGGTCCCTCCTACATGCTCATGTATAGTTTTGAGAGGCAGGGTGGCAGTAGAGGGATAGAGAGAGGCGTAGAAAGAGGTTGCTTCTTTTCCTTTTTTTTTAAACCAAGAGTCTTTATAACATCTTTATTCATAATAGCTCCAAGCTGAGAACAATCCAAATATTCGTCAACAAGGGAACAGATGAACTGTTTGTAAATCATACCACGGAACAACTCATTCTTTTTACTGCTGAAAGAGGTTGCTTCTGAGAGTGAGTGAGCAGAAGTGGCAGCCATAGACCATATCTGACACATAGAAGTTTTTGTCTGTCTTGTTCTCTTATTAACTTGCTGTCAACATAGACAATCAAGAGATTTCACGCTATTCTGTATTTACCATTTGTCTTGAGACTCTGGGGTCTCAAGCCCCTTCTTGGCAACAGCTGGCTGAAGTTCCAGAGCAGGTGTTCTCAGGAGAGGGGTCCCCTGTTCTCCAGTCTGCCACAGTGCCTGGAACCCCCAGTGTCTTCTACCCTCACCTGTCACACCCCTGTGCCATCTGTCTGGCCCTGTGATCACAAGGGCATGAGATCTCTGATCTAGAGAGTGGAGTCGAGGAGACAGGAGTTGGAGAGCTTGTGATAAAGTCCCATTACTTCAAAGAGCAGAACGATGTGGCTCTCCGTGGGCAGAGGCCAGGAGATCACTGAGGTGAAAGCCAGGACTGTCCCCAGTGGGCAGGGGTCCGCTGTGCCATCCACAGCCTTAACCACAAGGGTGCGATGGGGGGGCGCTCCACTCCCATCCACACGGACTGAGTATATTTTCCAATTTCTGATCTAAATGAGGGCAGTCCCAACAAAGCCTGTGCGGGGCTCTTTCAGTGAGGTGAGCCACTCTGAGTTAGAATACATCCAACTTTTCAGAATTACCCAAGTGGCCCAACAACTGAATACAAGATCACTTCAGAAAACACCCACATCTCTTCAGAATCCAAGGAAAAGTCATGACTCCAAAACGTCTGTGTCCCTGAATGACAACACAGGTGGGTGGAGTCTGACACCCACTCACTCGAGCCAGATGGCCCCAGGGACAGGCAGAGCAGACCAAAAACCTCAATTCCGAGGGGAGCGGTCCCCAAAATAAATCACTCTGCTAACCAGAGAGGACTTAACAGGCACGGGCCCCAGAGTGAAGCAAGTCCACATTCGTCAGTGCAGAGAGCAGCCAGATACGATTTCCAGGATGTCTGACCAATGCAGGGCTCCAGCTCCAGAGGAAAGACTCAGCAGAGCTCCTGCCTGGGTCACTGGCAGCCTGTCAGTGGGTCCGGCACGGATTCTATCACCAGCTCAAATTTTATGTTCTGCCTATCTCTCTGGTTTGCCTGTCAGTCATCCGAGAGCCTAGTCTGACATTTAGAAATGCCCAGTGCCAAACTACTTCTGCGCAGCGCATTATGCAGCTGATGGTAGAGATAAAAGGGCCCTGGATGGCTTCCACTTTTAAATTTCAAACTATTACAAACACAGCAGTGCTCCCGGAGCTCTGGGTAAAGACATATGAAACCTAAAAACATCATCTCCAAAGAAGTGCTTTCCCATTAGTCCATTGCTTGAGGTTCCAGCTCCAGCTAGCCCCCAGGGTTTGTGACTAATATGGAAAGTCATACTTGATATGTGCACACTAAGAGGGCAGGGACTAGTTTCTCTCAGTCAGACCTCACAACCACCTTCTTGGCCTAGTGTCAGCTGCTCAGTTGTGTCTGACTCTTTGTGACCCTGTTACCTGTAGCCTGCCAGGCTCCTCTGACCATGGAATTCTCCAGGCAAGAATACTGGAATGGGTAGCCCTTCGCTTCTCCAGGGGATCTTCCTGACCCAGGTCTCCTGCATGGCAGGCAGATTCTTTACCGACTAAGCCACCAGGGAGGCCTTCTGGTATGTCTCAGTAAATTTTGGTTTTTCACTAAAACTTACCTTGACATCACAACTCGGAGAAGAACACACATTACTTTCTAACCTAGTGGTTCTCAGATTTTGGCTTTGTAAAATCCCAGTGCCAAAGCTTCACTCCATACCATTCCAAGGAACCCGGAACCTCTGGGACCTAGGCATCAGCATTTTTAAAACTCGTCAGGACTCATGGCGGACGATATACCAGTGCTCCCTACCTTTCAAATTCTAAATTTTTCTCCACTCATTTCCCAGAATTGGCTTTCAAAATCAATTTCCCTCTCCCTTGTTATTGCCTGAGCCATCGCTACATTATGTGGAAATTAGCATGACTTGTGAAAAACAGAATCGACACATTTCAGTTGGAGGAAGCCCCAGAGATTCAAAGATGAGTTTTTCCATATAGCATCATTTNTCTCTCTGGTTTGCCTGTCAGTCATCCGAGAGCCTAGTCTGACATTTAGAAATGCCCAGTGCCAAACTACTTCTGCGCAGCGCATTATGCAGCCGATGGTAGAGATAAAAGGGCCCTGGATGGCTTCCACTTTTAAATTTCAAACTATTACAAACACAGCAGTGCTCCCGGAGCTCTGGGTAAAGACATATGAAACCTAAAAACATCATCTCCAAAGAAGTGCTTTCCCATTAGTCCATTGCTTGAGGTTCCAGCTCCAGCTAGCCCCCAGGGTTTGTGACTAATATGGAAAGTCATACTTGATATGTGCACACTAAGAGGGCAGGGACTAGTTTCTCTCAGTCAGACCTCACAACCACCTTCTTGGCCTAGTGTCAGCTGCTCAGTTGTGTCTGACTCTTTGTGACCCTGTTACCTGTAGCCTGCCAGGCTCCTCTGACCATGGAATTCTCCAGGCAAGAATACTGGAATGGGTAGCCCTTCGCTTCTCCAGGGGATCTTCCTGACCCAGGTCTCCTGCATGGCAGGCAGATTCTTTACCGACTAAGCCACCAGGGAGGCCTTCTGGTATGTCTCAGTAAATTTTGGTTTTTCACTAAAACTTACCTTGACATCACAACTCGGAGAAGAACACACATTACTTTCTAACCTAGTGGTTCTCAGATTTTGGCTTTGTAAAATCCCAGTGCCAAAGCTTCACTCCATACCATTCCAAGGAACCCGGAACCTCTGGGACCTAGGCATCAGCATTTTTAAAACTCGTCAGGACTCATGGCGGACGATATACCAGTGCTCCCTACCTTTCAAATTCTAAATTTTTCTCCACTCATTTCCCAGAATTGGCTTTCAAAATCAATTTCCCTCTCCCTTGTTATTGCCTGAGCCATCGCTACATTATGTGGAAATTAGCATGACTTGTGAAAAACAGAATCGACACATTTCAGTTGGAGGAAGCCCCAGAGATTCAAAGATGAGTTTTTCCATATAGCATCATTTTAGAATCAAATTAGTTTGTGGCCTCAGCCAAGAATCTTATGCAATGAAGGAAAGAATTCTTCCACTGATATTACAGTTCTCTTTACAGGATAACACCCCAAAGAGATAAAATCAGTTCAGCAGACAAAGTGACACCTTGTGACTCAAAGTGATGGAAAAAACTAAGGTGTCTCACACCCACCCACCTCCATGCCCTCATGTCTAAAAAACAAAAGATCTGAAATCTGGGCCAGTCAAAACCACATGGAAAGTTAGATCATGGAACATAAATACTTTATTTCTGACCACCAGATTCAGATTGCCACATTCTCTGATATTCTGATTCTCCCAACTCTCTTTTGGGTTCTGCAGAAAATATTTGAAACACTGTTGAACCCTAGTGAGAGCTTTGTTATTCTGTAATGCCTTGCTATTTCAAATCCTGAAAGATGATGCTGTGAAAGGGCTGCACTCAATATGCCAGCAAATTGGGAAAACTCAGCAGTGGCCACAGNGGTTGGAAAGAGCTGGACACAACTGAGCAACTAACACACACACACACACACACACACACACACACACACACACACACACAGACACACACACAGGGGTACCCAAGGACTACCCTCCTTGCCCCCTCCACAAAGGGATAATTTGTAGTGACTTTCCATCTGCCAACCTCCACTGGGATTCACGCCCAGCAGAATTCATGGACAGGGAAAGGGCCGGGCTTGGAACAAGAGGACCTCATGAGAAACTGCGTGTGACGATAGTAAGCACGTGACCTTCATTGCCTTCCCCCACGTCTCCAGGCCTCTGCGTCCTCATCGTCAAAGAGTGAGGCTGGAGGTTCTATGCCTTCCTTGGGCCTCTGCAGCTTTATGACTGCATGCTCCAATGAGCCCAGTGCCAGGAAATACCACCCCTCTTCTCCAGATCCAGGCATTTCCCTGAGAAGTGTCCTCCCTAAGCTCAGACTCATGAATCAGACCAAGTCCTAACTGACCGAGCCTTCCTCTCTGTGCCGTGAGTGATGAGACTTTTGAGTTCTCCCGGCCTTGAGAAACTGCCCTCACGTGGTCTGGGTGCAGGGCTTTCAAAGCGCTGTCCTAAGGGACAGCTCTACCCAGCCATGGCTGAGCGAGAGAACTTGAGGTCAGGCCAGGTCTCTGCACAGTGAAGTCTGAGCCCGCAAGGGAAGAGTTTTCTGAAAGAAAGGACCACCTTCCTCTGGGCACAGAAGTTGCCAGACATGGGCAAGTGCGAGATGGGGCAGTGCAGCGTGGCCATGCCAGGAGCTCTTCCCTGCTCTTCCTCCTGGACGCGGAGTTGCTGACCTGGTTGGTCAGATTTCTGAATACTCGTAGAGATGTGCTTCCTAGAGGGCAGGGTGACTGGCTGACAAAAGGTGACACACGCTTTCTGTTTCCTTCTTGCTATGGCCTGAGTAGTGAAAGGCTCAGGCTCCTTTCACAGGAGACGCTTGGCCATCTCTTGCCCTCTGTCCCTTCCCTTCACCCCCACACAGTTCAATGCCTTCGCTTGATCTAGACCTTTCTGGTTGGCTAGGCAGCCTGGTGACACCCCACTCACATCTCCTTGGGCCACCCTGTCTACAAGATTACTTGTGAAACATTCATCCTGATGGCTTTGTGAAATGGAGTATTTCCGGCCATATTGGTAAAGAGGATGACACAGCCCTCGGGGATTCCAGCCTTCCAGGTATAAATGTCCGAGCCTGTGAAAGGAATGATTGCAATGAGCCCAGATGCTTGCATTTTCCCATACATAGATGAGCACTGCAGCTGCTGCTGCTGCTGCTGCTGTTGCTAAGTCGCTTCAGTCGTGTCCGACTCTGTGCAACCCCAGAGACGGCAGCCCACCAGGCTCCCCTGTCCCTGGGATTCTCCAGGCAAGAACACTGGAGTGGGTTGCCATTTCCTTCACCAGTGCATGAAAGTGAAAAGTGAAAGTGAAGTCGCTCAGTCGTGTCCGACTCATAGTGACCCCATGGACTGCAGCCTACCAGGCTCCTCCACCCATGAAATTTTCCAGGCAAGAGTACTGGAGTGGGGTGCCATTGCCTTCTCCAGACGAGCACTGAATTCCTTAATTTGAGATAACTGGTTTTCCTTAATTAAGAGTAATCTTTTGATATTCAGACTACCTGCTCCTTGCTGCAAACTTCCATATAACCTGACTCCTCACCCGCCACCCTCCCTACCCCCAAGGCTCCCAGAAACGGTTCTCTCAGGGTCACCTGAGATGCGGGCTTGAAGTCCTAACAATTTCCAGAGAATAAACATAACTCTCAACTTTCAGGTTGCGTGTATTTCTCTCTCTCCTTTTTTTTTTTTTTTTGCAGTCAACAGCTTCCTGTATTTCTCTGGGCACAGGGTGGACTAGAAGCATGGGGAGTTTAATGCTCCAGGAGTGACCTTCATCCAGTGAAAGATGCGGGAGTGGATAACCACCCCCCCCACCC
>SJYV01045620.1:135552-183067 GCA_006410875.1 Neotragus pygmaeus | reverse complement strand
GCTCCGTGCGCCTACGTCAGGGGCAGTCGCCAAGTGGTCCCACTTAGGGAGTGCGGTGGGAGATGTGGGTTGAGTCGAGGAGAGAGGAGGCTGAATGCGAAGGTGGGTTTGAGGACAGTTACGGAGAATCAGCTCGGATTGGAGTTGTGGGCTGAGTTGCAGATGGGTCGAGGGACGTGGACGGCCAGGGGATGGGGAATGGAGTCAGAGACTCCAATAGCTCTCCCTGGGGTGGTTTCCATACCTGGCTCCCAGAGCAAGGGGCTGGGTGGGTAAACCCCCTCCTCTAGACCCTCGCGCACCTCCGCGGCGCTGACTCTTCCTCTCTATCTTGCAGGGACCGTAAGTGGCGAGTATGGGCAGACTGGGCTACTGGACCTTGCTGGTGCTGCCGGCCCTTCTGGTCTGGCGCGGTCCGGCGCAAGGCGCGGCGGCGGAGAAGGGTCCCCCGGCGCTGAACATCGCAGTGCTGCTGGGTCACAGCCACGACGTGACGGAGCGTGAACTGCGCAACCTGTGGGGCCCCGAGCAGGCGGCCGGGCTGCCCCTGGACGTGAACGTAGTAGCGCTGCTGATGAACCGCACGGATCCCAAGAGCCTCATCACGCACGTGTGTGACCTCATGTCAGGGGCTCGCATCCACGGCCTGGTGTTTGGGGACGACACCGACCAGGAGGCCGTGGCCCAGATGCTGGATTTTATCTCCTCACAGACTTTCATTCCCATCCTGGGCATCCACGGGGGCGCATCTATGATCATGGCTGACAAGGTAAGGCCGGGACCCGGCGGGTCGTCAGGACCCCAGCGTGCGCCAGTCATGTGGCGGCCACTGCAAGTTTTCGGGAGCCCCTGGCGTCCGTCTTAATCTGCAAGGGGGTTGTGGCCACTGGCCCTGGGGAGAGCCAGTTCCTGCTTCTCCAACCTGGAATCGAATGGAAACGCTTTTTGCTTTGGTTCTGAAAGTGGGGGTACTGGGAGGCACCTTGGGTGTGCCAGGAAGAACTCAGTAAATGCAGGAGTAAATGGGGTGGTGGAATGCTTAAGAGATGGCTAGGTGGAGCACAGAGGTGAGCCTGGGGGCAACTTGAAGCAATAAGTTTTATATTCCTACAGTATCAGTTTACCTGATTGTGTTGTGGCAAATGTCTATTTATTCCCCTACTAAAAGCCATGGAAACTATTTTTAAAGGATCAAACGTGGGATTATTGTGGAATAAAATGCAAAGTTTTAGGTAAAACAGAAAAAGGCAGAAAAATATCATGTTTCTACAGACTCTCTACAATTAGAGAAAGTGGGGTGGGAAGTCTGAGGAGCCCTGGGCTAATGGCACACAGGTCTGTGTGCCTCCAAAAGAGTGGCTGTGAGTGGAGAGAAGCGACTGCTGACCCAGAGCATAGTGGCGCTGGGTGTTCCTACTTGTTACCTGGGTGGGACTGCCCAGGGCTCCGAGGCCCTCAGATGGAGGGGTTGGCTCCCAAGGATGGGTTTTGATAACGGTAGTTGGAGGGTGTCCCAGTGAAGGAAAGGTGTCCAGATCTCTTGGCTTACAGTGGGAGGGAGGGTCTTTCTGTGGATCACCTGGGGGTATTGGTGTGGAGAAGAGGGGTCTGGAGATTTGAGTGAGATGTTCTGAGGGCCTGGTTTGAGAACTGTGCCGAAGTGCAGGTGGAAAAGAAGCAAGGTGAAGAATGAGAAAGAAGGGGGAGGGTTGGTGTTTGTGGGTGTCCTGTGCTTCTATCTAAGCCCTGGAAGAGAAATGGGAGTAGGGGGTGTCAGGAAGGGAAGTGTGAATGTACTTGTGTGCTGTGGGTGCCCCCAGCCCTGAGACCTTTTGGGAGTGTGTTCCTTAGATAGCAGGAGACATCCCAATGGAGCCAGCAGACATTTATCATAGCACGTTGCCTCTGATGCTCTCAAAGCACTTTTACATTCATCAAATCAAATACTGCTTCTGCCTCAGCAATTCCCACCAGCTCCTTTGGGAGCCGTATTAATTCTTTCAGGTCTCCTGGGCTGTGGCACATTCTGTTGAAATACACAACTGATGCAGTATCTTATTAAACATTCCTTTTAAATGGTTTGCAACCTAGCAGAATTCCTATGTGTGGTTGAGTATTTTCCCAGCCACCTCTCAGTTTTTTTTGGGGGAGTTTCCTTTCTGGGATGAAAAAAGCAGGGAACAGCTGTGTCTTGGCACTGATATGTGGCCATTTCAGAACTGGCAAAGGTCTTCGAGTCTATTAGAGCATCCTGTAACTTTCAGGTGAAGAGATGGAGGTTCAGGGCAATTAAAGACTTAGCTAAGACCACACGGTACGTGATGGAACTAGATCTCTGGTTTTCTGGTCCTCTGGTTTCTGACGAACACACAAAGGAGGAGAAGAACAGCATTTCCTACCAGGGTTTTGGAGTGTGATTTGGGCTTTAAATATCACCGCTGATTCCTTCTGAATCCTTCCTTCTGAAGTTTTGATGGAGCAACATGCGCTTAAACAGGAGCCATGGTGAAAGTGAGATTTCTGTATCGACTAGGGCCCAGCACAATCAGCGGAGAAATACGGTAAAAGCTGAGTAGGAGAAGTGTTGCCAGCTGTGGGGCTTGGGCTTTTACCGGACTTACCCATCTGACTACAGGCAAAGAAGCAGGGACAGAAGTGGGCTTATAGTTAGCATCCCCTTCATTTGCAGTGACCCATCCATGTCTGGCTCTGACTTACTAGACCTCTAAGAGGGTATTAGGAAGGGAGTTTTGAGAAGTCCAGAGGATATGGGTGGAAGCATCTTCTCTTGAAGAATTAAATTGCTTTATGGGGATTGGACATGAGTGTGACCCCACTTAAAGAAGAAAAAGGACCGCAGGAAAGGGCAAGAGGAAAATGAGAAAGGGCATTTTCAGAGATGTCAAGATGAGAAACTGATTTAAGAGGGGTGGAGAGGAGAGGAATAAAAGGGTGCCTTGGCTCAAAAGTGGTGAAAAGAGTTGGATGGTCTTCATTACTGTTGGGGCTTTCTGAGTAGGTTTTGATGGCCGGAAATCAAAGAAGCTGTGGGATAACATTAGGGTATATGTTGGGTCCCCTATGTGGGATGTGCAAGTGATGTTAAGAGGAATGGGGCTGAGGAGTGGGATTTCGGGAAACCTCATTGTGTTAAAGGGAAGAGATCGTCTGGGGTGTGAACAGCCCTTCCTTCCATTAGCAACACATTGAGTCTTTGCTGCCCATTTCTGTGGAGTTGCAGTCTGGCTCTGAAGAAGCAGTCACAGGCATCGCCTTGTTCTGTTGCCCTCACTCTTGTGGCCACAGAATCCGAGTCTCCCCAAACCACTGAGACCTCTCTGTCCCCCCTTAAGATGACATCATTTGGTAAATCCCAGCACATACCTGTGTTGTTTGCACTTCTAAATTGGTAACATGATCCAGTCTCAGTGAATAAGAATGGCAGTTAATTTGACTCTCAATTAAATTGAGCCTCTCTCCCCAGTTCTTACCTTTTCCCCAACCTTCTTTACCCTTGGTGGGGGGTGGGGGGAGGAAAGAACAGAGCTTCGTAATAATTGAAATGTGTGAAGTGGCACTGATATGATTTTTGTGGTTTAATTTACAATGGAGATATTAATTTTTGCTTCTATCACTGGGTGATCTTGAAATATAATTAATTTAGAGGTGAACATAATGCTGAACATTGATAGAGTTCTAACTTTATCTTGGTCTGGCCATTTTGTTGCCATGCACATGAAATACTCTCTGGTTTTAGTAACAGCCCTAGTGAATCGAGCATAGACTCTGGACTTTAATGTTGCTGCTCTGTGTCCTCACCTCCTCCCCTTCCCCCCTTATTCCTAACTACTCCACTGGAGGGAAAAGGCAAGGCTTACATTTTAGCTACATCCATCCATGTCAGTTACTGCGTGGGTTTTGCTTTATATATTATTTCTATATATACTTTTTATCTCCTCTACTGGAGTGTAAGTTCCTTGAGGACAGATTTTTTTAAAGTGTTTATGTGTATATGTATAATTGAAATAATGATATTCCTCCTCCACAGACAGTTTATAAAAATAATGTCTTTTCATTACAGAGCACTTAGAAAGAGTATTAAAGTTTAAAGAAGAAAATAAAAATCTTTCTTTAAATCTTATCGCCAGGGGTAACCACTGTGGACTCTTGGATCTCTTTCGTTTTAAGCTCTATGTATTTAGTTATAAGGGCTTCCCTCATAGCTCAGTTGGTAAAGAATCTGCCTGCAGTGCAGGAGACCTGGGTTTGATTCCTGGGTTGGGAAGATCCCCTAGAGAAGGAAATGGCAACCCATTCCAGTATTCTTGCCTGGAGAATCCCACGGATAGAGGAGCCTGGCGGGCTACAGTCCATGGGGTCACAAGAGTCGGACACGACTGAGTGACTAACCCACCACCACCATTTAGTTATAAATTCAGAATTATATTGTGTGTGTATATTGTTTTGTTTATTGTACTTTGCATCCAGTGGACTTTCTTAGAAGATCCAGGGTTTTTGTTTATCCTGGAAGAATCTCAGCCATTATCTGTTGGATGTTTCCTTTCTAACCTTCTCTTTCTCTTGTAGTTGATCTCTCAATAATTTATCTGTGTATCTGAAACATTTTTTAAAAAGTTCTCTGTCTCTCTGTGCTGTGTTTGTATGGTGTTTCCTCAATTCTTTATTCTAGTTAACCAGCTCTTTTCATTCGTGTCTGGTATATATTTTTGCCTATCTGTGGAGTCTTAAATTTCAACACTGATTCATTCTATTTCTAAGATACATAACGGGTTTCTGCTTTTGTTTGATTGAAACAATACCTTCTCATACCTTCCTGCTTTTGTTTTATTGAACCCTCTTCTCACTTTGTGGGTGTAAATCTCTTCTGTCCCTTCGAGGATTTAAAACATACTTCTCATGAAGTCCTCCTGTGATTGCTCTAGCATCTTTTCTTCTTCCCATGTGAATTCTGTTTTATAGAGTTTGATCACTGGATATCCTCATATGTTCTCGAATTTTTGTTTGTGAACTTATTGTCAAGGCAGTTTTTTGGCTTCTTCTGCCCTGTGGCTATAAGCTGGTGTGTTTTTTTAACCAGAGGTCTTGTCAACAGTTCAGCTCTTTTTCTGCTCTGTACACTCTGTGGTGCAGGCTTGGGTTCTGGCCCCGATACACATGCAGGACGTTCTTGTGGCTGTGACTCATGGTGGATGGTGCAGACATTTTGTCCCCATTCACGGTTAGCTGCATGGTTTGGGTCCAGTCCTGCCCCTTGTCCCCTTGGTAGATCTTGGGACCTCTGCTCCCGTGCCTCATATCAGACTTACTCCGCCATGCACTTTGATTCCTCCTGAAATTGTAGAGTCTCATCTTATGATTCATTTATTTTTAGGGAGCCCCTTCTATTTCTGATCTGTGATTCCCTTATTTTCAAGCAGCATTTTATAAATTTTGAGAGATCTAAAGTTTGATCTATAAATTCTGTGTTTTAGGAGCAGAAGAGGGAGGCAGCTGAATGTGTTCTTTCTGATTTTGACCCAGTTATATTTCACAACCTGCTTTTATTTCTTTCAAACTTGATTGTGTAGTCTTGGAATTTTTCCTTATCATTAAATCGACTTCTCAAACATGATTTTAAATGGTGCAGAATGTTCTGTGTATACCACAATGATTTAAACTTTTCTTCTATTTTTCACACCTTTAGTAAGGTTGGTTTCTGCTCTGCGTGTGTGTTCTTTTGGGCACCTTGCACTGATCTTTGCTCTTTGCCTTCGTTTCTGGGTAAATATATGGTGACAGAGTGAATCAAGTCACTGGTTTGGATGCCAGCTTGCTGCAGTTTCTGGAAGAACTTACCATGCTGTGGGGTCAGGGTTTCCACCCAGTATTTGTTCCCAAATGCTGACTGATTTCATGGGTGTGTGCCAAGTCTCCTCTTCTCTCTAGTGGGCAGAGCATCACCAGCCACCCTGAGTATTAACAGAAGTTGGGGGCTTCCATGTGAAAGGCCTCCATAGCTCTGCTGAGTAACAGCTCACCTGTAGGAGGCTGCTGCACTCGTAACCCGGCACCTCCGAGCTTGGGTGGGAGTGATGACCCTGCCCATTAAACTCGGAAAGCTCCTGGAAAGGGCAGACAGTCCCATCAGAAGGTCGTCGGAGCCCACTCAGATCCTGTTGTAGAGGCATTAGGTGGTTCCTGGGAGAGTGAGTGGGGAGGCCTATCTTTAGCCTTTTCCATGAGGCACATCAGATGCAGTCATCACTCCTCCTCACAGAAGTCATGGAGAACCAACCACCACCCTGAGAGGCATGGTGACCTTTCCATGGGGCCCGGGGCGGGGAGGTGTGTGGTCCCTGCTCATCACCTGGACCCTTGATAGATGTGGTCTGGCAGGGTTGGGGGAGTGTTCATCTTCTCTTTGGTAGCCTCACGTGGCAAATGCTTCGCTAGGTAGAGTGAGGGGGAAATGGAAAAATAATGACAGGGAGAAAGAGAGTGTGGAAAATCTCAGATTTATAACAGGGGCTTGTTGGCTTCTGATAAGGCCATCATGAAAAGGAATGGTTATAATGTTACTAACTAGTGTGGTTTGTTCTAAGCTGCCCTTTAATTATTTAAATTTGAATTACTTGCCAACGTTTTAAAGTTAGGCAGTATCGTATTGGTTTTTTTTTAAATCCAAATTTCATGCTTCTTTGGGAAAATCAGGAGGCCTGGTAACACTGGCCTTGCTTCTCCCCATAGTGACAAGTGGCTGGAGATGAATAGTACCCCTCCCTCCTTAAATTGAGAAAGGAAATGGCAGCTCACTCTAGTATTCTTGCCTGGAGAATCCCCATGGACAGAGGAGCCTGGTGGGCTATACAGTCCATGGAGTCGCAAAGAGTTGGATGCGACTGAACACCCCCTTAAATGGGCCTGAAGCTTGTCCCGCCTTCAGACTCCAGTTTGCCCACTTCACTCACTTACGTTACAGAGCTGGTCCTGAAGGCCCTGGGGTTTGTGACCCGTGATATGATAAAGAAGCTGGCCTTTGTTAAGAGGGTCGCTTTCCTTCTCTCCCAGACTGCTCCTTGAGAGGTGGAAAACTGGAGATGTGCACACAGCCACGTTGCTATGCTCACAGCTGCCGCCCCTAATCCACTGTAGCATTTTGTCCTTTTTGACCACAAGCCCTAAATTCTTCTCAACGTGGTCTTCCAGGAAGCCACTACCAAGTTAGCTTGAGTTCGCTAGCTACCAAGTTAGTTGAGTCAGAAGACCCCAGAATACCCTAGACAAACAGTCTGAACACCTACATTGCATTTCCAAAGAGCAGTGTGACTTTGAGACAGTCTCTTCAGCTTTCTCTGTCTCAGTTTTTCCTTCTGTAAAATAAAGTTTAGGGAGATGATATCTTTTAAAACCTCTTTCCAGCTCTGAAAATTTTATTGCCTTTGAGAAAAGGCTGGGAAGAAGCAGAACAAAATGTGAGCCGTGATTATCTTTGGGTGGTTTGTTCATGGGTGTTTTCATTTTTAAAAAAAATATCATTACAGCAAGGCTAATAAATTGAACCTTGAGTTGGATTGTCTGTGTTTAAATTCAGGTTCTGGGTGATCATGGGGAAGTTGCTTCATGTCTCTGAGCCTTAGTGTCTTCATCTTTAGGATGAGAACAGTAATAGTACCTGCTTCCTAGAGTTGTGAGATTTAAATGGGATAATAGATATAAAGTATGTAACTTACTGCTTGGCTCTTAATATATACTTCTTAGAGGAATGTTACTGTTATTGTGTCTATATTTTGTGGTTTTTATTTTTCTCCAAAGTATATGTGTGTGCTTAGTCGCTCAGTCGTGTCTGACTCTTTGTGACCCCATGGACTGCAGCCCACCAGGCTCCTCTGTCCTTGGGGATTCTGCAGGCAAGAATACTGGACTGGGTTGCTATGCCCTCCTCCGGGGATCTTCCCAACCCAGGGATCAAACCCACTGCAGGCGGATTCTTTACTGATTGAACCACCAGGGAAGCCTGTAGTACACGTGCTTTTTAGTAACCAGAAGGGTTATTATAATAAAATAATAATATAACAACCTGAAGAGTAATGTGGTGACTGGAAATGAGTCTCATAGAACTCTTAGAATGGTAGAGTCCAGCAACGATTCATAATTTCTGAACTGGGACAAGTTCAGAAGCTTTCTTTGAGTTTTTGGGTTGCTATGAGCTTTATCTTGGCAAACTGAAGATTAAATGTGGCCAGTGTGAAAGTGACTATTAGAGGTGACCTTTATGATAAATAACTCCACCAATTGGAATACATGTTTGCACTGGGATTAGGGCTTTGGGTCTAGACATATAAGTGTGTGTGTGTTAGTCACTCAGTCATGTTCAACTCTTTGCAACCCCATGGACTGTAGCCCACCAGGCTCCTCTGTCCATGGAATTCTCCAGGCAAGAATACTGTAGTGGGTAGCCATTCCTTTCTCCAGGGGATGGTCCCGACCCAGGGATTGAATCTGGGTCTTCTGCATTGCCTGCGTATTCTTTATCATCTGAGCCACCAGGGAAGCCCATGGACATATATAGTTTCTCATTTTCTTTCTGCCAAGGATTAAGCACCTCTGAGATAGCCTGAGGATACCTGGCCGCCCCAAAGATATTTGACTGAAGAATCCTGTGATCTTATTCTTTTCCTCTTATTTTATTATTGTTTTAAGTTAATGCTTGTAAATCCAGTTGGTTTAGGGAAGGGGCTTAGAGTCAAGAGGGAATATAGATTTTGATTTTAATAATCTGGTTGCTTTAATTGAAATGATTTAAGATGTTGGAATTAAAATTCAAAACAGTCTTTTCATGTTGAAATGATGAACCCATACTACAGACTGCACTGAAGGGTTTAAGGATGTATGTTCTTGCAGGAAGAGGGAGATGTGACTTTCCAATTCACCTGAAATTGATTTTCGTAAGAGTCATGAACCAGTGGACTGCCCGCTGATCTGGCTCATGAATGCATTCGTATTTTATTTCACCAGCATAGTATTTCTAAATGCTTAAATTTTAATGTCTTTGGACAAGGCATTCATGTTTAGGTTCCCTACAGCCCTCCTCACTCCCTGTTATTTCACATCTAGTCAGATTCACACATTTATGTTAACTGCATGGTCTCTGCAAGCATTTGAAATTGTGATCCTCAATCACAGGATTTTTGTTTATTTCCTCATTTGTTTTGCCTTGACCAAGATACTCAGCAGGTCCCAAGAAGTGATAGGGTTCTTAAAAAAGTAAAGCCCACATCTCTAGAAATACAATGCTTAAATCAAGAGAGATGATAGTTCTATTGTACCTTTCTTTCTGTTGTTAGGAGTCCTTTCCACTCCAGGTCTCAGAGTATTTGACCAGCTCTGGCTTAAACCATCAGGACATTTAGTTTTGTTGTTTAACAAGGTGCCTCAGGTCTGGTTTAGTATCCCGGTAGCCCGTCGGGGCTCAGGTCCTTCCATTCTGTTCTGCCTTCCTCAGATGCTGGTTCACCTTGGCCACAAGATGGCTGCTTCTGTTCCAGCTGTCACATCTTCACATGCCAGCATTCATAAAAGGAAGAAAAGGGAGAGACATGAGATTTTATTCTGGGCCCTCCCTCTATCCTTTTAATAGAGCAGACTTCCTGTTACATTTCATTGGCCCAAACTGAGTCATATGGCATCTCTTGAACATCACTGATTGAAATTCATAATCAAAATTCTTCTCCAAGAATGGATAATTGCCACTGGAGCAAAATTTTCTTCTGTTAGCAGAGGTGTGGGAGCAGTGGCTAGGTGGTCCACCTGATGCTGTCTCCAGCAACACTAATGCATCTGGAGACTTGACTTAGTTAGTTGTGGGGGGTAATATTTGAAGATGAATGTTGAAAAACTTCAGTATGTCCAGAGGAAGAGCCTCCAGGATTATGTAGTATCTAAATAATGTATGATGAGAGTCTCAGAATAAATATTTAGGAAAATTCAGCCTGGAGAAGATAAATCTCAGAGAGGGTAAGAGATATGTTCAAATACCCCATGGGCTCTTACAGAGTAGAAGGTTAAGTCTTAATTTTGTTGTTGTTGTTCTGGGGACAGAACTGAGACCAGAGGGTGAAATTATAGGGTTGTTATGAAGAATAAGTTTTGGCAATTGGGTCTCTAATAGAAGACTGTGATATTTCTTAGAATAATGTGTCTGTTGGACCTGACTGAGCCCAGAGTGACTGCCATCTGTCAGGGACACAACAGAGAGTCAGATTCACACTGGCAAGCTTGGACTGGATCACCTCTGAGATCCTTCCTAACTCCTAGACTCTGCACCTCTCAAGTTCTTGAATTTCTAAAAATCCCCAAATCCTGATACTTTAGGCCCTTGGGTTTGGCTGAAAACCAACATCCTCACTTTCTGTAAGTGGGTGAGTAATTCAGTATAAATTTGCCTGGCATGGGGGAGGAATTTATGAACCCTGCATCATCACCCTAAATCCCCAGAGGACTTTACATCATTCCAAAGGGTAGATGATATTTGAAAAGCAGAAAACCTATGTATATATCAACTCACACACACACATATAAATATGAACATAAGTAGGTCAGCTGGCATCATATTTACTAGCGAAAATGTTTTTGGCTGAGAAGTGCATCTATAGAAGATGACGTTTAGAGTAATTGCCAATGATCTCAAAAAGGGAAGTTTTTTGCAGTTCAGTTAATCATCATTACTTATTAAAGTATATTCCTGTTTGTGCGCATATTACTTTGGTAATACTTTTGTATATCCTGGAGAAGGAAATGGCAACCCACTCCAGTGTTCTTGCCTGGAGAATCCCAGGGATGGCAGAGCCCAATGGGCTGCCATCTGTGGGGTCGCACAGAGTAGGACACGACTGAAGCGACTTAGCAGCAGCAGCAGCAGCAGCAAAGAGACAGCCAGACCCCTCTCTGATGTTTCAGCTAGGAAATTATCCTTTGCTGTCTGTTGTACTCCCCTGTGTTTTGAACATTTGCTTATGGCAGAAACTGCTCTGAGTACTATTCCATTGTTTATCTCTTCCTCTGTTTTCCCCTCACACCTCCCAAGGAACAAACACAGCCCGCCCGACTCCTTCCAAATGCTTTGCCTTTCCATTCAGATTTTACAACTTTGCATATGATGCAAACGGGTATGGGTTTTTTTTTTCTGTGTGTGTGTAATTATTCATTTATTAGAAATAGGTACGCAGGAGCAGAGTTAAAAAAAAAAAATTCCAGAAAATGCAGTACAGCATTCAGAGAAAGAATGTTTGCTTAATTAATGCATGATGTCTGGTTCTTTCCGTGGAGGTGACCCTGTTACCTATTCAAAGAGAAAACATGTTAATTGGGATGGTAGTTTGTTTCCCTTTGTGATTTTTGCTGAAGTTGGTATGTTACAAGGATCTTTTTTAAAATCTCACTGACTTGAAAGAGGTTATTCGTTTTCCATTGGTCCCCAACTGTGTCTGTTTTTTCCCATGCAAAATAAAAGCTCACGCTCGAATATAAGCTGAAAATCACTGGCACCTCAAAGCTAGGCCTACCTACTCATCCAAGGGATTTAAGATCCTTCGGGGGTGATCTGGGGAGAGGAGGAGTCAGGATCACTTTATAGGTTGATGAGAGCTATGGGCCCTTCCCCAGAGGAATATTCAGGAGCCTGCATCTGATACCATGTCAGTTTCAGGGGCACACAGACCCTCTGAAACCCATTCATAGCCTCCTTGGAATTGATTTATTCTTACTGGTTTATGAATATGTTCATTCTTCATTGAGCCTGTAAAACCTGGGCCCAAATGTTCTATAGATATATCTGTGATCAGATTATTTGCTTCCTTGCTATATAGCGCAGAGAGCTCAGCTCAGTGCTCTGTGATGACCTAGAGGGGTGGGATGATGGGGTGAGAGGGGGGTCCAAGAGGGAGGGATATACGTATACATATCACTGATTCACTGTGTTGCACAGCTAATACTAATACAACTAAACTAATACTATAATACTAATAAACTAAACTAATACAACATTTTAAAGCTACTATCTCCAATAAGAAAAATGCAGGTGTGTGTATGTGGGTGTGCATGCATGTGTGTACACACACACACACACACACACATACACAGAAAAAAAGGTTATTTGTTTCCATGTAACTCAGAATCTAGTTGGAGGAGACATGCAGTTAAAGCCCTGAGTGATGCATCAGTGATCTGGGGGCTATGCGACTATAGAAAGGACCACCTCTTTCAGAGGTCTGAGGGTGGGGGATAAAAGCCAGGGAGGATGCCCTAGGGTCAGAGTCAAGAACTCTGGATTCGGGAACAGGCCACCACCCGTGTGCCTGCCTGCAGGTCATCATCTAGTACAGGGGCCCGAGGAGTAGCCTTAGCGCGGAGGGGGCCACATCACCCCCCACCCCCAACCTGTCCCCCGAGGCTGTCAGGCTCCAGGGACGCTTTGACAGCTCCTGGATTTTCCTCTAGACGGCAGTTCTCAAAGTCAAAACACTGAGTTTTTTTTGTCGATTTCTAGTCTGTTGTCACAAATGGCGGGATGTCTCTTGCTTTATCTTGTCTCTTCCACGTTAGGAAATTCTTGCCAGAGGGAGTGAGTGCCATTCGAGATCCCTATTGTCTTGTATGTCTACAGTCCTTGGACTAAAAAAAAAACCTGCACACAAACCCCGTTATTTTCTAAGTGAATTGCTGTAAAGCTAAGATGTTTGTGGGGCTGAGGAAATGTCGTGTTGATTGACGAGTGGACAGAGCCCCTGTGGGGAGACACTGGGAGCTGTAGTGTTTGCAGAGGCGCTAGCGCCAGCTGAGGGGCGTGCCTTCCGCCTACGGAATTTTGAAGATGGCAGACCCGGGTGAAGACCCGAGCTTTATGGTCAGATTGCCCTTTAAACGTCAATTGCTGCTGGTTTTCACCTTGGTTAATTGGTATTCATTTTTTCCCTCCCCCTGTTTACTCTTTTTTTTTAATTGAAGCATAACTGAAATAACTATGTTAGTTTCAGGTAAACGATGCAACGATTTGATATTGGTATATATTGCAAAATGAACACCACAGTGAGTCCAGTTAACATTCATCACCATGCATGCTTACAACCTATTTTTCTTGCAAAGCTGTTCCGGAAGGTGTTTTTTTTTTTTTTTTTTTTNAACAGTTATTTTTAAAATCTGTACACAGTGTTAGGAAAACAACAATGTATGTCAAGTATTTGTACATGGTACTCTAAATGTACTTAAATTCCTCTTTAAAATTTGACCCTGAGAATCTTAAAGCAGGGACTTTCTGTTTATCATTGATTCCTTTTAGATAAACCCCATTTTCAGTGGTTTTGGTCAGGTTTGATAGATTTTTGCCCTAAATTTTTGTTATTAGGAAGAGGCTATCTCCAGGCTTACTTTGGAGAATCGATTGCTTTGGGTAAGATTTGTTGCTACACCAAAAGATAGAAAAATGATGCTCTGGGAGAGCATCAGGATACAATATATTTACCTTTTTATATTGGGTTTTGTACAATATTTTGTAGTTTCAAAGTAACACACTACACTGTTTCCTGGTTGCATTTTGTGTTTGCTGGTTTGGTTCTGAAACATAAGCTTCTTTGTATGCATATTTTATTTAAAGATTTAGTAAAGTTAAAAGGCATCAGAGAACGGATATATGATTGATTGATTGGAAATTTTTCTTACTGGCAGACAAGGTTTTGTTTAGTTTTTTTTTTTCATTCAGTGAGATAGCTTTAATGTTCTTATGAGAAAAACAGTAAATTTCTGTTTAATTTCTGCCACATTTATATCATTTTATAAATCTCTGTGTATCTGGAGGATGTTTAATGTCTTTAAAGTTGATATTAGAGAACTGTCTTTCTCTTACTCAGGAATGTAAGGATGGGCTTTGCAGGTTTGTGGTAAGATGCAGATGATATTTTCTGTAATACTTAGAAGTAAGCATATCTAAAAGCAATCCAAACACTTTCTTGTTTAATTTAGGATTGTAGATCTGTTTATAATATTAAATGATATGTTCTCTAAATTTGAGGTCTTTTTTAAAACTAGTTTTTCATCCTTCCATGTTGTGGCATGTTTAAAAAACAAAACAGGAAATTCCCTAGTGGTTCAGTGAGTGGTTAGGACTCCTTGCTTTCACTGCTGAGGATGTGGGTTCAGTCCCTGGCTGGGGAACTAAGATCCTTCAAGCTGTGCAGCATGGCCAAAGTAACAAACAAAACAAAGCCTAAGGACGTTGCATGTTGTTGTTTAGTCGCTCATTCATGTCCAACTCTTTGCATCCCCATGGTCTGCAGCACACCAGGCTTCCCTGTCCTTCACTGTCTCCCAGAATTTATGCTCAAACTCATGTTCATTGAGTCGGNAAGCCTAAGGACGTTGCATGTTGTTGTTTAGTCGCTCATTCATGTCCAACTCTTTGCATCCCCATGGTCTGCAGCACACCAGGCTTCCCTGTCCTTCACTGTCTCCCAGAATTTATGCTCAAACTCATGTTCATTGAGTCGGTGATGCCATCCAACCATCTCATCCTCTGTTGCCCCCTTTTCCTCCTGCCCTCAATCTTTCCCAGCATCAGGGTCTTTTCCAGTGAGTTGTCTGTACTCATCAGGTGGCCAAAATATTGAAGCTTCAGCATTAGTCCTTCCAATGAATATTCAGGACTGATTTCCTTTAGGATGGACTTGTTTGATCTCTTTGGTATCCAAGGGACTCTCAAGAGTCTTCTCCATCACTACAGTTTGAAAGCACCAATTCTTTGCCAGTCAGCCTTCTTTGTAGTCTAACTCTCACATCCATACATGACTATTGGAAAAACCATAGCTTTGACTATACTGACCTTTGTTGGCAAAGTGGTGTCTCTGCTTTTTAATATGCTGTCTATGTTTTTTGTAGCTTTTCTTCCAAGGAGCAAGCACCTGTTAATTTCATGGCTGCAGTCACTGTCCGCGATGATTCTGGAACCCAGGAAAATAAAATCTGCCACTGTTTCCATTTTTTCCCCCATCTATTTGCCATGAAATGATGGGACCAGGTGCCATGATCCTTGTTTTCTGAATGTTGAGCTTTAAGCCAGCTTTTTCACTCNTCCTGTCTCCCACCCCATCCCACCCCTCCAGGCTGTCGCAGAGCACTGGGTTGAGCTCCCTGTGTCACACAGCAAAGTTCTGCTTGCTATCTATCTTATGTACAGTAATGTATGTGTTTCCATACTATTCTTTTCTCCACTTGTCCCACCCTCTCCTTCCCCCGCTGTGTCCACTGAGGTGTTTTTTTTATTTGAGGTATTGTGTTTAATAGCAACAAATATGAAGAAATCAAAATTATCAAGTAAATCTCGATGTATCCATAGACTAGAAAAAGTAGCAGATAAAAATGCTTACAAATAAGTTGTATTGATAATTACATATGAATTACATGATACAAATAAAGTAAATTAAAAGCTATATATGAAGTTACATAATCAATATGTGTATTTTATGTATGTGTTTATATATAAGATATAGACAAAAAAACTAGAAGGATATATATCAAAAGGTTAATAGTAGCTGTTTTTTGCAGATGAGATCAAAGGTGGTTTTTATTTTCTTTATATATCTCTGAATCTCACAAATCCTCTAAAGTTGTGCATTTATTAGATTATTTTTATGTTAACTGTGGCTGTTTTTTAACAGTCCTTTACTGCTAATTGGCTTCCAGAAAGATTGGACCACTGGATATTTCTAATAGCTATGATAAAGTACCTCTATAGTCTAACTATGGCCAGCACTTGAAACAAAAATTTTTCTAATTGACTTGGTGAAAATGTTATCTCATTGTTTTAGTTTGCATCTCTTTTATAGCATCTGCTGTGGAATATACTTAATTTAGTCACACCTCACTTTTATATTCCCTGGGTGCTGCACATCTTAACCTCTTTGATGTTTCTCATTGTGTAAATGGAAAACCTCAGAAAATGATGGATCCCTGTGTAAAGTACAGTGAAATAATTTGAATTTCTAAAAAAATAATAAATATTTTGAAGCCTGGTAGGGAGTTCTATGATTATTCATTCTTAGTCACCCGGCATTGCTCAGCCAGTGTGTCTGTATCAGTGTTGTTTCAAGAATTGCTTTAACATGTAAAATTTCCCAGTGGAAAATCGTCTTGTGGGACTTGACTATTATGATTTGCCAGGAGGTGCGGGACAGAACCATGTCCTAGTAGGCTGGAGGTGGGCTCCTGTCACAGGCTTTGTGGTGAACGGTGGGGATGCAAAGGTTTGTTCTTTTCTTCAGAAAAGTGAAGGCAGGATAAGGATGTGACGGTCACTGCCCTGCCACCTGAAAGGGATATTGCCTGGGTGGCAGGGACTGACTGATCTCTGTCTCTATGGCAGGAGTATGTGCAGTGAAAGGAATTGTAAGTGAAAGTAAGAGGGATTTAGTTTGATATTAAGAGGTGTGGGGGTAGCTTCAAAATATTTAACCACTAATAAAGCATGATCATTGTTATGAACTATTTACGATCTTCCAAAATTCATGTGTTGCAACCCAACCCCAATGTACCAGGTGGTAAAGCCTTTGGGAGGTGATTAGTTCATAAGGGTGGAACCCTTATAAAAAGAGACCCTGAAGAGTTGATGCTTGCAAAGTATGGAGAAGACTCTTGAGAGTCTCTTGGACAGCAAGGAGATCAAAGTCAGTCTTAAAGGACTACTCATTGGAAGGACTGATGCTGAAGCTGAAGTTCCAGTACTTTGGCCACCTGATGTGAACGGCTGACTCATTGGAAAAGACCCTGGTGCTGGGAAAGATCGAGGGCAGGAGGAGAAGAGGGCGGCAGAGGATGAGATGGTTGGATGGCATCGCTGATTCAGTGGACATGAACGTGGGCAAACTCTGGAAGATGGTGAGGGACAGGGAGGCCTGGCTGGTGCTGCAGCCCACGGGTCGGGAAGAGTTGGACGTGTCTTGGCGACTGAACAGCCGCAACAAAAGACTCCAGAGAGCTCCCTCTCCCCTTTCTGCCGTGTGAGGGCACAGTGAGAAGAGCTGCCTTTGTGAACCAAGAAGCAGGTCCTTACTAGACTCTGAATCTCCTGGTGCCCTGATCTTGGACCTCCAGCCTCCAGAACTGTGAGAAAGACATATCTGTTGTTTATAAGCCACCCAGTCTCTGGTTCCTTGTTATACAGCAATCTGAAGGGACTAGGACAGTCAGTGNGACTCATCAAAAAAAAAAAGGTTGAAGTATAAACTAATCAAATTAGAAATGAAAATGGATAAATCACAACAGAAAACACAGAAATACAAAAGATCATAAGAGGTTACTATCAGCAATTATATGCCAATAAAATGGACAACATGGAAGAAATGGACAATTCTTAGAAAAGCATAACCTTTCAAAACTTAACCAGGAAAAATTAGAAAATCTTAACAGACCCATTGCAAACATAGAAATCAAAGCTATAATAAAAAATCTTCCAACAAACAAAAGCCCAAGATCAGATGGCTTCACAGGTGAATTCTACCAAAAATTTAGAGAAGAGCTAACACCTAAGCTACTCAAATCCTTCCAGAAAATTGCAGAGGAATTCCCAAACTCACTCTATGAGGCCACCATAACCCTAATACCAAAACCAGACAAAGATGCCACCAAAGAAGAAAACTACAGGCCAATATCACTGATGGACATAGATGCAAAAATCCTCAACAAAATTCTAGCAAACAGGATCCAACAACTTTTTTTTAAGATCATACATCATGACCAAGTGGACTTTATCCCAGGGATACAAGGATTCTTCAATATTTGCAAATCAATCATTGTGATACATTAACAAATTGGAAAAAGAAAAACTATATGATTATTTCAATAGATGCAGAGAAAGCTTTTGACAAAATTCAACACCCATTTATGATCAAAACTCTCCATAAAGCAGGCATATAAGANGAAGTGATGTCTGCGTTACACTTTGAGCCTCACTTTTCACAAAACCTTCGAAGCTCTCAGTAGGCAAGTGTCAGTTGATGTTCCTGCCTCTTTATCTCAGCAGCATCCAGCAGAATCTGTTCTCCTGTTTGGGGGTTGGTATCAAGCCCAGGCAGTACTTTGTGTGCGAGGATGTTAATCCTTTCCATCGGCTTCCCTGGCAGCTGAGGAGTGCTGTGGCAGATTGAGTAAGGGCACCGAGCAGATTGCAAAAGGCACAGACACTTGTGCACATAGGCTCTTAATATCCTTTCCAGAGGGGTGATTCATGTAGCTCACACATGGCCTTGTGGGGAGTTGTCTGAACGATTAACGTGCCTCCACCAAAGTCGTTGAGAACAGAGATTCCCCATCACTCTTGGACCTTGATGGGGAAAAAAAGAGTCGAGAAATTCGGGATACTTGGACAAGAGGAAAGAGCAAGAGTAAATTAATGATAAGCTCTCAGATGTGTATAAGAGACAGGGACTGAATGGCTGAGGGACTTGAAGGCCCTGAAGGCTGTGGCAATCGAAACCTGGGCATTTCAGTGTCTTAATAATCAGCTCGGTTGTACCCGTTTGTATCAGCTGGGTATCACACTAGAGTATTAGTGAGATCTCTCGTGTCTTTCATGCCAAGGTGTGTGTAGTGGTTTTCCAGGACAGGAAGGAGGATGATTGTCTCCTCTGTCCTATGTCAGCCATGCCCTGAAATGGGGAGGTAGGGCTGAAAACCTTCTGAAGTTCCCTTTTCTAAAGTATGGAATAGAAATGTGCTTTCTTCTACCTCTGAGCCCAGCGCTTTCTCCTCTCCTGTGAGTTAAATCTCCACCTGCATGCCACATACATGCCCCCTCCCATGATAAGAGGCAGACGAGAGCTGAAGCCAGCTTTAGTTTCACTGCCCACCTTCCACCCCCTGGCTCCTTGTCTTCCAGAGGAAGACCTTCCCAAGCAACTCATGTTTAATTGGCATTGAATGAAAGGGTCTGTTTCAGTCTGTAGTTTTGGGGGTGTGATGTGGTCACCGACAGAAGCACAAAAATAATGTAACCTGCTTGGAATACTCCAAGCCTAAATGAGCTTCGTTCAAGATCCAGCTTTCCAAAGGATGTGCTTCGTTCAAGATCCAGCTTTCCAAAGTATGTGATCCCATGGGATCATATACTTGATTTGCACATAGAGTCTGTGCTTTTCTCCCTTCTATGGAGTGGGAAATTCTCCTTCCCCATCCTGGTGCCTAGAGGTTTTCAAATCCTAATGGTTTCCAGGGAAGCTGAGGAATGTCTCTGGCTTCACCTGAGGATAAGAGGAACCTGGGATATCTTGGAGTTTATTGTTTGAGAGTGTCACAGGCTCAACTGTGTCCCGCTAAAAACTATGTTGAAGTCCTAGCCCTGGGGCACTCAGAATGTGACTGCATTTGGAGATGGGGTGTTTACAGAGGTAAGTAAGGTACAGCGAGGTCATAACTTTAGGTTAAAATGGATCCCAATACAATGTGACTCGTGTCTTTATAAGCAGAGGAGATGAGGACACAGTCATGCACGGAAGGTAGACTGTGCGTAGATACAGGGAGAAGACGGCCGTCAGCAAGGCGAGCAGTGAGGCCTCAGAAGGAGCCGACCCTGCTGATGCCTTGCTCTCAGACTTGTAGTCTCCACAACCAAGAAGCTAAATTTCTCTTAAATCACCTAGTCTGTCGTTAGGCACTTTGGTATGGCAGCCCTAGCAAAGCAATATGGAGGAGCGGGCTGGTGCTTCGAGTTTAAATCCAAGCTTTCTTAATGCTCTAATTCTCCTCCCAGACCGGGAGGGAGTTAAGATGCTCTGGCTCAGAACCCAGACCCCCACCTTCCTGAAGACTGACTTTGTTCTTCTCATGGTAATAAGGTTTTTGTTTTGGCCGAGGGGCTCCTGCATTGAGGAGTCGAGTCCTTGTCTTGGAATCCTTCCTAGAACACTTCTAGGACTTCAGTGCTGCCTAAATAGTTTTACTCCAATAGCCTTAGGGAGTGTGGTAGACAGAACAATCATCCTCCACAGATGTTCTAATGCCCAGAATCCATTGCCTTTTATGGCAAAAGGGATGTTGCAAATATGATTAAGTTAAGGATCTTCGAGTGGGGATACTAACACGCTTCATCCGTGCAACAGCATGATGAGGTAGGCTGCATTATCATCCCCAGTTTACAGATGAAGGAACTGAGGCTCATAGAGCCTTAAGGTGTGTATCTAAATTCAAACAGGTGGCAAGTGGTAGAGCCAGGCTTTGAACCTCATTCTAGTTTGGCTCTTGGGCAGGGCTTCCCAGCCTCAGCACCTTTGCTGTGGGGGTGGGGACGGTGTTCTATGCACCATGTAACGTCTAGCGGCATCCCTGGCCTCTCCCCTGGTTCTAGTAGTGAAATCCTGAAGCCCTAGCTGTGACCAGCCAAAATGTCTCCAGACCTGCTGGACGGTGCCTAGATGAGAACCCTGGCTCTGGGTTTTGAGGTTTCCTCGTGGCCCAGCACCTTCTATACTGTGCTGTTCTCTTCTTAGTCGCTCAGTTCTATTCTTAGTCACTCAGTTGTGTCCGACTCTTTTGCAACCCCATGGAGTGTAGCCCGCCAGGCTTCTCTGTCTATGAGATTCTCCAGGCAAGAACACTGGAGTGGGTTGACATTTCCTCTACCAGGGGATCTTCCCAACCCAGGGATCGAACCCTCATCTCTTGCATCTCCTGTATTGGCAGGCAGATTCTTTACCACTGAGCCACCCGGGAAGCCACACCATACAGTAGGTGCTTAAGAAGTGATGTCTGCGTTACACTTTGAGCCTCACTTTTCACAAAACCTTCGAAGCTCTCAGTAGGCAAGTGTCAGTTGATGTTCCTGCCTCTTTATCTCAGCAGCATCCAGCAGAATCTGTTCTCCTGTTTGGGGGTTGGTATCAAGCCCAGGCAGTACTTTGTGTGCGAGGATGTTAATCCTTTCCATCGGCTTCCCTGGCAGCTGAGGAGTGCTGTGGCAGATTGAGTAAGGGCACCGAGCAGATTGCAAAAGGCACAGACACTTGTGCACATAGGCTCTTAATATCCTTTCCAGAGGGGTGATTCATGTAGCTCACACATGGCCTTGTGGGGAGTTGTCTGAACGATTAACGTGCCTCCACCAAAGTCGTTGAGAACAGAGATTCCCCATCACTCTTGGACCTTGATGGGGAAAAAAAGAGTCGAGAAATTCGGGATACTTGGACAAGAGGAAAGAGCAAGAGTAAATTAATGATAAGCTCTCTGTTAATTTGAGCATTTCTCCAAAAAACAGCAAGATCAAGTTATAGCTCATAAATGAATCTATTAACTTTTATGGTTGGTTTGGATTAGGGCAATTGGTTGGAAGAGTTCATCAAAGCTGCCAAAATCTCTGGTTCAGCTGCATGTAGGGACGTTTCTGTTCCCCAAGCAAACCTACCTCTGCCTCTAAGCAGTGGTATCAAAAATACAAATTGTCAGTTGCAACATGGGATCAGTTCATCCACTTTGTTGCATGTATCACTTTATTCCCTTTTATGTCTGAATAATATTGTATTGTGGGTAAGCACACTTTGCTTGCCCAGTCATCCTTTGATGGCCATTTGTGTTGTCTCTAGCTTTTGACTATTGGGAACAGTGATGCTATGAACATTTGTGCACGATTTTTTTTGTTGTTTTTGTTGAGCACCTGTTTTCAATTCTTTTGGGTGTATGCCCCACAGAATGCTGGGTCATATGGTAATGCTACATTTAACTGATTGACGATTGACCTTTCTTCCCCCACAGTGCTTTTCTTTACATCTTTAAGAGAAAATACTTTTAAAAAGGAAATGCAATATCACTGCCAAAAATAGAAAGCGGTTTCCCTTGCCATAAATAGATGGCAACAGTAAACTAACACGCAAAATCACACACACACAAAAACTTCAAAGGAAAATTAAAATGAGGACAGGCAGCACAGAGCTATTAAATATAACTGGGTGCTATTTTCCACTAAGGCTTATCATATCACACTCTCTTTTAAAGGGACATTAAAAAGTGTCAGAAGGGTGTTGAAGATCTATTAGCACCAAATGGAGACTTTCTCATCAACTAATTAGAAGAACCAAAAGCAAATCAGCGCTTTCTCGCACATGCTTGATTGCTGTTTGGTGCCTTGCTCGTGTAGGACAGAACCATCTCCGGCTCCACATCGGGTCCTCTGATCTGTGCATTGTTTAACTGCCTGACTCTGGGTGACTGCCTCCCTCTCTGTGCCACTGGGTCCCTGTCACCTTTCACTTGGACTCTGACTACCATCTTCTGCCCACATGTCCACCATCAGCCACTGCTCACACCACCAAAGGGGAGCTTTGAGCATATTAATCTCCACTCTTGAAGCTCTGGTGATGTCCCCAGGGCAAAATTCATTATTTCTACTATTGCCTTTTAAGTTTCTTCTTCTTCTTTATCCAGGGTTAAGCGTAAACTCTTATCCAGGCGCCCAAGAGTCCCTGCAGTCTGCTCTCTGTCCCCTCCTCTTTTTCTCCCTCCCATATCGTAGTGGACTCGAGACACCTGCCCTCCCATCTACACGCCCCACCGTTCCGACTCTGTCGCCGCGTGCCTCACCTGTGTTGACCATCACCTTGGCTGGCGTACCTCTCAGAGTTCTTTCGAAGATCAAATAAGACATATGGAGACCCTGAGAACTCTAAAGAGAAGTACAGATGTGAAACGAGCCCTGCCTTGTCCGATGCCCTTGAGGTTCTCCATGTCAGGGTGTCTTTTCTCCTCTTAGGTTAGAAGCAGTTGCCTTCCACTCCCTCTCGCCTCCTCTCGGTATCTTCGTTGCCACACCACAGACAGACTGGTCTCCCACGTGAATGAATTTGTTTCTCTTCTTTATCCTTGCTGTCACCCTTCTCATCTGCCCTCTGCCCCAGCCCCTGCAGTCCTCCCCAGTGCCTGGTGTATGTAGTTTGAAACAGCAGATCCCTGTCTTAACCTGCCCAAGAGGCTGTCTTGCCATCGTAGACTGGGAGTGGAAAATCCGTCACTGCACTGGCTCCGTCAAATATACTTTCTTTCCTTGTTTCTCTTTCCCTATTAGTTGCATCTTTGAATGTTCTTCCTCTAATGGGAAGTGACAGTTTAATTGTTTGGGTTTCTTAAATGTATTGTCTGCTACACAGCTGAGCACACGTGATAAGGCAGGCAGCTCCGCTTCATGCCATGATCCCCTCCCTCTTGCTCTTTGCGTTAGATGACTCAGCTGGAGCCGTGAAGCAGCTAATTCTATGAGCGACAAGAGTGTTGAAAATCACTGTTGGGGACCGGAGCTTCCCTGGGGAGGAAGGAGGCAGGTGTGTGCAGGAACCAGAAAGCTGACCGTTCTCCTGGCCTCAAGGTTACACCATTCTTTCATTGTCCAGGGTCCCTTCTGCCACTTACAATGGATTTCTGCATGATTATTCACTGTTTTTTGAAACCTTTGGAGCCTTTGGAAACGTGATACCTTAGACATCCAACATCATAATCGCTGATGCTATCAAAGTCACCTTATTGAACAAAACAGTTGACTGAGACCACAGAAAGGTGGTCTTTAACTCAAAGGTGTATTTAACTCAAGCCATTAAGTAGATGTGGAAGATGGGGTTCAGAGTGATATAAGGGCTGACTAAAGGCACCTAATTTCCTGACTCCCTGTCCATGGATCTCCCGGCCCATCAAATGGTGCTGTAGAAAGGGCCTGCAAGGACATCCTTTTTCTGTGATGTGTGTGTGTGCATGCACGCTTAGTTATGTCTCTTTGCGACCCCAGGGACTATAGCCCGCCAGACTTCTCTGTCCATAGGATTTCCCAGGCAAGAATTCTGGGTTGCCATTTCCTACTCCAGGGGATATTCCTGATCCAGGAATTGAATTGGAGTCTCTTGCATCTCCCAGCATTGGTAGGCTGATTCTTTACCAACTGCATCACCTGATGGGGGATCCTCAATGCAGACTTCATTGCCTTCAGATGAAATGTAAAATTACTGGTCATACAAAACCGCTTACCCTGATTTCTGACCTCTGGCCACCTTTCTAACCCCCAGCCTCCGTTCTCTCCCCTCTCTTTTCAGTTTCTTCTAGTTCTGCCTTCCCCAAACAGAATTCCAAGGAATATATTGGTCCCAAGAGGTTTTCCCTCCAGAAGAGTTTAAGCGAAAATAAGTTTAGATGATGTTCAGAATCAGGAAACCCTGAACATCAGGAAACCCTCGAATATTTACAACACGTTATCCCATTTGAGGCTTTGAGAAGTCCTGCCCTACAGACCTCTTTTAAACTGTATTTAAATAGTTTCCTAAATCGATTCAATTGCGAAGCTCCCCTTTGGTTTTTTGTACACTGCTTGTCCTTGTTGGCTTGATAAAACATAACAAAAAGTACTGCTCTGGGTGTTTCCGTACGCCTGGCTTCTTGCCTGTGCTTCTGCTCTGCCTCTCTCTGGAACCCTTCGGGACTCATCTCAGAAGTCACCTCTCTGGGAGAACTTGCATCACTGCCCTCCCAGGAGTTTGTTGCCTTTGCTGTGGCTTTTTGCGGCTCCTGCATTCTGAAGCTGAGGATATCTTTTGTTGAGAATGGGAACCATTCTTTCTCACCTACCTCTATCTGTGTGTGTGTTCAGTCATTCCACAAGTACGCATGGTGCCTCCTGTATCCAGGTATACTTTAGAAGGCCCCAGGGATCTTCAATGACTGGAACAAGCCCCTGCCCTCAGGGAGCTTACATTCAAGGGATGGGAACAAAATATGAACTTGTAACAAATATGTAATGTTAGATTGTAGCAAGAGCTAGGGTAAAAGCAGGATTAAGAGACAGAGAGTGTCGGGAGAGGCCCTTCACCATAGGGTTTTCAGAAAAGCTGAATCAGCTAGGATGGGTTTGCTTATGCTGCATAAACAATAACCCCTGTAGCTTAATGGCCTGTAACAAGGGGGGTTTATTTCTCATTCATGCAGCATGCCTGTCCAAGGGTCAGCTGGGAACTCAGTTCCACACCCCTCCACTCGGAGAGCCAGATGGGCAGGCTCTGTGCCACGTGGAGCCTGACTGGCTGTCATGGGTAGGGGAGAAGGGGTGTGAGGAGTCAGGTACTGGCTCTTAGAGGCTTCAGCACACATTTGCTTGGCTACAGCTGACTCAAGGGCAGGGGCAGATGCTCTCCTGCCTTGTGCCTGCAGAGCGGGGAACTGGAGTGACTGATAGACAGCCTGAGAGAATACACAGAATCTCTGATAGGAGGATGTGTGAGCAGACACCTTAATGAGGAGGAAAGGAGCCACGTGGACATGGGGGAAGGTGCTTCCAGTGGAGGAGACAGCACATACAAAGACCCTTCAGCCCTCAATGCAGGGTTTTGCATTGAGAAGGTTATGAGGCTGTGTTTGTTGAATGAATTCTTGAATTTCAAGCCACTGTGCGTTCGTGAGACCTTTCTATTCCAGTTGCCCAAGTGGCAGACTTAGGTGAGTGCACATTTATAAGGACCAGAACATATCTAACCCAAAGCCCAAATAAGGGTTGTTTGATATTGAAGTCTCTCAGTTAAGGGACTTAGAGTCAGTTTACTGAACTTATCTTTAGCTACATGATTTATTTTGACCTGCCCTTTGGTTGAGGGTTTTTCCCTTAAGGATCTTATGTTCAGACACAAAACAAGTAAAGTCACTCTAACCATGTAATGTTTATAAAATTCATATAAAGAAGAAAACCAGCATTAACTCATGTGTGTCCCTGATGGCTTTATCATGCTTAAAATGATTTTCACTGTCCTGATTCCCTGGTGCACTCCAAGAAGGCTGAGGCGTGTCTGTCTCCTTTACTGAGTACCCCCAGCACCTGGAATAGTGCCTGGCAAGTGATGGATGACCGGTACATCCAATACTTGTGGACTGGTTGGCCAAGGAAAGGGAAGGCTATGCATCTTTTAGAGTTCTGTGGAGAGAGTTCTGACTTCAGCGCCATTGCCTGTCAAGAAGATGAAATGGATTTAACCGGAGGAAGAGTGAGTTTATCTGGTAAAGGCAGTGGGGAACTGAACACCCAGTCAAGAAAGATGATGAGGTAGAGAACAGTTTGCTTGAGACCACAGGGAAATGAATTAGATCAGAGCAAGCACAGGTGGGGAGGAAGAGCAGGCTTGATGGATGAGTAGAATTTCAACTGTGGAGCTGGGGGAAAGATCGCCACATGGGATCCATGGCGTTTCACCATAATTATGTCCATATTAAATGCTAACTTTGGAAAAAATAAGCAATCTGCCTGGGCTTATCCAGCCAGAGAGAACAGCATGAATAAAGACGTAGGCGGCCAAGTACATGGTGTGTATGAGGAACCATATGTAGATGGTGTGGTTGGAGCATGAGGTGTTTGCATTTAACCCTAACTCTTCTTGACTTTGATGCTAATTTGGGGCAAATAGAAATGGGACCAGCCTTGTCCTGGGTCTGCCAGGTGTTTTGATTTTCCAGTAACAGCTTGCTCCGTCCTGAGGTCCTCCCTGCTCAGACCACCATTGTACCAGCTCCCCTGGTATCCACTGCCAGGAGATGATGTCTGAGATGGGCTGGCTCTGGCTCACTGCAGCTCCTCGGGATGAGTGACGAGTTCAGCATCTCTGTTGGCATGCTGCTAAGTCAGCAGAAGTTTCCAAGTGTGCAGGCTCAGCATTTATCTTCTCTTCCTGCTGGTTTGAATGAACATCTTACCTGCAGCTGCCTCAAGAAAAACTGCAGTGTTCAATGAGAAGGGTCAGGGGTCAGTAGAGGTTGCATGGTCTTGATGACTCTTGGGTGGGATTTTTGTTTGTTTGTTTTTTAACAGGCTGGTATTTCCACCTGAAGAACCTTTAGTGCCTTGAACTCAGAGGCTTTGGGGGGAGCCTGTATGTTAATGTTCCTTGACAAGCTGAAGTTACTGGACAAACGCAAGATGGTAATGGCTGTGATAGTAATTTTGATTAAGGAAGGAGGAAACTTTCAGTTGGCTAGCCTGATTTCATTTTAAGGAAGCAGAAATGGAGGCTGATGATGTTGGCCAAACATCAATATCTTGCAGAAAATGCCCTGTTTCTTTATAGAGAAGAGATGCTCTGGGAAAACAGCTCTGCAGTTTTTCAACTTGAGTCCCTAGGGAGTCCCAAGGGATGGTATGTCTGAATGCCTTGAAGGAACATTTGCTATTCATGCCTTATCATTTCCTTTTGTGTTGTGCTTCTGTGTAAGTTGTTACCTGCAGCTAGAAGGCCCCTCCCCATCCATTGGCAGAGCCATAAACAGTTATTCAATTAAAAGCACCAGACACAGTCTCTGAGCAGGAAAAGAGACGGGGAGCAGTTCATAAGATTGAGAATCCAAAGGGGCAGGGTCAAGGCAGAGCCTGGAGTTAGGGGAACAGAAACTGTTCAGGGTTTCTTGGCAGGGTTTGGGGGACATGCTTTTCAAAATCAAAAAAGCCTGTAGGAACCAGTCTGCATCCTGTGTCTCAGATCTTGATCAGAGAAAGGCATCTAATAGATTTACCACGATAGCAGATGGCATCAAGGACCTGCTGTATAGCACAGGGAACTCTAGTCAGTATTCTGTAATAACCTATATGAGAAAAGAATCTGAAAAAGAATGACTATATGTACATATATAACAATAACTTCGCTGTACATCTGAAACTGACACAACATTGTGAATCAACTATACTATACTCATATTTAAAAAAATGAAAAAAAGATGATGGATGGCAAGAGTAAGGATTCCACAAAGGTATTTAAGGTGGTTACTATTCCACAAGAAGATTTAACATACGTATAGTCCATGCCTCAGCTCAATGATCACTTCGTCTTGGAAGCTTTCTTTGACTTCTTTGTTCACTCAACATACAACATTCAACAGATATTTGAATGCCTACCGTGTACTGGGCATGTTCAAGGCAACCAGGTGCAGTGATAAATAAGGGAGATAAAGTCCCTTACTTTCTGGTGGGGATGACATAATAAAAGAATGAATCACCAATAAGATAAATACAGGTAGGCAAGGAAATACAGCAGAGTAGGTGAGAGACCCACTGGATGAGGCTGCATGTTTGAGACAGACCGACCAGGGGAGGTCTTTCTGAGGGGGTGACGTTTGAGCGGAGCCCTGAGTTAAGTAAGGGAGTCAGCTGTCAGGGGGATGGGCAGAGGGTGACAGCAAGTGCCTGGCCCCTGGGGTAGGGGTGGGTGGGCTTGGCATGTTCAGGGAACAGACTAGGGTGGCTAGAGGAGAGCGATCAGATGGGAAGTGGGAAGAGACAGTTTCTGAGAGGTGGGCAGATGCAGCTCCCATAGGATTTGTGGGCTATGAAAAGAAGTTTGGATTTTATTCCAAAATATGATGGGAAATTGTTGGAGGGATTTAAACAAAGAAGTGATATAACCTTATGCATGTTAAAAAAAAAAAAATTACCGAGGCTGCTGCATTGATCAAAAGGGGATAAGAGGGCACCTGGGATGCTTCATTGCAGTAGTCCAGCTGGGAGACAAGCCAGGAGAGCTTCCTGGGCTTGGAGGTGTTGGTGGAAGCGGTGAGAATGATCAGGTTTGGGACATGCCTGGAAGGTGGACCACTTTTACTTGCTGTGGAGTGAGAGAAAAGTCCAGAATGAGAGAGAAAGAGTGCCTCCTGGGGTTAGTTTTGATAAACTAAACTTTATCAAAAGTTTAGTTGATAAACTTTTGAATTTGGGCATAATTTTAGATTTACAGGGGCTCTGGTGGCTCAGAGGTTGAAGCGTCTGCCTGCAATGCAGAAGACCTGGGTTTGATCCCTGGGTCAGGAAGATCCCCTGGAGAAGGAAATGGCAACCCACTCCAGTATGCTTGCCTGGAGAATCCCATGGACGGAGGAGCCTGGTGGGCTACAGTCCACAGGGTAGCAAAGAGTCGGACACGACTGAGCGACTTCACTTTTTTTCATCTTAGATTTACAGAAAAGTCTCAAAGAGAATACAGGGAATTTCAGTGCATTCTTCACCCAGTTTGCACAAACAAGTAAAACCCTAGTGTTCTAACATGGTTAACATTGTGGATGGAAGTTGCTATTTGTTGAGATGGGGGTGGGGGGAGGATGCCTCCTCTAGCTCTGCTTGGGCCACGTTATTATGTCCTTTCATATCCAAGTGAAGACAGATGTCAAGTAAGTTGGCTGGATAAGTGAATCTGGAGCTCAGGGTGGGGGCCTGGGCTATCCATGCTGCTCCCTGAATTTGCATGGCGTTTAATGTCATAAGACTTTGCATGGCTGAGTTCTGATGAAACTTTATTTGCCAAAACTGGGCAGTGGACTGGATCTGGCCCTCATGCTAAAGGCTGCCAGGTCAGGAGGATGAGGAAGCATCAGCAAGGAGGCTGAGGGGGGCAAACCAGCAGGGTAGAAAGAAAAACAGGTGGCGTGGTGCCTAGGAAGGCAGGTCAAGGAAAGGAGGCATGCTCCATGCCTGATGTTGAGTAGGATGAGGACTGAGAATTGGCCAGTGGATCTGCCAACACGGAGGGACCTTCACAAAGTTCATAGCAGTGTGGTTATGACCACGCACCTACCTGGAGTTAGTAGAGGAGAGGATGGTAAATGAAGAAGTAGAGGAGGCCGTTGTAGATGACTCTTGGGATCATTTTTGTTGTTAAAGGGAACAAAGAACTGGAGAATTATCTAGAGGAGCCATGGGGGTCAAATAAGAGTTTTTACTTATGCATTTAAGGCTGGAGCTGTGTTTTATTGTTTATGTTTCAGAGCAGATCTCATCCTTTTGCAGCTGTTGTACTTGCACACAGTCTATAATTGCAGCTTTTGCATGGTCATTTGTTTAAAATCTGTGTCTTCTGCGAGAGCAGGGTTTCTCAAGTTTGGTACACTTATATTTGGGGCTGGATATTTCTTTTCTGTAGGAGGGCCATCCTGTGTACTGTAGAATGTTTGGAAGCATCTTTGGCCTTTACCCACTAGACGTCAGTAGCATCCCTTCCCTTGGTTGTGATAACCACACGTGTTATCCAGACATGGTCATGTATCTTCCAGGAATATCATTGCTTCTAATTGAGAACCACTGACTCAAAATGTGCCCTCCTAGAGGGCAGGGACCAAATGGACTCTTCTCGGTCTCTCTGGTTCCTAATACCGTGCCTGGTGCAGATTGAGGGTTTAATAAGCATTTTGTTGAGTGAGAGGTATTTTGATTATTTAATGGCAAAGTCATGTCATACCTGGATGATCCAATGGAGAGAGAGGGGAGGTGTCCAAGGAAGAGTTCAGCATGTCTAATCTTTGCGAGGGGTCCAGGGATCGCCTTTGAGAGAGTTTTGTGGTTGTCATCATTGAGGATGACCACATACCGCTGTCCCTTCTTTTTAAAAAATATTTATTTATTTGGCTGGGCCAAGTCTTAGTTGTGACACTCGGGACCTTTGGTCATTTTTGCAGCATATGAGATCCTTAGTTGTGGCATTCGAACTCCTAGCTTAGGCATGCAAACTCTCAGTTGCGGCATGTGGGATCTAGATCCCTGGCCAGGGATCAGACCCAGGCCCCCTGCACTGGGAGCGTGGCATCTTAGTGAACCCAGGCCCCCTGCATTGGGAACGTGGCGTCTTAGTCACTGGACCATCAGGGAAGTCCCACAGCTGCCATTCCTCCTGCAGTCTCTGGACTGTCGTGGTCTCTCCCCTCTTGCCTCCATCATCACCTTGGGAGTGTCACTGGCACGTTGTTTCTCCAGAAGGGAGTAGACACCAGAAATGGGGAAGGTCTTTATCTTAAGTGTGATTATGAGCTGGATTCTAGGATTCAGGCTGGTGCCTAGAAACCCCTGGCATCACCTCATCAACTCCTGTCCTTCATCTCTAGGCAGAAACCCAAAGGTAAGAGGACTTTTGGAGGTAAAACAATAGTAACACATATAACCCTCACTCAGAAATAGCCCTGCGAATGTACACTCGGTCGGGGAGCCTTCATTCTCCTGCTGGTTCAGCACTGGCATCTGTGTGTGAGCTGCTCTCAGCAGGAGCTGCAAGTGATCAGAAATAGATTCAGGCCCCACCNAGTCAAGAAACACCTGGAGTAACAGGCAAATTTGGCCTTGGAATGCGGAATGAAGCAGGACAAAGGCTAATAGAGTTTTGCCAAGAGAATGCACTGGTCATAGCAAACACCCTCTTCCAACAACACAAGAGAAGACTCTACACATGGACATCACCATATGGTTAACACCGAAATCAGATTGATTGTATTCTTTGCAGCCAAAGATGGAGAAGCTCTATACAGTCAGGTGGCTCAGATCATGAACTCCTTATTGCGAAATTCAGAGTTAAATTGAAGAAAGTAGGGAAAACCACTAGACCATTCAGATATGACCTAAATCCAGTCCCTTACGATTATACAGTGGAAGTGAGAAATAGAGTTAAGGGACTAGATCTGATAGAGAGAGTGCCTGATGAGAATGACATACTGTAGTGCAAATGAACATTATTTGTTAAGTCTAAATCTCAGCCAAAAAAGAACTGGTTTGTGGTTATTATTAACCAATGTGGGCTTCCCTCGTGGCTCAGACAATAAAGAATCTGCCTGCAAAGCATGAGACCTGGGCTTGATCTCTGAGTTGGGAAGATCCCCTGGAGAAGGGAATGGCTATCCAGTCCAGTGTTCTTATGTGGAAAATCCCATGAACAGAGGAGCCTGGTGGGCTTCAATCCAGAGTCACAGAAAGTTGGAAACAACTAACACTTTCACTTTTTTTTTTCATTAACCAAGGACAGGTCTACCAATCACACATGTGGGTGATGTAACTGAAAATACCAGGAATCGTCTTTGAATCTGACTAGATCAAGAGTCATTGGTCTCTTCCATTTCTCAGCTTGTTTTTTCTCTGTATTACATTCATTTTGGGGGAATATCCTCTCATTCCAGTTCCCAGTGGGGCAGATGGCCACTGGAAGCTCTGGTCCTTCTCTCTACCAGTTAGGTGACTCAGAGAAACTAGAAAAAGTGTGGAGCTTCCTTCGTGGTTCCATCAAAAGTCCCAGGGCTCACCCTGATTGGACTCCTCTGGATCATGTGCCCATAACTGAGCCAATCACTGTGGCTAAGGGATGGCGTGATGGAGTGCTGATTGGCTGGGTCTGCCTGATTACAGTTCAAGTTCTGCCAGGACTTTTGAAATGAATATTCATTTTGAAATGAATAAACAGCAGCCATGGATCCCTATTTGTCATCTACTGGACCTCTGGAGTTACAAATGGCTGCCTGTAGATAGATTTCTTTTTGTTCTTGCCAGAACCTTAAAAACATTAAGATAGTTCACTGAAAAGTTTGTATCTGGATTTTCTGCTAAAAAAAAAAAAAAAATCTAGAAACACGAGGCCTGAATTCCCTCAGGGCAACCTTTGATTTGAGCAGAAAAGTGGCTGCTCCCTTTCACTGAAGCATGCCATTCCAAGTTTACTAGTCACCACCACTCCCTAATGGTTACCTGGGTGGTTTAGATCACTTACATCACCTGTCTGGGTTCTGGGGTATTTGAATTTGACATACCTGACACAAACCAAATCAGTGTTTTCTAAGCCTCCCCCATGTTAGAAATAACCAGGGATGCTTCTTAGGTATCCCCCTGACCTCCCATAACTGTCACTCATTTTGATCCAGTAGTGTGTGTGAGGCTGGATATTTGCCTTTTTCACAAGGTGTGTGCGTGCGTGTGTACTAAGTCACTCCAGGGGTGTCCGGCTCTTTGCTGACCCCATGGACTGTAGCCCATCTGGCCCTTCAGTCTATGGGATTCTCCAGGCAAGATCACTGGAGTGAGTTGCCATGCTCTCTTCCAGGGGATCTTCCCGACCCCAGGATCAAACCCGAGTCTTTTCTGTCTTCTGTATTGGCAGGTGAGTTCTTTACCATTAGCACCACCCAGATAGCCCTTTTAACAAGGTACTCTCAGGTGATTCTCGTAAGGGCAGTTTGGAAACACTATATTAACGTCTAAGCTTTGGAATTCAAAGTGTGGCCGATGGACCAGCAGGGTCTGTATTTCCCAGGGTATCTTGTTTAAATGGCAAATGTCAGCCCCGCCCCAGACTGACAATCAGAATCTGCGTTTGAATAATATATCAGCCTGGCTTTTGATTTGACCCCTTTTCTGTTTTCGTTTTAGTAAGCTTTCTCACCTGCCCTCCTTGCCCCAGGCTTCTTCAGGATGGCCAGTGTCCCTTGCTCCTCCATGCCTGGGAGAACGTTGCAGGGACCTGTCCCCTCCCTGGGAGATGCTCACCTCACCCTCCCATCATTGAGAGATGACAGGGGAAGATGCTCTGCAAATCTAAAGAGAAGTCTCAGCAGCTGGAGATCTTGCTTCCTGAGAGCAGGTGGCTTGGACACCCAGGTCCACTGGCCTCAGAAGATTCCAGGCCCCCAGGCCTGTCTCATGGTCTCAGTTTTGACTAGGGCTGATCTGTTTTCTCCACCAAGTGTTCTGAGGTATTTCACACACGACTGGGCTGAGACAATTTAGCCAAGCCTGTTCTGTTCCTTTTTTGCTGCTACTGCTGCTAAGTTGCTTCAGTCGTGTCCGACTCTGTGCGACCCCATAGACGGCAGCCCACCAGGCTCCCCCGTCCCTGGGATTCTCCAGGCAAGAACACTGGAGTGGGTTGCCATTTCCTTCTCCAATGCATGAAAGTGAAAAGTGAAAGCGAAGTCGCTCAGTTGTGTCTGACTCCTAGCAACCCCGTGGACTGCAGGGTACCAAGCTCCTCTGTCCATGGGATTTTCCAGGCAGGAGTACTGGAGTGGGGTGCCATTGCCTTCTCCTCTGTTCTCGTTCAGTGGTCTTGATTGTGAGGCTTTTTGTTCCCCAGTGCAAAACTTACATGTGAAGAATTCTGAAATCCCAGATACAGCCAAGTCTTTGCTGATGATGTTCTTATCCCAGTACATTCATTCATTCAGCAAACTGTCCTTAAGCATATTCAAAGGATTCTGATAATGATGGCATATTAGACATAATGATGATAGTTGGCATGTACTGAAAGTTTATTATGTGCTAGGCATTGTGCCAAGTACTTTAAATATCTCTTTTAATCCTCTCACTAACTCTGTGATGCTTTGGGTATTCTTAGCCCTATTTGGCAGATGAGAAAACTGAGGCTTGTCAAAGTGAAACAAAGTACCCAAACAGAATCAAAAGTCAATTTGATATATTATTCAAAGGCAAATTCTGATTGTCTGTCTGGGCTGGGATTGACATTTGCCTTTTAAACAAGATACTCCAGGAAATACAGAATGAATTCAAATCCAGCTCTCTGTGACTTCTGAGCATGTTTTATTGACCATAGTGAGTCCAGCTAACCTGAGTTAGACTTGATGAAAGGAACCGATTGTTAATGAAATGTTATCTATACAGAGTCTTTAATTCTTATTACTGCTGTGAGGAATGGGCTGTGTCCGTTTGGTGATGACAAAACTGAGATCTGTAAATAGATTGGTCAGGAATTGGCAGAGGCCAGATTTGGGCTCTGGCTTGAAAACCGCTTTAAATCAAAGGCTCTCCCACCACCTCAGGCTGTACAGGCCAGTCTCTAGGAGCTGGCCCCTCAGAGCAGGGAAGTCCTATCTAGTCCCTGGGAGTCTGTGACAAGTACTGTGTGTCAGGCAGACCCCAGGCTGTGAGGATGAGACAATGACTTGGGTTGAGCTATGATGATAATCCAAGTTTGCATTGATTCGACAAGTACCTCGTGCTAGGCACAAAACTCTCTCAGTTAATCTTTTCAACAACCCTGTGATTATCCCCATTTTATAGAGGAGGAAGCCAAGGAGTACATAGTTATCTCACACAGAATAAACTAGAGGCTCTTCTGTAGGTCTTTTCTAGATAATTCTCTCTGTCCCTGGCTTCTGCTTACCAGAGGCTGGGGGTTAGCTGGAGGAAAAGGAGGACCGATCTTTTAGTTTAGAAGATGAATAAATTCTTGAGATCTAATGTACAGAATGGTGACTGTAGTTAATGATAATGTATTATAGAATTGAAATTTGGTAAGAGAGTAAGATCGCAAGTGTTCTCAAGGCCCCCCCCCGCCCCCCGCCACACACAAAGAGTAACTATGTGAGATGATGGATAGATTAATTTGTTTGATTGTGGTAATCATTTTATAATGTATATGTTTATCAAAACATCACACTGGTGATATGTAATTCTTATTTGTCAAAAATAAATAGACACCAAGAAAAGAAAAGCAATGCCACATTTTCCCTTCTCCCGAGCCCCTGACAACCACTCTTCTATTCTTCAATTCTAAGAATTTGACTATTTTAGATTTCTCACATGAGTGGAATCATGCAGTACCTGTCCTTCTGTGACTGGCTAATTTTACTTACTGTAACACCCTCTAGGTTCAGTCATGTTGTCACATATTGCAGAATTTCCTTCTTTTGTAGAGCTGAGTAGTATCCCGTTGTATGTAAATACCACAGTTTCTTTATTCATTGATCGATAGACATTTATTTTGCTTTTATGACTTGGCTGTTGTGAATAAGCTTCAGTAAGTGTAGGAGTGCCAATATCTCTAAGATCCCAATTTTCATTCTTTTGGGTAAATACCCAGAAATGGGGTTGCTAAATCACATGATAGTTTTATTTTTAATTTTTAAAGAAATCTTTGGTAGCTCAGCTGGTAAAGTATCCGCCTGCAGTGTAGGAGACCCCAGTTCGATTCCTGGGTTGGGGAGATCCTCTAGAGAAGGGATAGGCTACCCACTCCAGTATTCTTGGGCTTCCCTGGTGGCTCAGCTGGTAAAGAATCCACCTGCAATGTGGGAGACCTGAGTTCCATCCCTGGGTTGGGAAGATCTGGAGAAGGGAACGGCTACCCACTCCAGTATTCTGGCCTAGAGAATTCCAAGGGGGTCTCAAAGAGTCAGACACGACTGAGGGATTTTCACTTTCAAACTGTTCCATAGTGGCTGCACTCTTCTGCCTTCCCATGAATGGTAAGCAACTCTTCTAGTGCCTTCATATCCTCGCCAACACTTGTTGTCTTTCGTTTTTAGATAATCGCCATCTTGGCAGGAGTGAGGTGATATTTCACTGTGGTTTTGACTTGCATTTCCCTGATTATTAGTGACACTAAGAATTTTTCACATACCTGTTGGCAACTTGTATGTCTTCTCTGCAGAGAGAACTGATTTTCGTCAAGCTCCTTCATTTCTGCAAGTAACTTTATCCTCTTTGAGCCTTTTCTTTCCCCTAAAATGGGACGAATACAGCTTACTTATTAGGGCTGAGTAGTGCATACTGCTGGTGCCTGCCTATATGCCCCCAGTCATCATGTCTGTGTACCACAGGCTGTTGACTATGAATGCACGTGACTATCTGTGATGTCTTTTCTGACTCTGGAAGCAGGTTCAACATACTTGCTGGGTGAGTGAAGGTGCTGGAAACAGCCAGTGATGAGTGAGGAGTTGTGGATTAGCACTCTGGTCTCTTGCCTTTTAGGTGCAACAACTCTTAATGCAGATATTTTATGCTAGGTTCCTGATGGATAATGAAGTTCAGTTGCCCACAGTTGCAACTTGCTTAAAAATGCACAATTTACTGTTTTCTTTTCCTTCCCTGTCGGATTTCTCTTTTTCCCTGCTAGTGTTTCCTGGGATCTTTTCTCCAATAGATGACTAGAAATTCAAATCTTTATCTCCTACTGGTTCAACTCAAAGTATGACAGGTTATCATAATGATCTAATTAAATCCTATGTGTAAAGTGTTTAGCACACCACCTAGCTCAAGGTAAGTCCCAGTAAAGGACAGCTACTATCATCGTCGTCACCATCATCATTCTGAAGGTAGAATGAGCTCATTCTTTCAAGACCTTTACTGGCAGATAAGTTCATCCAAAATTATGAAGAAAAATGTGAAAGAAAATGTCACTTGGAATCTGTACACCAAAAGTGTTGAAATAGCTTCTTTTTTTAAGGAGATAGTTTGTTAATTATTAATCAGTATTTTTAACCTTGAATCCTTGTCTAACAGCATGGATAACAGGTCTACAGTTTCATGAAATACCTCTTGCATCATGATTTGGTTATTCTGAGTTATCCATTTTGATTTTCTTGGAAGAAGTACTGGTTTCATTAGCATCTAGTTGCAACTGAACCTTACCTTTGAAGTTTTTTGTTGATGTTTGAGCTTGCTTTCCTAGTGGTGGGCTGGAGAGAGAATTATTCTTGAGTTGGTGACTCAGATGGTAAAGAATCTGCCTGCAATTGCAGAGACCTGGGTTCTATTCCTGAGTTGGGAAGATGCCCTGGAGAAGGGAATGGCTACCTACTCCAGTATTCTGGCCTGGAGAATCTCATGAACAGAGGAGCCTGGCAAGCAATAGTCCATGAGGTCACAAAGAGCTGGACACAACTGAGCGACTAAGCACACATGCATGCATGTCTTATTGTTTTAGCCTTCGTCTGTCGAAGAGGTGGGACTATATTGTCTGTGCTGTGGATTATTATGCTCCAATGTTTACACTGTTGGCTTCCAGAGAAGTAAATGATGGACTTGCTAAAGCAAAGGACAACAGAGAGCCTTCAGAATCAATGGGGTTGGATAGACAGAAGCAAGAAGGGAAGGGGGGAGAGAGATGAAAAGATGAGCCCACTTGCCTGTAAACTTTCTCATTTGACTTATACATGCTCACTCTGGACCTCGGACTTAGGGGAAGGGATATCGAAATGCTTGAGAGACTATCCTGAGTGTTAGGGACATAGCATGATATGTATTACATCATACTTGTATAATAGTTTCATGTGTCGGTTTAGCTAGGTTTCACTTGCCAGTTTTCAATCAAATGCTAATCCAAGTGGGCTTGTGAAGTTGTTTTGTAAATGTGATTAAAGTCTGGTATCAGCTGACTTTATGGGAGATTATCCTAGATAATCTGCGTGGGCTTGGTCAGTTGGTTGAAGGTCCTGAGAGTGCAGCTGAGGGACTTCTCTGGTGGTCCGGAGGTTAGGAATCCACCTTCCAATGCAGGGCACACAGGTTTGATCTCTGAGCTGGAAAGATTCCACATGCTCTGGGGCAGCTAAACCGGTGAGCCACAGCTGCTGAGGCCTGTGTGCCCTAGATGCATGCTCTGTAACAGAGAGGCCGTGGTGATGAGAAGCCCACTCATTGCAGTAGAGAGGAGTCCCCCACTTGCCGCAACTAGAGAAAGCCCATATGCAGCAACAATGAGTACAGCCAAAAACAAATAGACAGATGCTGCAGCTGAGACTTCCATAAGGAGAAAGTCCACCTGAGGCTGGAGGCTTTGGCCCATGCCTAAGAATTCCAGCCAGTTCTACAGATATCAGACATGTCTAGCTATTCCCCACAGTTATATAAGCAAATTCCTTGTAATGAGTTTCTCAATACAGATCTCCTACTGATCTGTTTCTCTGATTGAACCCTGACTTACATGGATTTTGGTGCCAAGAGTGGGGTGCTGCCGTAACAAATACCTACAAGAGGAGAAGTAGGTTGGAATTGGGCAGCGGGCAAAGCTTGGAAGAATTTTGAGACATAGAACAAGGTTAGACTTTCTTGAACCCATCATTAGTAGAAATATGAATTTCTATGGAACAGCTCTGCTATTGTGGGCTTGGAGGAAATGATGAGCATCTTAGAGAAAACATGGGCCATCTTAGAGAATACCTGAATTATCATTAACTGACTGTTGGTAGAAACGTCAGTGTTAAAAGTACTACCCGTGTCAGTCGTCAGTTCAGTCCCACAGACGTGTCCAGCTGCGACCCCATGGACTGCAGCACGCCAGGCTTCCCTGTCCATCTCTGGCTCCCGGAGCTTGCTCAAATTCATGTCCATTGAGTCGGTGATGCCACTGTCAGTGAGGACCAGTTAAGATGGGAATGAGGAATATGTTCCTAGGAACTAGAGGAAGGGAATTCTTGTCACAATGTGGCAGAAAGTTTAGATGAATTGTGTCCTATCATTATGTGGAAATCTGAAGTGTAAGTGCTCAACCAGTTAGCTGAGGAAATTTCCAAGCAAAATGTTGGAAGTGCAGCTTGGTTTGTTCTTTCTCCTTTAGCAAAATGTGAGAGGAAAAAAGATGGATCAAGGGAAGAATTGTTAAGTCAAAAGGATGATTTGGGAAATTCTCAGCCTATCTGAATTGTAAAAGATACTCCAAATAGGAGACTCACTCTCAGGAAAGCTGCTCTGGAGAGAAAGCCAAGGATGTGACTGGATAATCTTTTATTAGTGCCTGGAAAGAATCAAAATGTCACAGCATTTGATCATACTATGGGATCTTTAAATAGATGAGGTGTGTGACTCATGGACCCCTCAGCTATCTAAGCAGAAGCCCAGGGATAGAGAGGATTATTTAGAAATGTTCTATGGAAGAGCCTCTTGTCTAAGGAAATGAATCCCTGTGAAATACACAGTAGTCCCACAAGTTTCTTGAAATTTCATACTCGCGGGAGCATCACCAACTTGGACTGAAGCAAACACAGAGGATGAAACGGAAGGTCATCACACTCCCAAAATTCTACAGGCAAGAAACATACTGCTAAACTCCTAGGCTGCAAACACTTGCTACCTCTTGTGAAAAAGAAAGGCTTGCTCTGAAGGCAGAGTCATGAAGCGCAGAGAATTATTTTCATGCCTTGAAACCTAATGTTTGCCTAGCTGGATTTCAGAATTCTTGGATGTGATTTTTTTTTTTTCCTTTCCATGATTTGTTTCCCTTTTAGATCACGAATGGAGATAACTGTGATGTTCAATGCCAGTCCCACAACTGTGTTTTGGGAGCAGATAATTTTTTAAATTAAGTAATTCCTTTGGTTGCCTAAGGGTCTCCGCTGGGGCATGTGATCTTCTTTGCATCATATGAGCTCTCTAGTTGTGGTGCCTGGTCTCAGTTGTGGCACACGGGCTTAGTTCCCTGACCAGGGATCAAACCCTAGTCCCCTACATTGCAAGACAGATTCTTAACCATCGGGCCACCAGGGAAGTCCCTTGTTTCCTAGTTTTATAAGACCACAGATGGAGACAGATTTTGCTCCTGGATGGATCATACCTGATTGAGATGACTAGGATTTGGGACTTTTGAGCTGATGAGATTTAGATGAGATTTTTGGATTTTGTGTTGAAACTGTAACAGGTTGAAGCTTTGGGAGATGCAACGACTCTACTTTGCACATGGAGCCGATGTGAATCTTTGGGGGCTGGAGAGTAGACTATGTATGGTAGGCAGAATGAAGGTCCAGCAAAGATGTCCACTTTCTAACTTTTGAAACCTGAGAATATGTTATCTTTGGGGGCAAAGGGACTTTGTGATTAAGTTTCAACTCTTCCCATCTTGAAATGGGAAGCTTATCTTGGATTATTTGGGTGCGTCCAATGTAACCACAAGGGTTAGAGGGAAGCAGGGGTATGAGTCAAAGGAGGAGATGTGATACTAGAAACCAGAGTTTAGGGTGATGTGGTTATGAGCCAAGGGATGCAGGCAACCTCTGGAAGCTGTAAAAGCCAACTTTCTCCCCAGCCCTCAAAAGGAAGGTCTAGGAAGCCCTAGATGCTGACCCATTGTAGACTTCTGATCTCCAGAGCTAAGATAATACATTTATATCGTTTCAACCCACAATGTTTGTGTAACTTGTTACAGTGGGCATTGAAAACTAGGCCAGGCCTTCTACCAAACTCTTTAAATATATTATCTTTAATTTTTTTTCAACAGTTCCCCATGTTGTGACTGTGAAAACTGAGGCATTGAAAGTTCAGATAGCTTGCCGAAAATGATACAGCTAATAAGTGGTAGGTCTGGGATTTACCACCATGTCCAGCTTGTTCAAATGTTTGTGGACTAGGTCTTGAATGATAAGTGCTGAAGAACATGATGTAGACAAATGGGTAAGCTGGAAATCCAGGAATATATAGTTCAATGTGAAGCTTTACACATGGCGTGGGTGATGACCTGGTGGAAATTGATGTAGCAGATGTTTAGGAGGTGTTATAGCAGATGGTCTCGAATCTGACTTTGCTGCATTACTGGTTATGTGACTGTGGGCAAGTTATTTCACCTCTCTGGACCCCAGTTTCCTCACCTATAAATAGGATCATAGTGGCATCTTTCTTATAGGGATGTGGGGTTAAAAAGAATAACGTGGGTGAACACTCTCCAGGGTGCCTTGCACAGGTTGTTGTTCAGCCGCTAAATTGTGTCTGACTCTGTGACCCCACGGACTGCAGCACACTAGGCTTCCCTGTCCTTCACTGTCTCCCAGAGTTTGCTCAAACTCATGTTCATTGAGTTGGTGATGCCGTACAACCATCTCATCTTCTGTTGTCCCCTTCTCCTTATGCCTTCAATCCTTCCCGCCATCAGGGTCTTTTCCAATGAGTTGGCTCTTCACATCAGGTGGCCAAAGAATTGGAACTTCAGCATCAGTGTCAGTCCTTCCAATGAATATTCAGGATTGATTTCCTTTAGGATGGACTGGTTTGATCTCCTTGCAGTCCAAGGGGCTCTCAAGAGTCTTTTCCAGCACCACAATTCAAAAGCATCAATTCTTCGGTGCTCAGCCTTCTTTATGGTCCATCTCTCACATCTGTACATGACTGCTGGAAAAATCATAGCTTGACTATACAGACCTGTAGTAAGTGCACATAAAGAAAATAATGGTAACAGTAGTAATAACAGCAAAACATCAAAATACTAATAGCACTGATGAACTACTCTTCCTGTTATGGAACTCAAGGCAAGAGGGTATCAGGGGAAGGTAAGGGGCGCAAGCATGTTACAAGCAAAGAGAAGAAGAGATTCTCCCAGCCTTCATGTATGCCGTGTTCCCCATGGGGACCTCTCTTCTGCACCTAGTCTTAAACTGGCCACTCTCTGGGGGCCCTCATTTCTCTTTCAAAAGCCACTTCTCCCAGGAAGTCTTCCCTGATCTCGAATGGAATGGATGCTCTTCCTCTGTGGGTTTATAACATGAAGTCCTTTCCTGCTCCAGTATCTTTGTTGCCCACCTAGGAACCTGGGAACCTCCTAAGGGTAGAAGTACCCTCAGTCTCTTATTCATTGCTCTGTCCTGGGGATTTCTTTCCTTTTTTGATTGAGTGAGTCACCGTTCAGGATTAGACTAGACCAGCAGACCTGAACCATACCAGGGAGGGCTTTCTCAGCTTCCAACATCCCCAAGAATTTCCCCTGAGTTGCTTTGCTTTCTTTTTGTAGCTGAGAACATCCCAGGGAGAGCTGAGGACACGGTGCCCACAGAGATGAGGCTGGTTGCCTAGCATCTTTATGGCCCTTCACCACGACAGCCCACTCTAGACGCTGTTTCTGGTCTCATTAAAACCTGTTCTCCACCAGCCTCAGTGTTTAATATTTATTGATCTCCCACAGCATGCAAGCTGGTCAATAAGTGTATTCAGGAGCCTCACTCCCTGCCTTCTTGATCGGCTCCAGCCGCTTCTTCTGTCATTCCAGCTCTTGTAATCATGTAGTCGTGACTTAATTTTTAATCATCACCTTTCTAACAAAGGTCCCAGCTTCAGAGATGCTGAAGCTGGAGTTCATTTCATGTGCCTCCCCAGCCTTCAGGGCACTGGTTTCTATAAAGCTACCTCCTTCCTTCTTAGTCTTTAGTCCCCACACCTCTTCTTGGGATTGCCAAAGGGGAGGAAGAGCCCATGATTGGCTCTGGGTTCCAGCTCCAGATAGCTGTGCCAGCGTTAACAGCATCTCTATTAGCATAATCCTTTCGACTCCCACAGCTGTTTGCTTTCTTGGGGATCTGCCCGAGCCACGCCAGCCAGCCATCTCTGAACTTCCTTAATGAAGATAGGACAGTGGGTGGCTGGAGACAGGAAGCTGGAGAAGGGGAGAGGCCCTTGGGTTATCTCCTTTTTACTCAATGTTGTTGAATTGGATCCTCAACATGCCGTCACGTGATGTTTGGATGCTGGGAGGGGAGTTAAATATAGAATTCCTCCTTTTGGCATTTCAGAAGGTTTATATAATGTCCTGTTCCTTTTGACAGTGGGGAGGAAGCGGGTAGGATGGTTTGGACGATGGGTCTGTGTCCAGAGCTCCATTCAAAGCAAAGGCTACTCAGCAGCCTGACCCATCTGCCTACTCAGGGCATGTTCTGGGAACCATGTTTGCAAAGATGCAGGTGTCCTTTTGAGCCTAAGGATCTGCTTAGCTCAAAAATGCTATTAATTCTATGATTCTACAAGTAGCCTTCACAAGAGTGGATGCTGAAAATAGATCAGTTGTGTGGCATGCCCTGAATTTGCCTGGGGCTGATGGTGATTTTTTTTTTTCTTCAACTCCTCTCTGAACCTGGCTTGGAAATTCGATTTGCTTTGCCACTTGGAGTCCTGGATGCCAGCATTCAAACCTTGCCTCCACCATGTCCCAGCTGAGTGACTCTACTGGGTCATATTTTCTCACACGTCCCCAAACCTGTGCCTCCCTCTACCTTCCCTTAGTAAATGACCCTGCTTTCTTTTTTGTTGTTGTTAAATATTTATTTGGGGCTGTGCTGGGTCTTCGCTGCTGCGTGTGGGCTTTCTCTAGTTGCAGCGCGTGGGCTTCTCATTGCAGTGGCTTCTCTTGTTGCACAGCGTGGGCTCTGGGCCTGTGGGCTTTGTTGCCCAGGGGTATGTAGGCTTTTCCCAACGCAGGGATCCAACTGGTGTCCCCTACATTGCAAGAATTCTTAACCCGCAGACATCCAGGATAGCCTGACCCCACTTTCCATTTAGCTGTTCAAACTACAAACCTAGGAGTCATCTGTGATTTCTCCCTTTCTCTTAACTTCTGTGTTCAAATCATCAGCAAGTGCTGCCAGGCCTACCTTCAAAACAGCCATAAAATGATTCTCCATCTCCACCGTGACTCCCCATGTGGGCCACCATCAGACACAACAGACAAATCTTCCTAAGTGGTCTCTGCTTCCAGCCTTGACAACCTACAGTCAGTGCATTCCCTGGCTAGGTCATGCTTGAGTGATTATAACAACAACAACAACAACAAAAACCCATAAATCGAATTATATTCATCTTTACTAAAACCTTCTTACAGCTTTCTATATTACCAAGAATTAAAATCAATTCCTTGTCATGGCCTAAAAGGCTTGCACACATCTCCTGATCACAGACAAAACCCTGTTCTTTTCCTTGGTCCCGTCTTTCTCTTCCTGGAACAGTTCTACAGTACCTACCTCAGGGCCTTTGCACGTGCTCTTGCCTCTGTCAGAATTTTCTTTCCTTAGGTCTTCCAGTGGTTGGCTTCCTCCCATGACTCAAGTTTTATCTCAAATGTTGCTGCCTCTCACAAGCCTTTCTTTCTTTCTTTCTTTTTTAATTATTGCTTACTTGTTTATTTGGCTGTGCCAGGTCTCAGCGGCAGCACCTTCAATCTCCATGGTGGCACGTGGGATCTTTAGTTGTGGTATGTGGGGTCTAGTTCCCTGACCACCAGGGATTGAACCTGGGCCCCCTGCATCGGGAGTATAGAATTTTAGCTAATGAACTACCAGGGAAGTCCCAAGCTTTTCTTGATCACTCAGTTCAAGTGGCCTCCATGCTCATTATTACTATGTTTTCAGCTTGATTTTCTTCTGTTGTACATATATATATATATATATATATATATATATATGTATGTATATATATATATATATGTATATATATATATGTATGTATATATATATATGTATATATATATGTATGTATATATATATGTATATGTATATATATATGTATTGTATATATATGTATATATATGTATATGTATGTATATATATATATGTTGTATGCTCAGCCATGTCCAGCTCTTTGCAACCCCATGGACTGTATGTAGTCCGCCAGTCTCCTCTGTGCATGCAGTTCTCCAGGCAAGAATACTGGAGTGAGTTGCCATTTCCTACCCCACTTCAGTAACATATGTCTATCTAAACAGTGCTTTGTTTATGTTCTGGGCTTCCCTGGTGGCTCACATGATAAACAATCTGCCTGCAATGCAGGAGTCCTGGGTTCGATCCACGTGTTGGAAAGATCCCCTGGAGAAGGGCATGGCAACCCACTCCAGTATTCTCACCTGGAGAATCCCATGGACAGAGGAGCCTGGCGGGCTACAGTCCATGGAGCCACAGAGACGGACACAGCTGAGCAACTGCCAGTCAGTTTATGTTTTATCTGACTCCTTCTACTAGAATTTGAGAGCAGGGAGCTTGCCAGTCTTGGTTACCCCTGTATCTTGTGAAGATATTTGTGCACAGAGTAGGTGCTTAATAGATACTGAATGAATGGATAAAGAGTAGCTGTGGAATGAACACACACACACGTACATGTGCTTTGAAACTGACATGATGAGAAATGCTGTTACTAGCTACAAGCCAGGCTTTCCATAGACCTCCTGTTGCCTTCGGTGGCCTTGATCATATTTATGCTCCCAAGAAACTTTTCCTGCCTCATTGAATAAAGATTCTTTAACTTCTCGGCTACCTCATGGGCCTTTGCATCTGTTCTGCATCTGTTTCTTAGCAGACTAGCTTGGCACATGGTGCTTTTTAGAGACATTTAGCATGTAAAGATATTTATAAAGAAGGAATTCTCTTCTATTTTTGCCTAGTCATCTGTCGGAGGGAGAGGGGTGGGGAGAGCAGCAAGCAGGCAGTCATGATTCATTCTCTTGCCTGGAGAGACTGCCCGTCTCATCCAGGAGGGCTGGAGAGGAAGAAGAAGGCTCCCTTTAATGAATGAGGTGTCCATGATGGTGGCTTCGCCAGTCTCAACATTACATAGCCAGGTCTATTGTTTATGCCTCACTTTTTCCAGATGAGTTTTTTTTTTTTTTTAATAAATATTATTTATTTATTTTGCTGCACTGAGGCTTAGTTGTAGCACTTGAGATCTTCAATCTTCATTGCAGCATGCAGGATCTTTTAGTTGCGGCATGTGGGATCTAGTTCCCTATCCAGGAATCGAACCTGGGCCTCTGTATTGGGAGCGTGGAGTCTTAGCCACTGGATCACCAGGGAAGTCCCCCCAGATGAGTTGTTATTATTATAGCCACTGCCCTCCGGTTGTCCTGAAGAGTGAGACTGCAAAGCTAAGGGAGCACAGTCCACCAAGCCAGCCTTGAATCTGGTACCATTGCCAAGTGTCGGGTTCCCCAAGACCAACTTTAGTGTTGGTAATTCACTAGAAACTTACGGAATTCCCTTAAGGTTATGGCTTATTGTAGTGAAGGATACAGACTCAAAGCACCCAAGGAAAGCACAGAGGGCGTGGTCTGGGAAAGTTCCAAGGGTGGAAACTTCCAGGTGTCCTCTTCCCGTGGAGCCAGCAGCAATGTGAGACAACAGCATGCAGTCTTGGCGCCTGGGGAAGCTTTTCTGTGCCTTGATGCCCCAGGTACTGGGGTCTGTAGCAGACTGCTCACTTGGCTGTTTTCAGTCTCCAGCTGAGCTGCTATATGTAACTCAAAGCCCCCACCTTAAACCCCATTGTTAGACTATCCAGTGTGAGTCGAGGCCCCCAGGCAAACAAAACATCTTAAGGGCTCATTGAGAAGTCATGTTAAAAGATCAGCCCTCAATTTTCTTCACTGTGTAAGAGCTGAACTTGATATCCTGGTCTGAACTTTTCCAGGTAGCAATGAGGCTAACCCTTTTCTTATTCTAACACTTGAAATGATCCATTGATTCCACAAATTTATATGGGTTGTGAGTCAAGAGCTGGAAATACAGCAGCAAAGGACACTGCTGTTCAAGCCTTCAAGACCTGGGGAAACAGGTAAATGGACAGTTATATGTAATTATACAGTTATGGTGCTAGACATAATAGTAAGGGTTCTTGATGGATGGTTGGGTGTCTAGTCTAGCCTCATTGCTGGTGAAGAGAGGGTGATGGTTAAGCTGAGATTGGAAAGATGGTTAGGATTGGCCAACCTGGGTGGTATATGGGGGTGGGGAGGTGGTGTTTAGTTAGAGGAAAGTCGCCTGCAGAAGTGAGGGGGTTAGAAAGCATGGCATGAGCAAGAAGAGCTCCCTGCTCTTTTGGATGCCAGAGCTGGTTCACACTGAGTGTACAGTCAGTAAACACCATCAAGGATTCCTCCAACTTGTTCCAGTGTAGTTATGTTTCGAAATAATGTTTCTTTGAGGGATTCTTAGCACCTGTTGCCATCAGAAAGTCTATTAGACAAAAGGGAATGGAGGTGGATGGAAGGGAGTGAGGGGCGTGGACAAGTGTGAGCTGTGGTGTTGAGTGACAGAGGGCATCTCCAAGTCATTGAGAGACTGTCATTTGCATATGGTGACCTCCAGACTTCAGGAGGCTTCCCAGGTGGCTCAGTGGTAAAGCGTCTGCTTGCCAATGCAGGAGATGAAGGTTGGATCCCTCGGTTGGGAAGATCTCCTGGAAAAGGGAATGCAACCCACTCCAGTATTCTTGCCTGGA
>SJYV01045620.1:120688-135492 GCA_006410875.1 Neotragus pygmaeus | reverse complement strand
AAAAAAAAGAAAAGAAAAAGAAAACACCTCTGTTGCACACAGCCAAGAACCTGAAATGATAGAGCCTCGTGTTGGTGTTGGAAGGGGCGAATGGCCCCGTGTAGGCATCCAGTTTGCATTCATGCCTTGGTTTTAGATGATGGAGGATTTTTCCCAGATTCCCACATCCTTGGTCACTGTCATTCTCAATGGCCTTCCCCAAGTTTTGAATCCCACAGACTGAGTGAAAGTCAAATGCTACATCCACTCCCTAACCCCACATGGTTCAGTCCCTGCTGGTGGACATCAGTGTGGACACAACAAGGTCTTCAAACCTGGAGGGTCCAGGCCTTGCAGAGACAGCACATTCTCTTCATGGGCAGAGAACACACTGCTTTCCAGGAGAGATCCTGCCACACTGATGGGCATTGGCAGGCTTGAGACAGGGGAAGGAGGGCAGCTGGAGCACCAGAGCCCATGACCCATCCATGGTCAATGCTGCTGGCTAACTCAGGTACCACAAAGGCTCCAGGGCTCTTCCAGTGAACCACCCTCTCTCTCTGCAGTCCTGCCTTCTGCATCCTGTGGCAGCCACTCTGTCCTCTTTCAGCCACACAAGGACCCCTCAGTTCCACCAAGTGTCCCCTTGTCTCTAGACCACTTCTCAGCTTTTTGTCCCAGCTGAGTTCCTGGCACCAGACCTCTAACCAGCAGCCCAGACTTGGCTCTTCCAGCCACTGTTTGACTCTTTTCCCTCTGTCTTGGCTCCCTCTGCCTCTCCACACTACTTCTAGGTTCTGTTGGTTGAGATCAGCTCCCATCTCAATGCTATAGTTAGGCTCTTTTTCCTTCTCCCCGCTAGGCACCAGCTCCTCCTGGCTTTTTCTGTCTGATCAGGTGCTTGTATGTGAGCAGAGATTGTTCAAATTCACTTCCTTTCATTACTATATCAGAATATACATTTCCAACATTGTGGCTAATACATTAAACTTTTTAAAAGTTTCCAATATGATACATGAAAAAGGAATTTCTATGTTTTACTTCATATTTTTCTTTTCAGAAAAGGATGTGGAAATTCTGTTATATTAAGAAAAGTGTTTATTTCCTATGGACCTTTTGTTCTTGGCAGTTGCCCATTTTGTCAATGGTCTGTTGTTTTTTTCCTTAAGTTGATAAAAGTTCTTTATTACTAATAAATTAGCCTTTGTGATATTGCTGACATTTTCCTCATTTATGTGAATGTGTGTGTTTTCTTTGTCTGTAGCTGTTGATGCCATGAAGACTTTTATAAATAAAATCAAATGTATTGATTTTTATTTCTTCTCCTTTTATGTTATGCTTCGAAAAGTCCATCTTTTCTCTGAGATTACATATAAAATATGTGTCCCTTGGGTTGCCTCAAGGACATTTACACTTAAAAATGGAAAAGTTGTTTCAATAGACCAGCTACATGGCTTCACTTTATGTAACACTTTATTTTTCTTTTCTAATTTAGCATACTATCTACACTCACTTTCTTATGAAAATTTCTCAAGCATTGATATAATATGAAATAGTTTTACAGTAACAATTCATGTTATAGACTTTACTGTGTGTCCCCACACCCCTCCCCACACACATTATCTTTTGAAGACAAAATCCCGAAAAGCTCATAATCTGACTAAAGTTGGAGCTATGCCTTTAAAGGNTAATATGAAATAGTTTTACAGTAACAATTCATGTTATAGACTTTACTGTGTGTCCCCACACCCCTCCCCACACACGTTATCTTTTGAAGACAAAATCCTGAAAACCTCATAATCTGACTAAAGTTGGAGCTATGCCTTTAAAGGGGTAGAGAAGGTAAAAAGAAGCCATTAGAGTGGACCCAAATCCAACCTGACTTGTCTCCTTGTTACAGGAGATTAGTACATACAAGTCAAGAGACATCAGGTCCATGCGGTCACAGAGGGATGACCGTGTGATAAGGCAGCCAGAGGGAAGTCATCTGCAAGCCAAAGAGAGAGGACTCAGGAGAAAACAGCCTTGCTGGTACCTTAATCTAGCCTCCAGAAGTTTGAGAAAATTAATTACTGCTGTTAAAGCTGCTCAGTCTCTGGTTCTTTGTTGTGGCAGCCCTAAGGAAGTAATGCACTTGGCTACCTGGATTCCATTGGTAATGCTTTACTAGACTGGCTTTTCCATCATTCTATCACCCACCATGTCTTCTTTTTTAATGTACTTTAACTAGATTGCAGACAGCATTAGATTTAATCCCTAAATCTTTTAGCACATGTATTAGAGGTCAATTGACTGAGAATGGAAGATCTTACAAGGTGGCATTTTGGAAATAGCTAATGATTTGGTGCTGACAAGCTGGTTGCTGTCCACATGGACCTCTCTACAGGGTTGGTTGAATATCCTCAAGTTATAGCAGATTAATTCCTTTAGAGCAGGGTCAGTCTAAAAGACCAGTGAGGAAGCTTCAGGATGCTGCATGATGTAGCCTCATATGTCACACAGTCATTTCTGCAGCACTGTATTGATCATGTGTGTCACATCCAATGTAATATGGGAGAAGACTGCACATGGCATGAATGCCAGGTGTCAAGGACCATTAATGAGCATCTTGGAGGCTAGCAAACACACCCTTTTCTCCAGGCCACATCTCCACATCAGTAAAAACTTTCTTTTATTCTTTTCCAGCTTGCTCCTGCAAGACTGNCAAAGTATTAACAATGAAATGACCAAGACAATCAGAAGACCCAGAAGTATTAAGTGGGACTCTGAATTACTTTTAAAAAAATTATTTATTTTTGGCTGTGCTGAGTCTTCGCTGCTGTGCAGGCTTTTCTCTGGTTGTGAAGAGTTGGGGCCACTCTGGTGCGGTGCGTGGGCTTCTCACTGCAGTGGCCTCTCTCGTTGCAGAGTGCAGGCTCTAGGGCGCTCCGGCTTTAGTAGTTGCAGCACGTGGGCTCAGGGCTTGTGGCTCCCAGGCTCTAGAGCATGGGCTCAATAGTTGCCCCCCGTGGCATGCTGAATCTTTCCAGACCAGGGATCGAACCTGCATCTCCTGCATTGGCAGGTGTAATCTTTACCACTGAGCCACCAGGGAAGCCCTGAATTAACTTTTTAAGTAAGGGAAGCAAAACCTCAGTTAAGGAAGCCAGACAGGGCATTTGGCAGGGCCTTCCTAAGAGCCTCCCTACTTCATTTTAGCAGGACTCCTGGGGGAGGAAAGAGGTCCGGGTTCCTCCCTTCTGTGATCTGGCTGCTCCCAAGTCCTTAGTTTGTCCCCAACCCAGCTTCCCTGCAGGTGCGAATGTGTCAGACCTCCTCTGTTCTGAGTGGAGAGAACTCGCTGTATCTAGTGAGCTGAGGACAGGAAAGGACTTGCCTCAAGCGCCCTCCTACTCCATCTTCTGCCCCCTCCTGCAAGATGCTGAGGCTCCTGGCAGAGGAAGGAGGTACCCTCCTTCTCCCTTCCTGGATTGCCCGGATCATCACTGTGGTGGGTAAGGCGGCTCCCTTGCTCTCAGCCACCCAGCCTTGTGTAGACAGACTTGGCTAAGCATTTGGGGACCAAGGGACTTGGGGAGCCCTGCCTCCTTCTGGCTGCCCTTGGCGTGGGGATTATATTTTAGCTCTCTCGCTTTGCTCTCGGCTTTCAGTCACTGGAGGAGAATTTCTGCCGCTCCCTGTCACGTCTCGGATTTGTGTAATTGAAGGAGGCTGCCGGGGGCAATTTACGTCTGGGATTTATTTATTCCTTAGGAGTGCAGAGCTCGCTGTGGAGGGACAGGCTGGTCAACAGTGTGTTTACTCAGCACTGTCTCTGGAGGTTCTGACTCCTCCTAATGAGGGTTTGGGGTGGCTTTATCCAGTGCCTCCTGGGACTTCCAGTAAAGCCGAATGATCTCTGCCTCCTCTGCACTTTTGACGCTGCGTTCAGAAGGCTTTAAGGAATTCATCACTTGGGGTGGTGTCCCCAGGGTCAAAGGCCTTCCGTAGGAAGCAAAAGGCATTCAGAAGTCAGGTCCTGGCCCGTGGCTGCAAGCCGCCTTGGGACTCAGTCTGTGCGGTGTTCAGTCTTTAGGTTTGCAGACAGATAGGTGGCACTCTCCTGTTCATTGGATCCCGCGGTCTTTGAGATGCAGTTCTGGATCTTTACTGCAAGAGCCTGCATCATTTGTCTGCTGCCTGCTTTTCTACCTTCATGTTCTACTGTCTCCTTCCTCTTGTTCTAACCCCAGGGCCTTGGCATCACGGTTCCCTATGCCTAGAATGCTCCTCCAGTGCTCTGCACCTGATTACCTCCTTATCTTTCAAGACTCAGTTTAAATATCTTTTCTGGGAGAGAGGCCTTCTGTGACAATCCTGTTAATTGTTCCCTTAGAAGCCTTCTCTTCTGAAACCCTTCATTTAGTCACATAGTCGTGTCTGATTCTGTGTGATTCCATAGACTTGTAGCCACACCAGCCTTTTCTGTCCATGGGATTCTCCAGGCTAGAATACTGGAGTGGGTTGCCATTTCCTCCTCCAGGGAATCTTCTGACCCAGCGATCGAACCCGAGTCTCTTATGTCTCCTGCACTGAGTCATCAGGGAACCCAACACAGCTCTCATTAACGAATATCTGTTCATTAATATGGTTCTGTCTCCTCCATGAGGTGGGCACTCCTTGAAGATGGGGCCTTTGTGTCACCACTGAATGTCCAGTACAGTCGCTGACACATGGGCCAACTTCACACACGGTGAGCCATGTGGAAAAACCTCTTGCATCCAGTAATGTCAATCCCTTGTATCTAAGACCACAGAAAAGCTGTGCACCCGAGCACTGACCAGTCCTGTCCTCGTTTATCATCCTTTTCGGTTGGCAAATAGCCTCTGTCCTCCTGGATGAACAGAGCATCATCCAGGCTGAGTTGTGCTTTTCTTGGTCTCCTCTCCTATTTGTCATTGTGAATGTGGAATTCTGATGGCAGCATCATAACAGCCTGCATTTACAGGGTGCCTTCTGCATGAGGGGCAAGCACTTGACGTACATTATCACTAATCCTCACGGCATCCCTGCGTGGTAGGCTTTATTATCCCCTTTGACAGGTGAGTAAATAGAGGCTTTCAGAGGTGAATTTGCACACAGTGTTCCCTGATTCCAAAACCCACGTTCTTTTTCCACCCATGCAACACGGCCTGGCTTTGGGAACACAACACGTGCACAGCCCTTCTCACATGACGATGGTAGAATGAGCTGGCCAGACCGTACTTGTTAAAAAGACTAAGCTGCTGGGTTGTGTTGTGAGGGTCAGAAACTTTCCATTTCACTTCCTGTGTCTCTGGGGACTCTCCCGGGCTTCCTCTGGCCAGGAGAGAGGTGGACCCAGGTAGGAGGAAGCCAGAGCAGCAACACCTCATGTCTTGGATGTGTATTATGATGATTTGTTTGGATAAATATTTGGATATTTATTATGTTGTCCTGTGTGGCTGTGTTGAGTGTCTTTCACCTATGGCTGCATTTATTCCTCATGGCAACTCTAGTCTGTGCTGTTTTTTTGAGCACCGTTCTGGAAATGAGCAAACTCAGACACAAGGAAAATTAGAAAGAGTAAATAGCAGAGGCAGGATGTAAACCCAAGTAATATGACTTCAGAGCTTAAGGGCTCAACCACCGTGTGTGTGCGCGCGCACGTTCAGTCGTGTCTGACTCTTTGCTACCCTATGGACTGTAGCCCACCAGGCTCCTCTGTCCATGGGATCCTCCAGGCAAGAATACTGGAGTGGGTTNGTAATATGACTTCAGAGCTTAAGGGCTCAACCACCGTGTGTGTGCGCGCGCACGTTCAGTCGTGTCTGACTCTTTGCTACCCTATGGACTGTAGCCCACCAGGCTCCTCTGTCCATGGGATCCTCCAGGCAAGAATACTGGAGTGGGTTGCCATCCATTTCCTCCTCCAGAGGATCTTCCCAGATCAGGGATTGAACCTGCGTTCCCTGCATTGACAGGTGGATTCTTTACCCCTGGGCCACCTAGGAAGCCCCAACCACTATATACCTACCAACCAGTTAAGTAAAGCTTCCCCTGGCTGTCACTATTCAAGGTGCCGTCCAGGAACCAGCAGGGTCAGCAGCCGCTGGGACTGTGTTAGAGATACCCAACCTCAGGCCCTCACCCCAGACTGATGGGGTCAGAATCTACATTATAACAAAGTCTCCCAGTGGGAAAGCCCCAGAAGCTGTGTGGATATGAAATAAGTGTGACTTTCCTGAAGTCAAAAGCTGGAGATTAAGGGCATGTGGGTTCTCGGAGACAACCTGCAATTTCAATATCTTACACATTATGGCATTAACGAGCCGTTGCCTCCTTTGCCGGCGGGATGAGTGATGACAAATTCATTTAGTGCCTCCAACAAAAATAAAAGCAAGTTGAGCTTGCAAAATTGATCCAGGGCTTAAAAAAAAAAAAAGAGAGAGAGAGAAGCTGCTGCTGTCTACAGGATACAGTTGTCATAGAATTACACTGAAGTGACCAGGAAGCTGAACTTGGGCTGCTGAAGGTATCCAGGCTGCAGGTGAAGTTTTGGCAAGTAGCATCTCCACGGATGGGGAGGTGATGACCGCTCTAGGTCTGCTGTGACTCACACATCTAAATGTGGTGAGGACAAAAGGGGCCTTTGATCCAAGAGAAACTGGTTCTACAACTTATTGTGTCAGGGGAAATACTTTGATTTCCTCCTTTGATTTGAAACACTGGCATTGTGAGCTATATATATGTTTAATCATCGTCACTGGACCATTATTTGGCTCTGCTTCTTTATCTCACTGGGTCCTTGTAGATACACCCTTAGACACCTGAATCCTTAACAGATGAGGAGAGGTGTTTTTTTTTTTTTTTTTTTTTTACTTTTGGGATCCATAAATGCTCCAAAGGCCACAAGAAGCTCACGTGGACTTTACCAATGATGTATGTGGTCACGTTCACGTCAACAGATATAGAAGGTGATTGACGTCAGGTACCTCTGAGCTGCCTCATCTTCGTGGGGAGAGGATATACTGACCATGCACCATTTATCCAGCAGGGGACTCCAAGAAGGCCAGGGCCTTCTTCCTCTTTTCTGTTTCCTTTCATCTGGCCAAGCTACATTTAGCAGGTTATTCATTGAATTCCTTAAAAAAAAATTGTAATCCTCTTCATTTTTTTCTTTTAAGGGATGAAAAGAGCCTTTTAGGAAATGAGCATCAGGAAACTAATCAAAGCAGAAACTTTCTGGGAGGAATCTGACAGCAGCATGTTTTTAATGACCTTCAAGAAAATCACATGCTCCAGGCAATTATAGGATTTGGGAGAAAAGAGCTCATTCTGAATAGCCTAACCTGCAGCAGTGTTTCTGCACTTTTCAGCCATCCCCTCCCACCCTACCCCCCTGGTAGCTTCCTTTCTAAGAGCCTCCTGGACAAGATTTCACTTGGATTAATACTCCTTCGGCTTTAACAAACTGCAAAGGGGACAGCTGATGCTAAAAAGGGACCTTTCCCATGGTGCCAAGGTTTCTTCTGAGTTTTTGGGCTCTGGCTATCAGAGGTGCATAATGCATTCTGACTTGGGGCCAGTTATTATTTAGGGGATTTTGCTGCTTAAGCTCTTGGGTATGGGTGCAGCTGGAAAAAATAACGTATTTGTCAATAGGTTACCCATTTCACAGCTGGTAGCATCCAAAAGGGGCTTCCCGGGTGGAGCTGGTGGTAATGGGCCCACCTGCCAATGCAGGAGATGTAAGAGAGGAGGGTTCCATCTCTGGGTCTGGAAGATCCCCTGGAGAAGGGAACAGGAACCCACTCCAGTATTCTTGCCTGGAGAATCCCATGGACAGAGGAGCCTGGTGGGCTATGATCCATAGAGTTGCACAAAGTCAGACATGACTGAAGTGACTTAGCACAGCATAGCACAGCAGTGTCCAAAAGAAAGATCATTGAATGAACACCAGCTGGACTGGACTGAGGCTGGTCTGGACTGAGGCTGGTCTAACACCAAGTTTTTCTGAAAAGGATTTCCAGGAGCCTAAAAGTGACCTTTCTGTGTGTGCGCGTGCATGTGTGCATGCTACGTTGCTTCAGTCCTGTCTGACTCTTTGCAATCCTACGGACGGTAGCCCACCAGGCTTCTCTGCTTGTGGAATTCTCAGGCAAGAATAGTGGAGTGGGTTGCCATGCCCTCCTCCAGGGAATCTTCCCCACCCAGGGATCGAACCCCATTGTCTCTGACGCCTCCTGTATTGGCAGGTACGTTCCTTACCACTGGCGCCACCTGGGAAACTATAACCTTTTTGCTTTATTTTAATTAAACCACGTTTCCTTCTTGTTTTTTGGGCTATGTGAGATCTTCGGCACACCCGGATCCTTTTCCCTTCTTTTTGCCTGACGGTGTTTCCATTATGTGACATCTTTCCTACTGGGTAAAACTCGCCAAGGCCTGTGCTGTATCAAAGTGTCAGAAGTTTTAGTATTTGCTTACCCTCCTTTTCCAGGGAGAACGGTTTCTCATCAGGTTTGCCTGTGTGCTCGGCTGTGACTCACAGTTTACAGAAACCCCCATCTTCCTGTGCAGTGAAAGAGACAGCGTAACGATTTCAGCTCAGGCAGAGCGGCCTGGAAACATGCGAAGTGTGGCTGGACCCAGCCCCTGACTGTGCTTGCATTGGAAATCTCCTGCATTGATGTTATGGAAATGGATGAGCTGTGCCTTGTGTTCCTGGGTTTCCTGACAGCTGCCTGATTTCTGTGGTCACAGGGGGGCCAGAACGTGACACATGGAACCTAGCTTCTGCCGGATGCCAGCATCGTGAGCAATTCCAGGAGAGGAAGGTGTCTATGGGGTAAAGTGAGTGAAAGCCTATCACTCATGTATGACTCTTTGTGACCCCATGGACTATATAGTCCATGGAATTCTGTCAGCCAGAATACTGGAGTGGATAGCCATTCCCCTTCTCCAGGGAATCTTCCCACCCCAGGGATCGAACCGAGGACTCCCGAAAAGCCCCATTGCCTTCCCCTTCACAGCTGCTGAGACAGAGGACCAAGAGTTGGGAATTCTTAAAAAAAAATGTTCCCTGATAAGGTTGGGCAACTGTTCCCCAAGGGGTGCAAGCTCACAGAAGAGGCAAAATGAGCAGGTGGCCTCCTGGTGCCTTGGAGGTAGTTTCCTCCTGCTGGTAGCTCAGTTTCACCCCGTGGTCGTCATCACTTGGGATGAAGGACGGGAGCACGTGAGGGAGACAGTGTACCGAGGAGGCCGGTTGCCATGGTTGCCGGCTCGCAGTCCCTGCTTCCTGAGGCTCCACCCCTTCTTCTTGGGCAGGGCTGGTTTGCCCAGGGTATCAAACTATCGGGAGTGCAGTCAATCCACAGACTGTCTGATGACTGATGACTTTTGTGACTGGGCTTGAAAAGATGAACTTGAGTGTGGGGCTGTGTATTAGAAATCAGATAGGATTTTCCAGTGAGCCTCATTGATATGGGAGCTGAAAAGGTGCCGTGAGAAGCTGACCAAATGAAGTGTGTAGGTGGGGACAGTAGGGTGAAGACTCTAGAGGGAAGCAGAAATAAGAGACCATATATATATAGAGAGAGGCAGGGGCAGGGAAACAGAGAGAGCCTAAGAACATGAAGGTTTTCCAGTGGTAATCTATATGTGTCTTTAAAATAAGCAGGTTTTTTTCTTTTCTTTTTTTTTTTTCTTGAACTAAGTGGGATGGGTCTCTTTTCTTGGTAACCCCAAACACCTGCATAGAAAGAGAGAGGAAAAAAAGAGCAGGATCATGAGTGTATTTCAGACAGGAGATCTATTTTCTCATGTGGTTAAATGTGGAGTCTTTTTGGTCGGCTCACCACCCACCAACCCACCCACCTACATACGCACACTCTCTCTCTCACTTAATGAATTTTAAAAAAGAGAAGAGAGAGAGAACTTTAATCAAGAAGCAAAATGCTAAGACATAACCAGAAAATTGAGGTTTCTTGAATTAGGAAATTGAGAAACCTGTCTACTGGCATTAGGGCCCAGCAGAGTTCAGTAAGAGAAGGAGGCCTGAAAAAGTGATGAAGTGATTCACTGGAGAGGTAACCTCAGGTTACATCAGGGCTTCTCACCCTCAGCAGAGTGAACATTTTGAGCAGGAAATTCTTAGTTATGGGGGCTGTACCATGTATTGTAGGAGGCTTTTCAGCATCTCTGGCCTCCTCCCACTAGATGCCAGTAATAATCCCCAGCTGTGACAACCAAAAATGTCTCCAGGCATTGCCAAATGTCCTCTGTTGGTGAAATGGCCCCCAGCACTGGGTTAGACAAAAAAGAAAGCCTTCCTTTCTTGAACAAGTTATGTCCTTTCTGGTTAAATCTATTTGTGAAATGTGTGGAAGCTACAGAAATGATTTTAAGGCACAGACTCTGACCTGTATGCACTAACAGATTCCTGGAAAATATTAATGAAACCATCTTATCAAATAAAGCAGGAAAATCGCTTTCTCTTGGTTTTGAAGACCAGCAAAAATATCCATCTGTGTGGAATGGGTGAATCACATTCTAAATCAAAGTATGTAAAGATAATGGTAGATGCTGTGATAAACAAGCCCCAGCATTTCAGTGGTTTAACACAGTGGAAGTTTTTTTCTTGTTCATGCAACAGGGTTCCTGGCTGGTGAACAGCTTTCCTCTACATGGTGATTCAGGGACTCAGGCTTCTGCCACATTGTGGCTCTTCAGTCCCCAAGATCTCACTGTCCTCTGTTTCTAATCAGCAGAAGAAAGAATAAGGAGAAGGCATATCCTCTTCTTGGGGTTCCCCGGTGGCTCAGCAATAAAGAATTCACATGCAGTGCAGGAGCCTTAGTAGACATGGGTTCGATCCTTGGATTGGGAAGATCCCCTGAGGAGGACATGGCAAACTACTCCAGTATTCTTGCTTGGAGCAAACCATGGACAGAGGAACCTGGAAGGCTACAGTCCATAGAGTTGCAAAGAGTTAGACAGGACTGAAGCAACTTAGCATGCACATATCCTCTTCTTGGGAGTCTTAGCCTGGATATCACTTTCTTTACACTTACTTTCCCTTGAAAATTAGACTCCTGATGACTTCTGATCAGATAGAATGAATCGAAACTGAATCGCTCATCATGACTCAAACTCTGTGACACTCTCTGGGCATGATAATTCTCCAGGAGCCTGTAGATATGGAATGCTTTCTTCAATATGGGGAGACTTTTGCCTAGAGTTCTCCTATTTGTGAGCGGGAGCTGGGGTGAGAATCCAGGTCTCCATGTTCAGCAGTCTCTCTCTTTGCATCTCTTCTCTCCTCTACCAGGATTGGAGACATGGATGGTGCATAGTTCATTTCTCTATCCCCAGTACCTAGCACAGGGTGGGCATAAATAAGGCATTCAGTAAATGTCTGCAGAGGGCATGAATGGATGAGCAGTATTGTTCACACCTTCAAAAGCATGCTCTCAAGGACAGTTTCACTTGTTGACTGAAAATTATCACATATGTGTTTGTAAAACTGTACCCCCAGCTCTACAGAGTTGTCAGGGCAGGATGAACTCCAAGTTCTGCATTGGGGGTGATCATACTTCCCTTTGTTAGCCAGGGATCTAGGTGTCAGATGTGGAACTCAGAGAGCTTGAAGCTAAAAATGGCTATGCATTTGATCATATAACTTAAGAAGTTCAGGGTTTTGGGTTTCCAGCAGGGCCAGGTACAGATGCGGGACAATGTGATCCTTTCTTTCTCTCAGTTTCTTGTCCTGCTTTCCTCAATGTCAGACTCATCATTTGGCAGTCTCTCTTCAAGGGATGGCAGAGATGTCAGGGCTGGGGCAGACATTCATCCCTCAGCTGAGCCATCTCAGGGGAAAGGCTCCAGAGCGTGTCACAGGGTTGAGTTTCATTGGCCAGTCTGGGGTCATGTGCACATCCTTGCACCAATCACTGCAGCCTGCCTCTCATTGGCTGAACCAGGTCACATGTGTGCTGCAGAACAAGGGCATCCCAGTGGGCATGGATTGAGAAGTAGAGAAGGGACGGTTCTTTAGGGAAAACCTGGAAGGCATTTTCAAAAATATGAGGATGGGGTGCTGGATGGGCAGAGAAACCTGATGACTTTATTTTCCATCTCTTTATAGAGCGGAACTCTTACGTTTTGCACCTCACACTCATGAACGTTCTCCCGGTAGTTGTATCTGATTAACCTCTTTTAAGGCCCTTTCTTGCTGTGGCCCCTGAGCTTCTTGTGGAGGTTTCTCCCCATTCAGAAGTGGCACATATGGCTTAGGCCTGGGCCACTCGGGTGATTATGTTCCCCTGGTCTCAGTGAGTAGTCCAGGGATCGTTAAGTGACCCAGGAAAACCCAATGAGATGAAATCAGACTTTCGTTCAAACTGGAGTGAAGAGATCCTTTTTTTTTTTTTCAAAATTAACTTTTATCATGAAAACTTCTTTCCAGAACACCCAGAAATAGAAGTAACAGTAAAATAATACTCAGAGGTAACCCTCATGTACCCATCCAGTTTTAGCATTGGCTAGTCCATGGGGTCACTAAGAGTCAGACACAGCTGAGCGACTTCACTTTGACTTTTCACTTTCATGCGTTGGAGAAGGAAATGGCAACCCACTCCAGTATTNGACTACAAGGAGATCCAACCAGTCCATTCTGAAGGAGATCAACCCTGGGATTTCTTTGGAAGGAATGATGCTGAAGCTGAAACTCCAGTACTTTGGCCACCTCATGTGAAGAGTTGACTCATTGGAAAAGACTCTGATGCTGGGAGGGCTTGGGGGCAGGAGGAGAAGGAGATGACAGAGGATGAGATGGCTGGATGGCATAACTGACTCAATGGACGTGAGTCTGAGTGAACTCCCTGATGGACAAGGATGCCTGGTGTGCTGCAATTCATGGGGTCGCAAAGAGTCGGACACGACTGAGTGACTGAACCTGAGTGAGAGTCAAAGAGGACTTTCCTTTGATATAAAGCACATAGACTTTGAGACTGTTGTTCAGATGATCTAAGAGTTTGTTTGTTTGTTTTTTCTCAGCTTACTTTGTGATTTCCTTACGGGTTCAAGTTGCTGGACCACTGGTCTCCAGAAACACCGCTAAGTCTCTTTACTTGTTTTATTACCAACCTAGTGTTTGTTTGCCTATGTATTCTCATTTGTAGACAGTAGAAAAGACACTTGAAAGTCTCACAGAGACTGTGGTCTTCTTTGTATCCCCCGCCTTCTTTGTCTTAAATCCGTCGTAAGGAAGATGAACAGAGCATCCTGACATGCGCACGCCCCTGGTGGCTCCATCATGCAAGGCTGCTCGTGCATCCATACTAGCTGCCATACACAGTCCAGCAGTTGTGCCCATGTCAACAGCACCTGGATTTTATTAGACTGCAGGTGAAATTCACTGCAGACCAGGTATTCCTGAGGCCTGACTTCTGCAACTGGAAAAAAAAAAAAAAGCCTCCTCAAACTGGAAACTTACGTGAATATCAGGGTATGAGGGTTGGGGGGAGACACAGCTGCCCAAAAGTAACCATCATTCCATAGTCCGCAAAAATATTGAGAGTGAGAAATAAATACATAGCACTGTTTTTTGTTCGTTTGGTTGGCTGGTTTTTTTAAAGAATGGCTGGAGGAGAGGGGGATGCCTCAGTTTAGGTTTTCTCTACAGCAGACCCAGAGACAAGAAATCAGGAAAACATCGTGTAGTTGGGAGGTGATCATAGTTAGCATGCTGATGGAACAGGAATGTAAGACAGGAAGGGGAGGGAAACCAAGCACAGGTACATTAATGGGAGGCCGAATACTGGGGCAACTCAGACTCAGTCTCATAGGGGACCTTCTGACACTCAGTGGAGAACATGCTTCAGTGTTGTCTCTTTGAGCCACAAGAAAGCCAAGGTATTTATCCACCAACTTCTGCCCCTCATGGTTGAGGGTGGCTATGGAAAACATTTAGGCCCTTCTATTTCTGGTCTGCCATATGCAAGAGCCAAGCAGAACCCTATGGGCAGAGAAAGCCCTTAGGCAGAGAGGTACCCGTGTCTAGGATGAGGAGCCATCATTGTGTTGGGAACTGTCCACCTAAGCTTGAAGCTGACTGCAGAGTAGGCCAAGAGATCATGGGCAAGACACCCACAGAGCCAAAGGGCGTATTCTGGCTCACTCAGCTGCAAAAAGCTGACTCCACGTACAGCTGAACTCAGGACTCAAGATATGTCATCAGGACTTAGGTCCTCGCTTCCTTCCTGCTCTGTCACCATCTGATCAGCTCCAATCACTGCCCCTAAGTGGAAGCAAGATGGCGGCAGCAACTTTATTCCCTACATCTTCTCAGCTTTTCTTATTAGTTGGAAATATCATATTTCCCCCCCCAAGAGCTCTTATCTTTAGAGACTTAATAAAAAAAAATAGATAGATGAAGTGATATGATGTTGAGAATCTGCTCCAAAATAATCCACTGTGGCTAGTGACATAATACTGCTGCCGCTGCTGCTGCTAAGTCGCTTCAGTCGTATCTGACTCTGTGCGACCCCATAGACGGCAGCCCACCAGGCTCCCCCGTCCCTGGAAATCTCTAGGTGAGAATACTGGAGTGGGTTGCCATTTCCTTCTCCAACGCATGAAAGTGAAAAGTCAAAGTGAAGTCGCTCAGCTGTGTCTGACTCTTAGTGACCCCATGGACTAGCCAATGCTAAAACTGGATGGGTACATGAGGGTTACCTCTGAGTATTATTTTACTGTTACTTCTATTTCTGGGTGTTCTGGAAAGAAGTTTTCATGATAAAAGTTAATTTTGAAAAAAAAAA
>SJYV01045620.1:0-117600 GCA_006410875.1 Neotragus pygmaeus | reverse complement strand
GCAATCTTGATTACAGCTTGTACTTCTTCCAGCCCAGCGTTTCTCATGATGTACTCTGCATAGAAGTTAAATAAGCAGGGTGACAATATACAGCCTTGATGTACTCCTTTCCTATTTGGAACGAGTATGTTGTGCCATGTCCAGTTCTAACTGTTGCTTCCTGACCTGCATACAGGTTTCTCAAGAGGCAGGTCAGGTGGTCTGGCATTCCCATCTCTTTCAGAATTTTCCACAGTTTATTGTGATCCACACAGTCAAAGGCTTTGGCATAGTCAATAAAGCAGAAATAGATGTTTGTCTGGAACTCTCTTGCATTTTCCATGATCCAGCAAATGTTGGCAATTTGATCTCTGGTTCCTCTGTCTTTTCTAAAACCAGCTTGAACATCAGGGAGTTCACGATTCACGTATGGCTGAAGCCTGGCTTGGAGAATTTTGAGCATTACTTTACTGGCATTGAGATGAGTGCCAATTGTGTGGTAGCTTGACCATTCTTTGGCATTTCCTTTCTTTTGGATTGGAATGCAAACTGACCTTTTCCAGTCCTGTGGCCACTGCTGAGTTTTCCATATTTGCTGGCATATTGAGTGCAGCATTTTCACAGCATCATCTTCCAGGATTCAAAATAGCTCAACTGGAATTCCGTCACCTCCACTAGCTTTGTTCACAGTGATTCTTCCTAAGGCTGACTTGACTTCACATTCCAGGATATCTGACTTTAGGCGAGTGACCCCACCATTGGGATTATCTGGGTTGTGAAGATCTTTTATGTATGGTTCTTCTGTGTACTGTTGTCACATCTTCTTAATATCTTCTGCTTCTGTTAGGTCTGTACCACTTCTGTCCTTTATCTGTCCCATCTTTGCATGAAATGTTCCCTTGGTATCTCTAATTTTCTTGAAGAGCTTTCTAGTCTTTCCCATTCTATTGTTTTCCTCTATTTCTTTGCATTGATCACTGAGGAAGGCTTTCTTATCTCTCCTTCCTATTCTCTGAAACTCAGCATTCAGATGCTTATATCTTTCCTTTTCTCCTTTGCTTTCCGCTTCTCTTCTTTTTACAGCTATTTATAAGACCTCCTCAGACAGCCATTTTGTTTTTTTGCATTTCTTTTTCTTGGGGATGGTCTTGATCACTGTCTCCTGTACAATGTCATGAACTTCTGTCCATAGTTCATCAGGCACTCTGCCTATCCAATCTAGTCCCTTAAATCTATTCCTCACCTCCACAGTATAATAATAAGGGATTTGATTTAAGTCATATCTGAATGGTTTACTGGTTTTCCCCACTTTCTTCAATTTAAGTCTGAATTTGGCAATAAGGAGTTCATGATCTGAGCCACAGTCAGCTCCCGGTCTTGTTTTTGTTGACTGTATAGAGCTTCTCCATCTTTGGCTGCACAGAATATAATCAATCTGATTTTGGTGTTGACCATCTGGTGATGTCCATGTGTAGAGTCTTCTCTTGTGTTGTGGGAAGTGGGTGTTTGCTGTGACCAGTGTGTTCTCTTGGCAAAACTCTATTAGTCTTTGCCCTTCTTCATTGTGTACTCCAAGGCCAAATTTGCCTGTTACTCCAGACATTTCTTGACTTTCTACTTTTGCATTCCAGTCCCCTATAATAAAAGGACATCTTTTTAGTCCTAAAAGGTCTTGTAGGTCTTTATAGAACCATACAACTTCAGCTTCTTCAGTGTTGCTGGTTGGGCCATAGACTTGGATTACCATGATATTGAGTGGTTTGCCTTGGAAATGAANTTCTCCATCTTTGGCTGCAAAGAATATAATCAATCTGATTTTGGTGTTGACCATCTGGTGATGTCCGTGTTTAGTGTATTCTCTTGTGTTGTTGGAAGAGGGTGTTTTGTATGACCAGTGCGTTCTCTAGGCAAAACCCTATTAGCCTTTGCCCTGCTTCATTCTGTATTCCAAGGCCAAATTTGCCTGTTACTCAGGGCTAGATTACTCTTACTTTGCACACAATTCCAACAGAGGGTTGGAAGACCCACATTTTAAGCAGAAGGGAACATCACTAGTAGGTGCTGAAAATTCAAAAATTTAAACGAATCAGGATAGAACTACAAATAAGTGAAAAAGGGCATGTGAACTATGATTCCCGTGGAAATGTGGGTCAATTGCTGTCAGCTTGCCCAGTTTTTCAGGAAACAACTGGAAACTGGAATTTTTACAGTGTGTGTGGGGGAAACCTTTTATATAAGAAATATTTAAAGAAAAAAGCTGAAAAACGATGTGCGGTTTTGATACCTGGGGTGGGGGCGGGGAGCTGCCTTTGCCCCATCAGATGAAGCATGAATTCTCTGTTTTGCTACTGCTGCTTCTTGCCTCCTTTCGTTTGTGATTCCTGTAGAGTTGTGAGCACCAGGTCTGGATTAGGTTTTGGAATCAGTGGGTGTGTAGCTGTCTGCAGAGGTCACTCTTAATTTGGTTGAGTGGGCAGTGTTCTTAACTCCCCAGAACACACCAGCTGTGGACATCCTGGGAGCCAAGTGGCAGGCGCCAGGGGACTGCTGGGAACTCAGGATGCCTCTTCCTCCTTCCTGCCTGTGTTTACACAGTCGGCTTTCAAAGATCATGATTCCTCTGTGGGCGACGGGCCGGCAGCCTCCGCTCTCAGCTTGGCTTGATTCAGGTCATTTCATCCAGGCTGGAACCTCAGTGTCTGGAGTTCTCTAGACTTGGCACAGCCATACCTCGTTGAGCAGATTGAAAACAACCCCTTCAAGTAACTCTCAAGGAGCCAAGTTATTGCGTGGGGCTTTTTTGAGAGCATATTTCAGCATGGACTTTGCAGAAAACAGCCCCAGGAAGTCCTGGGGTGCGGTCTGATGAAGGATTCAACCAATTCTCCTTCTTAAAATGGTCTTTACTCTGTTAAGACTCTACCCTTCAAGGTCATGAGATGGTCTTTGAAACATTTGAAAATACTCTTTGGGATATTTATTATTTTTATCAGTTCCCAAGACTGTTATATGCCCACTGTTTTGGGAATATAGAATAAAATTAAAATGATCAATAATCCTGTCGCATGTATTAAACACAAAGACGTCTGTCTCTGTTTAGTCGCTCAGTCGTGTCTGACTCTTTGTAACTTTGTCCGTGGGATTTTTCAGGCAAGAATACTGGAGTGGGTTGCCATTCCTTCCTCCAAGGAATCTTCCCGACCCAGAGATTGAACCCAAGTGTCCTGTGTCTCCTGCATTGCAGGTGGGTTCTTTACCAGCTGAGCCATCAGGGAAGCCTGATAAACACAAAACTAGTTTTCTTCTTTGTATGGGTGCATTAGTGTCTGTCTGTATGTATTTTAGTCTGTTCCAGCTGCTGTAACAGAAATACCATAAACTGCCTGACTTGCAAACAACAAACATTTATTTCTCTCAGTTCTGGTGAGTGGGAAGTCCAAGGTCGTAGCACCAGTAGATCTGGTGTCTGGTGGAGGCAAGCCTCCTCATGCATGACCTTCTATTCCCTGTGTCCTCCCATGGCAGAAGGGCAGGGATCTCTCTGGGTCTCTTTCATAAGGGCACTCATCCCATTCATGAGGGTTCTATGCCTATGACCTCATCACCTCCCAAAGGCCCCACCTCCTAATGCCATCACCTTGTTTTTTAGATTTTCAGCTCGTGAATTCTGGGAAGAGAGAAACTTTCAGTCCATAGCAATGTGTATATATATATATATATATATATATGTATGCATATGTGTGTGTTTATGTACACACGCACACATAAACATATACATGTATAAATGTATATTAATAATGGATAAACATAAAGTTTGTACCTGCTTTTTAAAAACTTACTAACAAATTCTCTGCATGCATCATTTTTAATGCCTGCATAAGATCATATAATGATGGTGCTTATTTAACCACTTATCAAGTGTTGAATATCTTGTTGTTGTTTTTTTCATGGAAACCTTACCAAGGTAAATAACTTGGTGATAAACAGCTCTGTGGGCCTCCCAGGTGGCTCTCATGGTAAAGAACTCATCTGCCAAGGCAGGAGACATAAGAGACACAGGTTTGATCCCTGGGTTGGGAATATCTCCTGGTGGAGGGCATGGCAACCCACTCCAGTATTCTTGTCTGGAGGGTCTCTTGGACAGAGGATCCTGGCAGGCTACAGTCCACAGGGTCACAGAGAGTCAGACACGACTGAAGCGACTTAGCACACACACACGCATGCAAACATCTCTGTGGGTTTCCCAGGTGGCTCAGCGGTAAAGAATTCATCTGCCAATGCAGGAGATGCAGGTTCGATCCCTGGGTCGGGAATATCTCCTGGAGTAGGAAATGGCAAGTCACTCCATTATTCTTGCCTGGGAAATTCCATGGACATAGGAGCCTGGTGGGCTACAATCCTTGGGCTCACAAAAGGGTTGGACATGACTGAGCAACTAAACAACATGAAAACAACTCTGTGCATACATCTTTGTTTCCCATTATTTTCTCATCATAGATTGCTCATTGAGAGCCCCCAAGCTGGCTAATTTCTAATACATTTAATTAATTTCTATAAAAGCTGAAGTAAGAGTACTCTTATTTCCACTTAATTGGTCAAGCCAGTAAAGAGCTTTTCTTGATTTCTTCCTGGATTAAAAGGTTGAGAATAGTTAACATACAAACCCTCACGTATCAGGGACTCAATGCACTAGAAATTTATGTCTAATGTGGATGCCTGCGTTCAGAGGGGAGTTTTTTGCCAAGTGGCAATTTAGAGATTTGGTTTCTTTTATCTTTGGATTCTGCCATCGTCAATAGGTGGCATCTAAGGCCACTGGAATATCTGCATCAGGCTGTGGAAGGGGAGGTGCTTAGGAGATGTTGTATGAACCAAATGTGCCTCAGAAGAAAATGGAGTGGGCTTAGCGAGCACTTATCCAGAGCCCGCTACATCTTTCCCCTTACCTCACATCTCTAGTCCCTCTGCAGACCCTGTTCATTTTGTCTTTACAGTATTCCTTGGTTCGTCCACCTCAGCCTACATTCATGGCATTGACCCGCTTGGTTGTGATGCATTGCCATTTGACATAGCTTTAGGTTTGATCTGCTAATATTTTGCAGGGTGTTTTTACATCGTGAAGATACTGGTTTATAGTTTTCTTATGATGGCTTTGTCTGGCTTTGGATTCAGGGTAATACTAGCCTCATAAAATGAGGTGAGAAGTCTTCTCTCCTCATCTGGTCTATGAAATAATTTATGTGCTGTGTGTGATCAGTCTCTCAGTCATGTCCGAGTCTTTGTGACCTGAGGGATTGTAGCTCAAGAGGCTCCTCTGTCCATAGGATTTCCCAGGCAAGACTATTGGAGTGGGTTATCATTTCCTGCTCTGGGGGGTCTGCCCCGCTCAAGGATTGAACCCACATCTCCTGCATTGGCAGGTGGATTCTTTACCACTGAGCCACTTGGGAAGCCCCAAATGAATAAGTTGTACAGAATTGTTTTTTAATCTTTCTTTAAATGTTTGATAAAATTCATCAGAGAAGACATCTGGAATTGAGGTTTTCTTTATAGGAAGGTTTTAAATTATGAATTTAATTTCTTTAAATGCTATAGGACTGTTCAGGTTTGTGATTTCTTCTTTCTTCAATTACTTTTGGTAATTTGTGTCTTTGATACTATGATTTACGATGAGATATATATCTGATTTTTCCACTTTAGGGCATAGAACTCATAAAATCCTAGGAATTTCTTAAATGTTGAGAGTGATAAAGGTAAGTTTTCTTATGTTAATGAAGTGACTTTGGAAAGTACTTAAGAATAGGTTGGTTGCCAGTGGAGCCAACCACACACCTCATGGCCCATCCTGAGCCATCACCTGCTANTAGAACTCATAAAATCCTAGGAATTTCTTAAATGTTGAGAGTGATAAAGGTAAGTTTTCTTATGTTAATGAAGTGACTTTGGAAAGTACTTAAGAATAGGTTGGTTGCCAGTGGAGCCAACCACACACCTCATGGCCCATCCTGAGCCATCACCTGCTGGAGGGTTTTAGAGGCTTTGATGAGGGAAATCTGGTTCAGAAATACTTGAGAAGATTGTAGAATCCTATTTGGGGTTGTAAAGAGCCACAAATCATAGGGTGCTTTAGGCCTTCTGACCACTGACAGAGCACCTATTATTCTTTATTGTTTTTTTAAATTAATTAACTAATTTCACTTGGAGGCTAATTACTTTACAGTATTATGGTGGTTTTTGCCATATATTGACATGAGTCAATGAATCATTCTTTTATTATTTTCCAGTTAGTTCTCAGCCTACATGTCTTCTCAGGAGGATGTTTCCATGCTAGCTAAAGTGGCTTCCCCTTTCTCTTGCTCCCCGTTATTTATTTTCTATTTCACCCCGACATGTAATTATTTTAGTTATTACTTGCTCACTGTTTGTTTGTCATGTGCCTTCTTTGCTGTTATATAATTTTCAGATATTGGTGATTAATAATTAGTCTATCCAACATGCTAATGTGTTTTGCAGATTTCCGGGAAGGACACATATGGCAATTTCTGATGCTGGAATGGTATTAATAATATCTATAGTGGTCAATGGGCTTCCTGGTGGCTCAGATGGTAAAGAATCTGCCTGCCAAGGCAGGAAACCCGGATTTGATCCTTGGATTGGGAAGATCCCCTGGAGAAGGGAATGTCTATCCACTCCAGTATTCTTGCGTGGGAAATCCCACAGACAGAGGAGCCTGGTAGGCTGCAGTCCATGGGGTTGCAAAGAATAGGACACAACTGAGTGACTTTCTGGAGAAGGCTATGGCACCCCACTCCAGTACTCTTGCCTGGAAAATCCCATGGACGGAGGAGCCTGGAAGGCTGCAGTCCACGGGGTTGCTGAGGGTCGGACACGACTGAGCGACTTCACATTCACTTTTCACTTTCATGCATTGGAGAAGGAAATGGCAACCCACTCCAGTGTTCTTGCCTGGAGAATCCCAGGGGCGGGGGAGCCTGGTGGGCTGCTGTCTGTGTGGTAGCACAGAGTCAGACACGACTGAAGTAACTTAGCAGCAGCAGAGTGACTTTCACTTTCATTTTCTTCACAGTGGTTAATAGGGCAACTCTAGAGTTGGCCAGTTTGAATTCAGGTCCCACCATTCAGTAGTTGTGTGTCTCTGGACAAGTTTGTCAACCTCACTGGGCCTCAGTTTTTGCATCTGTAAAATGGAAACATAATGGTGCTTATCTTATCTCTTAGTTAAGATGTGTAAAGTGTTCAGCACAGTAAAGCTCTTTGAGAAGCATCTTGCAGAATAAAATTCTATGGAGAACATTTTGGAAAACTGGTTTATGCACTGGATATTCACAATTTTGACATAAATGACATGGAATCATCTGAACCATTGCTGATAAGAGTTTGTGAGCGAGGGGGCACAGCTGAGCACCCAGAGCATGCCAGCTTGGTGTGCTTTGGCGACATCATATGATTTCCCTGACAAGTCACAGGTGTTTCTTCCCAACTTATTGAATGCTGATGCCAACCCTTCCATGCTACGATGAGGGTCACAGTATCCTGAATCACAAAGTCCTCTCTCAGATGAATGCTGATCCTTTCAGAAATGAGGGCTGTACATGCGGTGGCCAAGAGTATGGGCTCTGTGATTTGGAGGCCTGGGTTTGAGTTCTGGCTCTGTCACTAACCAGCTCTGTGTTGGGGGATGGATTGGATGAGGCATGCATGAGAAGGACCCAGCCCAGATCTGTCTGTCGCACTTGGAGAACTCCCCTGAAACTCTAGTATTGTCTCCAAGAACATCATTTACCTTCTTCCCACTGAAGGTAAACGTTACCACAGCAGGCTCTCTGTGTTTTATTCACCTGTATCCTCACCACCTGGACCAGTGTGGTCAGATAGCAGGCCCTTCAGAATACTTGTGAAATCGATTCTTCTTCTTCTTGTTTATTATATCTGTGCCTCTGACTTCAGTGCCCTGAAGCTCAGCAGGAAAACAGTATCCTCAGCCATCTAGCCCTTGGTTATCTCAGCTGGCACCTGCTCATCTCAGGTGAGCTGCTAATTTTCCTCTTAAGAATCTTCTAGACTGTCAGGATCCCCTGGGAGGGACAGGACCTTCAGGGATCTTGTGAACCCCAAAAAAAAAAAAAAAAAAAAAACCCAGCAAATCTTGTTCATAAAAGTATATCCACTGTTCTTCAGCCCTGGTTTGCAAATTCTACCCATGGTGGAGTGCTGCTGGCTTGCCTGGGCTGGCAGGAGCGTGGACACATAGTCAGAGGGTACAGGACCTGGGCAGACTCAGCAGGACCCCGTAATACTCCCTGCGGTGAATTTAATATTGGCCTACGGTGGTTTCTGTACCAAAGCTGCACGAAAGAGGTTGTCATGTTCCCCGGGGCTGCTCTTGTTGTGTATGCCCCTCTGTTTCCTCTGGCACAAACAGATCCATCCTATTTTTCCTTCTCCATCTTCCAGCACTAACCTATCCTGTTTTGTAGTGATGAAGCATGAGATGGAAACGGCTGAGGTTTTCTGCCTAGCCCTTCTCAATGCAGAGAGAGAACTTCCCTCTGTGTGGTTAGGAGTGAAGTATGCAGGCTCGTAGGACTTCCCTGGTTCAGTGGTAAAGAATCCGCCTGCCAATGCAGGAGACACAGGTTTGATCCCTGATCTGGGAAGATCCCCTAGAGAAGGAAAGGGCAACCCACTCCAGTATTCTTGCTTGGAGAACCCCACCAACAGAGGAGCCTGGCGGACTGTAGTCCGTGGGATCACAAAGAATTGGACATGATTTAACGGCTGAGCAACAATAAATGCGGGCTTGTAAATACAAAATCCCTTCAATGGAAGAGTTTGATCTCTACCTCCTGCCACCCCACACCACACTCTCTAGCTTCCTAGGATCCTTTAGAGGTAGAGTTTTCTGAATTTGAAGCTAGTGAAATTAAAAGACCCTTACTCCTTGGAAGGAAAGTTATGACCAACCTAGATAGCATATTAAAAAGCAGAGATATTACTTTACCAACAAAGGTCCATCTAGTCAAGGCTTTGGTTTTTCCATTGGTCATGTATGGATGTGAGAGTTGGATTGTGAAGAAAGCTGAGCGCCGAAGAATTGAACTGTGGTGTTGGAGAAGACTTTTGAGAGTCCCTTAGACTACAAGGAGATCCAACCAGTCCATCCTAAAGGAGACCAGTCCTGGTTGTTCATTGGAAGNGCCAATAGAAAAAAAAATTAGAGGAAGGGGGGAAAAATGAATACTAAAAAGTACAATTCAAGAATATAGTCTTGAAATTAGAAAGAAGCTACATATTGAAAGAATATATTGCATGCCTAACAATATTAACCCAGAATGACCATTACCAAGACATAGTCATACAAACTTATAAGGGAAAAGTTACATTATCATCAGACTTTTCAATAGCAATATCAAAAGAAAATAGAGCAGCATATTTAATGTATTCTAGGAAAGAAAATGTGAGCCAAGGATTTTCTAATTTTTAAGCATAAACAAACATTTTCAGTATTTCAGAGCTGGAATTTCCCTCGTGGTCTAGTGGTTGAGAATCCACTTGGCAATGCAGGGGACGTGGATTTGATCCCTGGTTGGGGAACTAACATCCCTTGTGCTGTAGGACAGCTAAGCCTGCGTACTGCAACTACTGAGCCCACAGGCTCTGGAGTCCACATGATGCAAGGAAAGATCTTGCATGATGCAGTGAAGATCCCGTATGCTGCAGCTAAGACCCGTCACAGCCAAATAAATAAATATGTAAGGGGAAAAAAAGCTCAGAGAATCTATTTCCTGTGGTCACTTCCTATAGAATCTACTTAAGAATGAGCTTCAGATTATTAAAATGACCAGAGAGACATCACCGAGATGTGCCTATTGCTACTAGGGTGTCATTCATTGCTTTTAGGCCCTCTTGGCAGAGAGAGCAAGGAAATATATATGTGTGTACACACCTGTGTATGTGTGTGGTAGTTGCTCAGTCCTGTCCAACTCTTTGTGACCTCACAGACTGTAGCCCACCAGGCTCCTCTGTCCTTGGAATTCTCCAGGCAAGGATACTAGAGTGGGTAGCCATTCCCTTCTTCAGGGGATCTTCTGACCCAGGGATAGAACCCAGGTCTCCTGCATTGCAGACAGATTCTTTACTGTCTGAGCCACCAGGAAAGCCCTATGTATATACATCTATAAATACTTCTGTATATAACCATCTGTATCTGTATTAAGCTAAACATGAGTTTGTAGTGATATTTCTGACTCTAATCAGTTACCACATGAACCATTCTAGATTTCCCCCCTTATCTATAATTTCCCTCCTCCAACAGTGGGACATCTGGCTCACACCAGTCACAATTCATTTACTTATTCAGTTGTAGTATATATGTATAGCAGTATAGAATTGTTGACCCATATTATGTGGAAAACTTTAGCAATGACAGTACAGTGCTTACATACAATTCCTTTTGCTTTAGTCTTACAGATTCTACTTGTTTTCAAAGTTACTTAGGTCAGCATATTTTTTTTCCTGTTATTTAAAAAATAATTTCTCAATGCTATTTTGATAGATTTTGTTATGAAATTTTTTAATAGTTCAGGAATTATGACATGGTTTAAGGGAGAAGAAATCCCAGTATTCTTAGTTAAGCAGTCAATTCTGAACTTATCAGTGCTACATTATTAAAGTATTTTATGTTATTCACACATTAATTATGGGTCCTATTGTTTTCCCATGACAAAAGGAATTTTGTGATTGAACCTTTATTTCTTATGTTCTGAAAACTTCTACTACATCTTCATTGCCCTCAAAATCCCTTTTGGATCGTTAGTTACTTGTTAATGGCACAGGTACTTGTATGGGTAAATGCTGGGTTGTCTTTGAAGGGAAGAAATTGTAAAATGTTTGAGATTTGTATGTTTCAAATTAAAATGAACACTCTGCAAACTGAGGATATGTTATTTTAAAAAATTTATACTAGTTTGCCATTTAGGTGGTTTTAACTATTTATTTGTTTTAATTTTTTTATTAAACATTTTAACAAGTGTTTATTTATGTGGCTGCATTGGGTCTCAGCTACAGCACCTGGGTGTCTCTGCTTGTGGTGCGTGGGCTCCAGAGCTCACAGGCTCAGGAGTTGTGGTAATGGCTTTAGTTGCCCTGTGACTTATGGGAACTTAGCTCACTGATCAGGGATTGAACCCTTATCCCCTGCACTGGAAGGCAGACTCTCAACCACTGGACCACCAGGAAAGTCCCCATTTTTTAAAAAAAATTTATTTTTAAGAAGCTAAAATAAAATCAAGGAAGTGATACCAAGGACTTCTGTTTTAATTTAATCATCGTAGCAAAACACTTAATGTAATTTGCTAGAGTTGCCTTAAGAGTCCTTGGACAAATGTTTACATGAAGAATAAAGTAGCTCTACTAAAGGGATAAATTTGTAATAATTCCTCACATTTAACAAATAAGTGGACAGAGAAATCAGAAGTCTGAATATTAAATTCAACCCTTTCATCCTTTCTGAAAACCCATAGCAAAAATCCTTCAGTTTAATACCTTTGCGCCTAAGTAAAGAACTTCATTTAAGTACAATTAAAAAAAGGATATCAAATAAGAGACCTGCCAAATTATTTCTTTTGTGGAAGGGAGAATTACTTTTGTTGCTGAAATAATCTTCATTAGTGCTGTAGCTAAAGACTAGCAATTCAAATAATAATCTCTAATCCCATAACCGGGGTTTTCATGCTAAAGATAACACCTGGTATCAACTGGTCATGTGTTTCCAATAGTTGTTTTCCCAATCATGGTTCCCAAGTGAGCTCAGCCACACGTGGTACATATGCATTTGTGAAATCCCAGTCACAGCCATGGTGCAGTGTGTGACCGCAAAATAATCCCTCTCAGTGTGTTTTCTCCTCTCATCCATCCCTGTTTCCTTTGGATTTATTTATTTATATATTTTTGGCTGTGCTGTCTTCGTTGATGTGTGTGGGCTTTCTCTAGTTGCAGTGGATGGGGGGCTACTCTCCAGCTGCGGAGTTTGGGCTTCTTGTTGTGGCGCCTTGTCTTGTTGTTCTAGGGTGCACAAGCTTCAGTAGTTGCCTAAAGCACAGGCTCAGTAGTTGTGGCACACAGGCTTAATTGCTCCACAGCGTATGGAATTTTCCCAGACCAGGGATGGTAACCAAGTTCCCTACATTGGCAGGCATACTCTTGAATATTAGACCACCAGGGAAGTCCCTGTTTCCTTTTTAGACTTGAAGCCATAATAATCCACTTGACTAGTATATCTTCTACACGAACAATAGTTTAATTAGGAAAAAAGAGGACTATCAACAAGCTTCTTAAAAAACTGAATCTGTAGCCAAAAGAACTCTTAATAGAAACTTAGTTTGTAAATTCATGAAAATACTTGTTCCCATTTCTGTCAACTTCATTTTGCTCTCTGGGTCAACCAGTTTAGAATCTGTACATGTAAACTGTCTTTATCTAATTTGGTAACAGGATTTTTACTACTGATGATAGGACTATGACCCCTCCACTTCAGACACTTTAGCAGTGGTTAGCTCTCAGCAAGAAGCCAGCACTTGCTGGCAGTACTCAATAGAGAAGCCACAAGACAACACTGTGACTTACAAACTTGATTTTCTCACCTCCAAGTTCAATTTTTTAAACTGGATCTCATCTTGAACTGAAAACAGTAAAATATAAAGATGATGATGTGTGTGTCCTTAGTTCCTCAGTCTTGTCCGACTCTTTGTGACCCCATGGACTGTAGCCCACTAGACTCTTCTTTCCATGGGGATTCTCCAAGCAAGAATAGTGGAGTAGGTTGCCATGCCCTCCTCCAGGGGATCTTCCCAACCCAGGGATCAAACCCAGGTCTCCCACATTGTAGGCAAATTCTTTACCATCTGAGCCACCAGGGAAGCCCCAGTATAAAGATGATACTTTCACACTAATAGTTACTGTGTGCAAAAATTTTCAGTAATCTATCATGTTTGAGAATATTGGATATTATGGTTAATAAGCTCTTGCAACTTACAAGCTTTATGCAGCATATGTGTATCTATAATCTAAACAGATTTGTGAAGTAGGCAAAATTTACCTTTGACTGTGGATCTACCACAGAGTAGATCCTCTGACTACTACTCCTAAGGAGTAGATCCACCCTCCATGAGATCTTTCCTTGTTCACAAAGAATCTGTTCTTTTCTCTGTTGCCCTAATAGGCCATCAAAACCTGGTCTTAAGGAAAGAAATGACTCTTAAAATAGAATTACATCACTCATACATTTGACTTATGTAAATGTAACTATTCTTACTCATCAAAAGAGTTTTCAATGTGAGGCATAATGTATTTTAATATAAATATCATAGGCAATTCTGCCTAACATTATACTCAGCATATGCTCCTGAGTGAGTGTTAAATAAAAAGTGGAAATCTGCTATGTTCTTCCTTGGTCTGAGTTCCTGCGCACTTCTTATAGAATGAGCACCTGATCATTCTGAGGGTGTTTCAAGTGTTAAAGACATCTTTTACATGAGGCTTTTTTTTATACAAGGCTCCTAAACACANAAAAAAAAAAAAAAAAAACTGGCTACAAAGAGTAGCGACGCTGACTGTTTTCCCCAGATGCCATCCTCTGGATCCATCAGTGTATTTACATAGAAGCCATCCTTTTCCCAGGATGCTTCCAGTCCATGATTGATCATGGCAGGGATCCTGGTGCCTACACTTTCCTGAAGGATTCAGGGCTTCACTTACTCATAACTTTGGCTCAGGGGCTACCATCCACCTTGTGGAACCTTCCCAGCCATGTGGTATAGTCTGAGACTCTCTCTGCAACCACTATCCTTCCTTTCCCTTCTCCTTTCCAGATGCCAGAGCTGTGTTTAAGTCTGAAGCCTCTGCTAACAAACTCCTGCTTCCTTAACAGAACATTTCCCATCATAAATGGTTTTCATATCTCATCCTATGATGGTGACTGATACTTGAGGGACCCAAAATAAGACTTGAAAATAAATAACTGAGTATTAGTAAAAATATTTAGAATTTTGCCTGCACATAGTGCAGTATATAAGCACTATATGTGATATTCTAAAAAAGTGCCTTGGAGTACAACATGAAGCAGGTCAAAGTCTATTACAGTTAGCCAAGAGAACACATTGGTTATAACAAACATCCGCTTTCAACAACACAAAAGAAGACTCTACAAGNTATATAAGCACTATATGTGATATTCTAAAAAAGTGCCTTGGAGTACAACATGAAGCAGGTCAAAGTCTATTACAGTTAGCCAAGAGAACACATTGGTTATAACAAACATCCGCTTTCAACAACACAAAAGAAGACTCTACAAGTGGACATCACCAGATGGTCAATACTGAAATCAGATTGATTATATTCTCTGCAGCCAAAGATGGAGAAGCTCTATACAGTTAGCAAAACAGGAGCTGGAACTGACTGTGGCTTGGATGATGAACTCCTTATTGCCAAATTCATACTTAATGGAAGAAAGCAGGAAAAAATACTACAACACTCAGATATGACCGAGATTAGATCTGATAGACAGTCCCTGAAGAATTATGGACGGAAGTGCATGACATTGTACAGGAGGCAGCCATCAAAACCATCCCCAACAAAAAGAAATGCAAAAAGGCAAAATGGTTGTCTGAAGAGGCCTTAAAAATATCTGAGAAAAGAAGAGAAGTGAAAAACAAAAGAGAAAAGGATATACCCATTTGAATGCAGAGTTCAAAAGAGTAGCAAGGAGAGACAAGAGAGCCTTCCTCGGTGATCAGTGCAAAGAAATAGAGGAAAACAACTGAGTGGGAAAGACTAGAGATCTCTTCAAGAAAATAAAAAATACCAAGGGAACAGTTCATGCAAAGATGGGCACAATTAAGGACAGAAATGGTATGGACCTAACAGAGGCAGAAAATATTAAGAAGAGGTTATAAGAAAAGACAGAAGAACTATATAAAAATAATTCTTCATGACTCAGATAATCACAGTGGTATTATCACTCATCTAGAGCCAGACAACCTGGAATGCTAGCCTTAGTCAAGTTAGCCTTAGGAAGCATCATTACGAACAAAGCTAATGAAGGTGATGGAATTTCAGTTGAGCTATTTCAAATCTTAAAAGATGATGCTGTGAAGTATTGCAGTCAATATGTCAGCAAATCTGGAAAACTCAGCAGTGCCCACAGGACTAGAAAAGGTCAGTTTTCATTCCAATCCCAAAGAAAGGCAATGTCAAAGAATGCTCAAACTATGACACAATTGTACTCATCTCACAAGCTAGCAAGGTAATGCTCAAAATTCTCCAAGCCAGGCTTCAACAGTACGTGAACTGAGAACTTCCAGATGTTCAAGCTGGATTTAGAAAAGGCAGAGGAACCAGAGATCAAATTGCCAAGATCTGTTGGATCATCAAAAAAGCAAGAGAGTTCCAGAAAAACATCTATTTCTGCTTTACTGACTATACCAAAGCCTTTGGCTATGTCAATCACAGCAAACTTTGGAAAATTATTAAAAGATGGGACTACCACACCTCTTGCTTCCTGAGAAATCTGTATGCAGGTCAAGAAACAACAGTTAGAACTGGAGATCGAAAAACAGACTGGTTCCAAATGGGAAAGGAGTTTGTCGAGGAGGTATATTGGCACCTTGCTTATTTAACTTATATGCAGAGTANCGTGCTGTGATTCATGGGGTCACAAAGAGTCGGACATGACTGAGCAACTGAACTGAACTGAACTGAACTGTATCCTGTGAGGTTCCTCTGTCTATGAGATTGTCAAGGGGTAGTTCTAAATAATTTGTTGTGTCATTTTGGATTAGTTCATCATACTTCAGTGGAAAAAGCAGAGACTTTGAAGTTTTGAGAAAATCTTGAAAACTGAAACCCAAGCTGATCTAGTTTTACTTGATTTCTAGCAATTCTTAACCCCCTCCCCAAGCCTAACTTCACTTCATTTAAAATCAGAAAAATAATATATAATCCCCAGTGCTGTTTTTTGAGATTAAATTAGAGACAGAGTATCTAAAGCAGCTAGAACACTGTTACCATAAAATATATTTCCACTGAGTATTAAGTATTATTTTAAGCTGCAACCTAAACCCTGTTATACTGCATGTTTAGTCCAATACCTTAAAAATATGTATGTCTTTCACAGGCCCTCTTATTATTTTCTTTTTAAAGTTTTATTTTTAGATTACATATGTCTATCATTTCACTGGAGACAATTTTCAAATCAGAGTATGATTCTAGGTATAAAATCTCACAAAACAGAGGATTCCTCTGAGAAGTATATTAATTTAGCATCAGATTATATTTTTGTACTCAAGGTATAAGTATGTATAGTTAAAGCAAAACCATTACAGTGCATGAGACTTTGATCTATTAAACCAGTATAGTAATATTAAACATAGTAGGTGATTACATGTCTGTGAAATAATTTTTAAAATGTAAATATNTTATATTTTTGTACTCAAGGTATAAGTATGTATAGTTAAAGCAAAACCATTACAGTGCATGAGACTTTGATCTATTAAACCAGTATAGTAATATTAAACATAGTAGGTGATTACATGTCTGTGAAATAATTTTTAAAATGTAAATATGCTAGTGTACACCTGTGGTGGATTCATGTCGATGTATGGCAAAGCCAATAGAGTATTGTAAAGTAAAATAAAGTAAAAAAAAATAAAAAATTTAAAAAAGAATATAAATGAGGAGAAAATGAAAATAATTTTTAAATAGAACTAGAAGTGACATGATATCCATGTAACAAGTTTCAGTAGGATAGTTGTCTTTGAATCTTCAGTGTTTTCTTATAGTGCCTGGGGTATCTGATGTTTAAAAATAAGTTTAGGGAATTGAACGTAGTGTTTTCATCATATTCATTACCTCTTCATATTTTGCATTGGTATTAATTGGTGCCTAATGAACATTTGTGGGAATTATGACCTAAACCGAGTGAAATTTGAGTTTTATTTAACTTCTGTCCTTTAAACTCCTTTCACAGATTTCTGACTCTGATTTATTATTACCCTTTTACCACTGATTTTAGTATATGTCTTTCATTAGTACTCCTGAAATCCTATGTGGAATTAGACTAATCCTCAAAACAAACATTAAGGTAAAGCTTAATTCCCATATTATCTCTGTTAAATAATAGCATGGAAAAATTAATAATATTTTATGTGTTATGCATCTTTTACAGAGAAGACAATGGCACCCCACTCCAGTACTCTTGCCTGGAAAATCCCATGGATGGAGGGGCCTGGTAGGCTGTAGTCCGTGGGGTCGCAAAGAGTCGGGCACAATTCAGTGACTTGACTTTCACTTTTCACTTTCATGCATTGGAGAAGGAAATAGCAACCCACTCCAGTGTTCTTGCATGGAGAATCCCAGGGATGGCAGAGCCTGGTGGGCTGCCGTCTATGGGGTCGCACAGAGTCGGACACGACTGAAGCGACTTAGCAGCATGCATCTTTTGTTCAAATAAGGAGACGTATTTTCTGTAGGCACGAGTACTCTGTCTCTAAAACAAAGGAATCAGTAAATAAGTTTGAATGGTTTGGCCAGCACTACTCATAAAAGCCTGTATTGTCATCTCTGCATCTCCCACAGTCTTCTTTGACACACTCTGGGGTAAAGTGTTTGTAGAATTCTCTCAGCATTTCAAGATCTGAAGAGACTACATGAGCAAATAATCAGTTTCCGCAATGTAGGGCAATTTATGTAAATTAGGACATTTTCTAATTTTCTTTTTCAAACTATGATTTTTGTCTTTTTTGTCTCCATCCACTTTGTTATGTTCCTTTGCAGCTTTGAATTGTGTAGTGTCTGATTTGTGAAGCAGAGAAAACATGCGGCCTATTTGAATTGTGGCTTTGAAGTCAGGTCTAATGAGAAAAGGGGAAGCCTAACAACTGCTGTGGGAGACTTGAATTAGGAGAACCCAGTTCAAGCAAGAACTCTACCTGCAAAACAGTCCTTAAACAGGTGTCTAAAACTGTCTTCCCATTAAGAGATAGTGTGTTCTTACTTGCAATGTGTAAGGTAAAATGCATATAAACATGTATTGTCAAGGAATTTTGTTTCAAAGCTAAATCTTTGAATTGGTATTCATTTATTCATTCAGTCAGTCAACAAATATTTATTAATAACACCTGGGAATATTGCACGAACTTACACAAAGCAAACATACCTTCATCAATGAAGCTTTTTTTGAAAAGTGCCAATGTCACTCCCTTTACTATGTATTAACTTACTAGAGACACTCAGTGTTCCCTGTTAGCTTGTGTAGACAACCTGATATAAAGTTCTATTTTCCCAGTAGTCCATAGAATTTGCAATTCAGTGGCTGGCTAACAGTTAAGAAGATGGCAGGAATGTGTTCCTGGGAAGGAAGAGATGGAAAGGTGAGAGAAATTCAGAAAATATTTGACAAGGATTTTCAACCAGGGAAAGAGACCTGGTCTTTTGCAGCACCTTAATCCCTTATGTCTTGCTATGTGCTCCCTGCCTCTGCCTTTCAGAAGCCTGCCATAATATGAGAAAACCCTATCTTTGAAATAAACCTATAGTCCTCTTGGTTATTAGTGTCTTAGAGATGTGGGACTGAGGAAAAAGAGCATTTTGTCAGGTGCATTGGGTCAGGATATGGTCTTATAAATCCAGATTGGGACTGGAACTAATATTCCAATAGAGATGTTATTATGCAATGTACTGAGAGCTACTGTAATATTTGTGTGCTTTTTAATTTATCATAATTTTATATAACCTTATATATTCCAGAATATGTGTGTACACATACACACACTCACACATTCTCTTTGGATCCCCAAGAATTAAAAAAAATTAGTGAAGGCTAATTTGGAAAACTGCTTTAAACTACCATATATAATGTTACTATATGGTGAGAATGCTGTATGGCATAATTACTTACAAAACTCAGAAATACATCATTCTGTACAGAAAGAAATGAGAAAATGTCTGAATAATTTCCCACATACAAGTTAAAATGATAGGCTACCATATAGCTACTCCCTTACTTTTTTCCCTTCTAAAATTTGTTTAAAACTGTAATCTTAAGGATAAAATATCTCATAAAAATTTAATATCATGAGTTATTCTGTAGAAAGGATATTAATTCACATATATTACCAAATGAAAGTCCCAAATGGTAAAGCTCTTTCTGGAAAAGGTTATTTGTAATGACCAAATTCGTCACTGTTTGGAATCTTGTAAAGGTCACAATAGAAGGTTTTCACTTGTTTTAAATAAAATTCTATATTTTAAAAATAAATATGCTTTTCTTCCATTTCATAGAAATATCAACACTGTTTGTACTATAATTTACTTTTTGAGCTTCTGACATTTACCCAGCTGACTGTCTTTGGAGAACAATCTCTTGACTGAGAAGCACTTTAGGTAAGAAAACTGTCAATTACAAATTGCTGTTTGATGTATCACAAAGTGGTCTAACTCTTCAAATTAAAAAAAAAGAAGAGAAACTTGTTAAATACTTTTGTGCCTACTACATCTATCTTAAAGTTTTAGACACAGCCTTTGTATAAATGTGGAGCAATTTAACTAACAAAGATATAACTTTTGCTAATCAACAAAAGTTGTACTACAAACCTAATAGCAAAGTATTTCTAAGTTCATAAAATGTTGAATCAAATTTCAAATATATTGAAAGCCCCAGTATTATAGGCTGATCCTACTATCTTGAGGAAAGTATACTTCCTTCATAAAATGAATTATTGAAATCATCAATTGAAATAGTATGATTATTTACATATATAATTTAGATTAATAGTGAAATTGATACTATTTTAATAATGGAATAAGACTATAATTTATTGTTCTGTTTTTATATTTATTTTGAATATATTTTAATATTTATACTACATCAAGTCTCCAGAAGCAAAGTAAATCTTTTTCATGAGCAACACAGAGGCATAGTTTAAAAGAAAAAAGAAGTTAATGTACATAATTTGTTTGTCAAAGATGAATGGTGTTACTATTGTAATTGGCACTATTACAAATTGTATATTTACAAATATATGGTATAACACAAATCTAATTAAAGCATTTAGTATCATATATATTTAACAAAGTTTTATGGTAGTGTAAACTTATACCTCCAATGTAATTTCTTCAGAATATTATATATTTCATAATTAAGCTCATAACTTTGGATAAAAAAGCATTTCCCTTTTCAATGAAATTCAATGTAAGCTCTAAAATGAATGACATATAAATACTTCTGTATTCACACAGCAATCATCTCTAAAGAAAAGAAACAATTAAATTCTTCTAATTATGGCTAAATATGAATTTAAAGAGTTGCTTGGATTTAATCAAATGAGAATTTATGTCTTAAAGTGTGTGTCTTTTAAGCCTTCTATATTTTTCTTTGGGATAAAATAAAATATTGTTCAGTATATTTCATTTTTATAGAACTGAGATAAATAATATATTAATAACTCTGAGTTATAATTTCAAATGGAACAAGTGTTCATTCTGTCCTCTAGAAGGTCATAATCTCTTGAAGCAAGTCAATAAATAGGCATTTTAGATACAACATAAGAAATTATATAAAGAAGATAAAGGTATAGGAGCATATCAGACAGGCAGTTGTGAGGTTTAAAGGAGGCTTCCAAGAATGTATGACTTCTAAACTAGATAATCAGAGAGTGGCAGGAATCAGCAAAGCAGATAGTGGTTGGCATTAAAGTAGGCAAAAGTGGTGTTGAAATGCAACACTAGCAGTTTTGCAATGAAAAATCAAGTCAAATACAAACAGGTATGTCATTTGTGCATTTGTATCCCTCATTTCCAAAATATTCATTATTAACAGCTAGCCACCAAGTCTGAAGTTTTCATCTAAATAGGTAGATTTAAGACAACATTTCCATGTATAAATGGCCATGATTTTTGCAAACTCCTGCTTTGGCTTGTTGGTTTTTCTTTGAGCAAGTGAAATTTTCATAGCTCATTTTGTGTTTTGCTTCTTATTTCCAGTGAAGAAAATTTCAACTACAATATCTACTATAATAAAAAAATTCAGATTACATTTTAAATAATACAAATTCTCAAGATCAGAATATTGCTTTGTAAGGGAAAGGATATTTTGGTGTTATTGTCAGTTGCGAGCTGAAAATCAGAATTTCTCTTTCTTTGTGCATACACACACACACACACACACACACACATACACACACACATATAAAATTCTACATATTGCATACTATTTCAGAGCACATGATTACTGAAGTAGATACCTGTCATGTGTTGCAGTATTTGATGTCTCCTTTCATCTGTTTGTTCTTCCTTGTTATTTTCCCGAACTTTTACTAGCATAGAGGGCATCCTTATTATAATCTCCATCAAAGAGAGGCTTCAACTCTGCCTGTGTTAATAAAATCATCAAGCACTTCTTTTTAGGATGACAGGGAGCCTGCTCATCTACCATGAGTGTTTCATTAAGTGGCAAAAACCCAGGAGCTCTAGGAACAATGCAAGATATTTTTTTTTAAATACGATTTGGGTAGCATGAAGTTCCCTTCATTTCAAGATCTATCCAATTTGTGGAGTTGCTTGTGTATCCTTATTGTGTCCCTTGCCACACAACATACAGGAACTTTGATGAGGATCCTTTTGTATCTCTGCTTTGAGTGGATAAAATAGAAAAATGTTCTGTATCCTGTTCTAGTCATTCAACACTGGGCAAAGATAAAAAGAATCCCTGAAGTTCCAGTTAAAACATATTTACAAGGTACTTTATGCGAGTTAATCTTTTTTTCTATTAAAATTTCATTTTTTAACCAAATTTGTTCACATGTGTTTTCATAAAATTAACCAACCAAAGGAGTTACTGCTGATTAGTTTCACCAAAACCTGTCTTGAGTTACATCTAGAAACCCATTCAAATATCTATGTACCACCTAACGGTAGAGCTATCTGTGTTGCACAGTAAGAATAATACTATTTTGAAGCAGGTATAGCAAATTGCATGTCTCCCTTCTCTTAAGAGTAACATTAAATACATCTCTAACTCTTTAATGCTTTTGGGCTGAAATGAATCAAATGTTTCCTTCTCTAGTCACTGATGGAAAATCGACCATAGTGGACTCTCAGGTCAACAGTAGTTTCCCCATCAGGTTTACCTTAAGTAACAGGATTGCCTTTCCCTGACACTGCATGCCATACATTGTCTTGGATGTACTTTGGGAGTAGCATCCATGTTGTTGCTGGAGACACATCCTCAACCTGGGGGTATCCTGATAGAAAGCTGGTATTTGAGTGATAATCCTTCCATTGACAGAGCAGCTTCCAGCATATTCTGGGACAAAAAGTTTGCTGTTGAAACTATTAATAAATGTCACAAATATCTACTACTTGTAGGTTTGGAAATTTGCCAGATCACATGCTTCATTTGCCTCTGGAGTCAGTCATTTACCTGGGCAGCATAAAGTTATTTTTATCCCCACCCATAGCAATCTTTGTCTCTACCACCAATCCCAAAATTCTCTATGAACCTTCCAAGTTAGAAATCAGACTAATGCTTATGTATTATTCTTTGATATTGATGCTGTCAGATTAGGAAGGAGATACCAAATAAGATGGCTGGGTAGAACCTGATCCTTGAAACAAAAGATCTCAATAAACAAAATACTTCATTTGCCATTTATCATAGGGATTAGTAAAGGATAAAGAAGAGAGATGGTGCTTTTCAATTTTGGTTCATGCAGTTAACTTGAATCTGCAAAACATAGTCACTGCTTTAGAGTGAATGCATTTAATCATATGTTGTAATATATTGCAATAATTTGTCATTCTCACCATTTTGTGATTAAAGCTTTTAGATTTCTTTTTAGATAGTTTTCAAAATTTAGATTTCTTTGTGTATTAATTTAATTAGCAAATAAGTATTGCATCTCTACTATTTAATGATATGAATGATCCATTCCTCAGATGGGTCCTATGTGTCTTTAATTTCTGTACTCTAACCTCAGGGACTGGTACTTCACACCAGATAGGCAAGTGTTTGGCAAATGAATTCAATATGCCAGAGGTCAGCAGATATTAAAGAAAATTCAGTCATCAGAGAATATAAGATTTTGTTGTTTAGTTGCTTAGCCATGTGCAATTCTTTGAAACCCCCATGGACTGTAGCCTGCCAGGCTCTTTTGTCTGGGGGTTTCCCAGGCAAGAATATTGGTGTGACTTGCCATTTCCTTCTCAAGGGGATCTTCACACCTGGGGAATGAACTCATGTCTCCTGTACTGGAAAGGAAATTCTTCATCACTTCCCTGGTGGCACAGCTGGCAAATAATCTGCCTGCAATGAGGGAGACCTGGGTTCAATCCCTGAGTTAAGAGGATCAGTTCAGTTCAGTTCAGTCTCTCAGTCATGTCTGACTCTTTGCAACCCCATGAACCACAGCACGCAAGGCCTCCCTGTCCATCACAAACTCCTGGAGTCTACCCAAACTCATGTCCATTGATTCAATAATGCCATCCAACCATCTTATCCTCTGCCGTCCCCTTCTTCTCCTGCCCTCAACCTTCCCCAGCATCAGGGTCTTCTCAAATGAATCAGCCCTTTGCATCAAGTAGCCAAAGTATTGGAGTTTCAGCTTCAAAATCAGTCCTTCCAATGAACACACAGGACTGATCTGCTTTAGGATGGACTGGTCCTTGCAGTCCAAGGGACTCTCATGAGTCTTCTCTAACACACAGAACAAAAGCATCAATTTTTGGCCCTCAGCTTTCTTTATAGTCCAACTCTCACTTTCATACCTGACTACAGAAAAAACCATAGCCTTGACTAGACAGACCTTTGTTGGCATAGTAATGTCTCTGTTTTTTAATATGCTGTCTAGGTTGGTCATAACTTTTCTTCCAGGGAGTAATGTCTTTTAACTTCATGGCTGCAATCACTATCTGCAGTGATTTTGGAGCCCAAAACAATAAAGTCAGCCACTGTTTCCCCATCTATTTCCCATGGAGTGATGGGACCAGATGCCATGATCTTTGTTTTCTGAATGTTGAGCTTTAAGCCAACTTTTTCACTCTCCTCTTTCACTTTCATCAAGAGGCTTTTTAGTTCCTCTTCATATTCTGCCATAAGAGTGGTGTCATCTGCATATCTGAGGTTATTGACATTTCTCCCGGCAGTCTTGATGCTAGCTTGTGCTTCTTCCAGCCCAGCGTTTCTCATGATGTACTCTACATATAAGTTAAATAAGCAGGGTGACAATATACAGCCTTGACGTCCTCCTTTTCCTATTTGGAACCAGTCTGTTGTTCCATGTCCAGTTCTGACTGTTGCTTCCTGACCTGCATATATGTTATATCCTTAGTATTTATTTATAAGTGGAAGTTTGTGCCTTTTCCAGGCAGAACCATTTTTGATGGAATTCAATCACACTTCTTTCCCCTTGTTCACATCTGCCATATAATTTAGCCATGTCTGTATTTTCTGACTCTGCATCCCTAGTTACCTTTTTATCCATCACTTGTGTTATACAGTGCAAGGTTCTCACCTTGAGGGATGTGTAGGAATGCAAGACAGGTGTAGTCTCAAGCTAAAGTTATAGTCTCATTGGACAAAAACACCAAATAATGAATCAGGCATCGAATTATTTAGTTATGATTGCCAAAATTGCAATGACTGGGAATTACAGGCTGCTATGAGAGGGCTCCTCAGGGTGAAGGGTAGTACCTAAGGAATGTTTCTCTAAGGTGGTGATGTTTGAATCACTTCTGGAGGGTAATGAAGAATTAGCTAGGTGAAGGTGGGCTGAAGGAGAGAGTAGCTGAGAAGGAGAGCATTCCAGTGTGTGCAAAGGCCCTGCAGCTGGAAGGACTGTGGCCTCTTTAAAAAAGTGGAGAAAGGTCAGAATGATTACACACTGCAGATCCAGGAGTGGGGTAGAGGAATGGAGTGATGGTGGTGTCAGAAGAGGCCAGGCCATGCAGAGAGGAATGGGCTACTCTGGGCAGATCAAGCGTTTTATTTAGGAAATAGACATGATCAGGTTTCTCTCTCTCTTTTTTAAAATTTAATTTACTTTTTAAAAGTTTTGTTTATTTATTTATTTGGCTGCGCTGGGTCTTAGTTGCGTCGTGTGGGATCTTTCATGTGGTGCACGGACTCTTTAGGTGTGGCTTGCAGGCTTGGTTGCTTCATGGAATGTGGAATCTTAGCTCCCTGACCGCCCTGCATTGCAAGGCAGACTCTTAACCGTTGGACCACCAGGCAAGTCCGCAGTTTTTTTTTTTTTTTTTTTTTTTTTTTAAGAGAGCTCTCTGTCTGCTGAATTGGGGAATGAATTGTAGGAGGCAACAATGGAAGGAGGAGGAAAGTTTTTCAACTTGTCATTGAACTTGTCCAGGTAAGAGATCACAGAGAGTCAGGCCAGGAGAGAAAAGAGAATAGTAGATGGATGGAGACAAATAGTGTATCAGAGGGAGAGTGACCAGACACAGGGCTTGAGGGGAAGGGAGGTGGTGAGAGTTCTAGAATTTCAGCCTGAACATCTGGGAAGATGGTGCTGCCATACTGAAGGGGAGGGTTAGTCTGAAGAAGGAAAAGTGATGAGTTTTTTGTTGTTTTTTTTTTTTTTCCCTAAACACGGTGGGTTGGAGGAGGCTACAGGTCATCCTGATATAAAGGTCAGGGCAACAACCTGGAGCTGAGTGGCAGGTGAGCTTCAGCCATGAAGATAGATAAGATCACCCTGGGAGGGGGAAAAAGGTGGGAAGAGAAGAGGGCTGTGGAGTGAGCCTCAAGTGATCAATAAAGGGTAAGACGTGATTTTATCTATCATTGTATGCCCACTTCCCTGGTTATTCAGTGGTAAAGAATCTACCCACAATGCAGGAACTGCAGGAGATACAGGTTCAATCCCTTGGTCGGGAAAATCCCCTAGAATAGGACATGGCAACCCAGTCCAGTATTCTTGCCTGGAGAATTCCACAGACAGTGGATTCTGGCAGGCTACAGTCTATGGGGTCCCAAAGAGTCAGACACTACTGCATACATACAAACATCACTGTATGCCCAGTCCTTCTCATAGGCTATAGTTTTAGAATCAGTACAGATCTGTAGACTTAATGCATAAATGAATGAATAAATTTGGAAACTATTTTGTATTAAGAAAACTGTAGTTTGTAATTTGCCTGGTCCCTTTACTTTAGCCTAATATAGTATGATTTTTTAAAGCCCTTTCACAAATGTTTACATCTTTGGCTACATTCATTTCTGGGCTCCATATTTTAAGAAGGATGTTGATAAACTGGACTTGTTAAGAGGAAGGTGAGGGGAGGTGTAGATGACTGGACATGGTTCACTAAGAATATCAATGGAAGGGTAAGTGTGTATGTTTCTAGGAGTAGAGAAAAATAAAGAAGGGAGAGGACTTGGCAGCTTGCTGTATACAGTAATCTGAAGGGTTTCCATATTGAATGTGGAGCAAATATGTTCCAAGTTGCTCTGAAATCTAAAGAAAGAGGTAGGCCAGGGGAGATAGAATCTGGCTCTGGAAAGAATAAGCAAGAGCACTGGGTGGACTCAGAGTTCTTTGTCATTGGAGGGTCACCAGGCAGCATAAGCACGTGTCACAGAGAATCCAGCAGGAATTCTGGCACTAGGCTGGATGGCTGTGTATGAACTTTCTTGTCTTTCAGATTCTATGAGGTTATTAGGACTTCTGGTGATAGTCCCATGATATAGGTAGGTACTGGGCTTCACAGGTGGCGCTAGTGGTAAAGAAACCACCTGCCGATGCAGGGAACTTAAGAGATTCAGGTTCGATCCCTGGGTCAGGAAGATCCCTTGGAGGAGGGCATGGCAACCCACTCCAGTATTCTTGGACAGAGGAGCCTGTCAGGCTATAGTCCACGGGGTTGCAAAGAGTCAGACATGACTGAAGTGACTTAGCACATACACATGCTCCTTTATGAGAGAGAACATAAGAGAGATTGCCCTATATTATCTCCCCAACTAGTCTGTGAGCCTCTTGACATCAGGGATCATCCATTCCTTTCTTTCCAGCATCCAGCACAGGGTTTGGCTCAGATTAGACAAGGAATGCTTGTTAAATGATGTTGCAACCCGGGCATGTCTGTGGGTAGGTGAGTCTTGGACAATGAATGTCCAAGGAAAGAGTGTTTGAGGACCATGGAGAAAGCATGATAAATGTAGTCTTTAATTCTTGTGAGACATAAGTTTGAATCCCAGCTCTGCCACTTACTACCTCTGTGACCTCCAACAAGTTACTGATCCTCTCTGAGCCTTTCTGTCCTCATTGAAAAAGAATGGGTGATCACATCACCAATGTCAGTGAATTCCTGGGATGACTAGATGAGATAATTATGTGAAAATCCTCACCCAGTGCTAGAAGCATACTGGTTGCTATTGTATTGGACTTCCCTGATAGATCAGTTGGTAAAGAATCCACCTGCAGTGCAGGAGACCCCAGTTGGATTCCTGGAAGATCCGCTGGAGAAGGGAGAGGCTACCCACTCCAGTATTCTTGGGCTTCCGTTGTGGCTCAGCTGGTAAAGAATCTGCCTGCAATGAGGGAGACGTGGGTTCCATCCCTGAGTTGGGAAGATCCCCTGGAGAAGGGAAAGGCTACCCACTCCAGTATTCCAGCCTGGAGAATTCCATGGACCATATAGTCCATGGGGTTGCAAAAAGTCGGACACAACAGAGCAACTTCCACTTTAAGATGATCACTGTGTTGTGAGTTTTGCCTGTCATCTTTGCCCTCACAAAGGTGGGTTGATGTCCTTGAAACTGAGACTAGACTAAACTTTGAGTGGATTTTCCCCCAAACCTTCTAAACTGTCCCTCAAATTAAAGCAACAACAATTCTCTCATATAGTGGTGCCATCTCTCCAACAAAAGCTTTGAATGTTCTGTTAGGGCTTGGGGGTATTTTATGTGTATGTCTGTGTTTTCTCATCTCCATTTGATTTCTTTTTGCCTGAGACCCCACACTGATTTTCAAGGAAAGGAGAGGTAAAGTGGACTGACATCCCTGGGTTTTTCTTGCTGGAAGATTAGGCGCATGTCCTAGGTTTATAATTGGCATCCAGAAATATGGATTGAGAGGTTATCAGCCAGAAGGAGAGAAGAACTGGGTAAATCGCAGGCCCAAATGACCCCTGGGATTCTGGCCAAAACCAGGGAGCAATCTTTCCTGGAACCCCAACATCTGCTATTAATCAGAAAGCTTCCTGGTAATTTGAGTCAACTTAATTAATTAGCTCTTGGAGCTTTAGTCCTTTGAGACAGTGAACAGCTCTGAGTTGCTTGACTTACCTAGATGCTTCTTTTATCTGCTACTTCATGTGGTAGTTTTTAGTTCCTCTTCTCTCCAAGGTGTGCCCATTGGACCTCCAGGGAGCAAAGGCTGATCTGGAGAGAGTCAGGAGTGGAGGTTTATAGGAGGTGGGGAGAGGGAGTATAAATGCCTCTGAAAAATAAAATGAGAGTGGGAAGAAGCAGGATCGAGCAAGTGACAGGCTCAGACCACGATGCACAGATAGTGGGACCCCACTTTGGGCAGAAACAATGAGGCCCTGGTAAGCAACCCCACCATGCTCAGTTACTGGCTGAGGAGTGCCCGGGGAGAGCGTGGCCTCAGCTCCAAAGCTGAACTAGATCCCAAAGTCTGCAGGTGGAGGCTGACAGTTAACTGCGCTCTCAGTGGCTGAACAATTTGCTCTTTCTTGAAGGCAGATTCCATGGAGTGGTACTTCCTGGAAATCAGCATGTCTATGATGGATAAACTCAAATGATTAGGGAACCTGGCTGAGTGCCATCAGCTGGACCGTTCAAGTCCAGTCCCTCCACAAATATTTATTTACACTTTCTGGATGCTTGTCACCCTGTTTAGCACCCTAGTTTGCAGCATGGTGAATCCAGGAGGGACTATCCCTTCAAAGAGCAGAAAGCCTTGCTTTAATGCTTTAATGAAATAAGAAGTGTGGACATACAAACATTTCAAAGGACATAAATGGACAAGGGTCTTATGAGCAGCGCCAGAGGATCATCATTATAACAATAGCTGTTGTTATTGAATTCTCATGACAGGACAGGTGCTTTCCACGTCTCATCTCATTTCATTAAGAGGTGTGGGCATTATTATTCCCATTTTGCAGATGAGGAAATGGAGGTCCAGAGAGGAGAAGTGACTTGGCTGACATTGTACAAGCAGTAGAAACCCTTCCATCTCCACTCTCCCCTCTGTGCCCAGCGCTCAGCATCTCCTGCCAGGACAACTGCGGGGTCCTCAGGTTACTCTCCCGCATGCATCTCAGCTCCCCTCTCAAACCTGTTCTCTCCACTGAATCCTGACAGTCCATGTTTCGCTCCTGCTGAAACCCCTTTGCTGGCTTCCTTTGCGATAATGGTTCGAATAAAAAACTGTCTCTGTGATCCTCGAGGCACTACTTGGCTGACCTCAGTTACTTCTCCGGCCACGTCTCTTGCCTGCTGGATCTCTGCTCATGGGCCTTCGTAGTCCCATGGGCCTTCTTGTGGTTCACCTTGTGCTCGCTTGCTTCTTTCTGACCCTTTCAGGCCCTTTGCACCTGCTGTTCCTTCCACGGTCACTCCTTGACTAGTAAATTCTTTTCAGGTGCTTGAATAGCACTCACTACGATTTGTGATGTTCTATTTGATTATTTGACTAGCTCCTGTCTCCAAGCTCTGTAAGGGTAGAGAATCACCCATTTGTCTTCACCACTGTCTCTTCAACTCCTCAAACAATGTTTCATCCCACAATAGGTGCGCAAGAACTTTGTTGAAAGAGCAGATGTTGTTCTTGTGCTGATATTTGATCTGAGAACATTCTGACTTCACTGCTGTGGGCAAACAGAGTTCTAACCGGTAATGGGGGAGGGTCCCCAAGGCATCCTGGAGGAAGGGGCATTGGAATCCAGCCTTTGAAGCAAGTTACTGCTCTTCTATCTCTTGGCCCCAATAAAGTGAAAGTGAAAGTCGCTCAGTCTGTCCCACTGTCTGCAACCCTGGGGACTCTAGCCCGCCAGGCTCCTCTGTCCATGGAATTCTCCAGACAAGAATACTGGAGTGGGTAGCTCTGTTCCCTTCTCCAGGGAATCTTCCCAACCCCAGGATCAAACTGAGGTCTCTTGCATTGCAGGCAGATTCTTTACTGTCTGAGCCACCAGGGAAGCCTCAGAAAACCAGCCAGCAAATCAAAACCCTGGAGATAGCAGGACTGGGTCAGCGAACAGATCTCTTCTGCTCCATCCTGCTCTTGGGAAAATGCAGCTGCAGGTGGGATCAGCCTTGTGAAAGAATACCTCCTTCCACATTTCTCTGAGCCAGGGGAGCCTGGATTATCTGAGGAGGTTGAAGGGGAGGGAGAACAGCATCCTATTGCCTTTTGAGTTATTTGTTTCCCCTGGTGCTAAAACTAGGCACTGGGGAGACAGGCCCCTGAATTTGGAGCTCTGGTGATTTGCATTTAATTACTGAGAATGTTCCTCTCTTTTCAAATTGAAATGGTGCTTGCAACAGTAAAAGAAGTTCCTGTTGAAATGAAAACACCAAAAGCTTTAGAGTAAGTATCTTTTCTATTGAATAGGTGGAGTTGGAGCCATCTCAAAATAGGTAATTGATTTTTGTAATGGTTTTACAGTTACCTGTAATGATGCCCTTTATAACTCTAAGGTCAAGGAGGAAATCTCTGGTCCAGTGGCACAAGGTATGGAGAACTTTAGGAGCCTCTTTGCTTTGATCCGGATCTTTCCTGGTGGCTCAGACGGTAAAGAATATGCCTGCGATGCAGGAGTCGACCCTGGTTCAGTCCCTGGGTTGGGGAGATCCTCTGGAGAAGGGAATGGGAACCCACTCCAGTTTTCTTGCCTGGAGAATCCCATGGACAGAGAGGCCTGGCTGGCTGCAGTCTACGGGATTGCAAAGAGTCAGATGCGACTGAGTGACTAACCCTTGCTTCGATCCAAGTTTCCATAAGTGGGGGCGGTTAAGAAGGAAGGCAGCTTCAGGATCTGAGCACACTGACCAGTCAGTCACCTGTTGTCTCCAGTGGCCCCCGGGTTTGGCTCCACAGAACCCCGGATCTTCCTACAGCGGCAGACGTGGTCAGTCCCTGTCCAGGCCCTGGGGTTCAGGAAAGATTTCATGGACCAGAAGGAAGGAGAAGTTGGCTCTGCTGGCCCCTCTGTTGGAGCTGGTGTTCCAGTTTGGCTGGAGGCTCTGCTCCCTCCCTGGTCCCTCACAGATTTGATCACAGTGGATGCAGTCTCCAAGACATCCAGATGCTGTATGTGGTACAGGTTTCTCGGGAAGTGGCCCGAGTCCTCCTCCTTTAAGATTTCCAACTTCAAACATCTCCTCGACAATTATTTATTTATTTAATGTGTGTTTTTAAATCACTTTCTTTTAAATTTAAGTACATTTGTTTTCAAAAAAAGCAACTTGGCATCAGAACCATAAATGGCAAACCAGTATCACTTCCCACAAATAGAAAGTAAGTGCAAAAATAAATATGACAAAGAGCAAACAGTGCTTTTTTATTTCTAGCTGGAGCCTGCTGCCTGCCTAAAGGCTCTGAGCCTGAGGCCTGAACTCTGTTAAAACGGGAGATTAGCCAGTGTCGTAGTGTGTTTGGGACTTTTTTTTGGTGACATTTTCAGGAAGGATTGAAACAGACTTGCAAGGGAGCCACTTTTTTACCACGTGATATGATGTTATTTAATTTTGTATTCTTGTACCAACCACCTAAAAATCATCACAGTTAACATCACTATTATAGCATCACATGTGGGAAAGAGTTCTAGTCTTTTCTAGTAGATGCCCTTGAATTTGTAGTTTGGTTCTTTGTTTCCAGACTGAGTGGGCCTGGCATGAGAGTGATGTACGAGAGAGGTTAGTTCAAGTGGTGGTTATAGCAGGACTGTGCAGGGGGTGCTGACCTGCAGGAGAAGTAAAAGAGATATAGGATATTTGGCAAGAAGAGAATACAGTGGGCATGGGTTGGAATAGTAGAGGTAAAATGCACTATTTCACTGTTGTTTCTGGACTTCATCCTTTGGGGACCCTTTAGGGAAAATGATCTGGGACTTGATTTAAAATTTTTCTGAGTTCCCTTTTGTCCTCTCACTGGATCTAAACCTTTTGGGCTTCCTAGGTGGCGCTAGTAGTAAAGAATTCACCTGCCAGTCCAGGAGATACAGGAGACATGAGTTTGATCCCTGGATCAGGAAGATCCCCTGGAGAAGGAAGTGACAACCCACTCCAGTATTCTTGCCTGGAAAATCCTATGGATGGAGGAGCCTGCAGACTACAGTCCATGGGGTCACAAAGAGTCAGGCAGAGTGAGTGACACATTCACAAACACTAGACCTTTGTTATTCAAAATGTGGTCTGCTTCTCAGCATCAAGATCACCTTGGAGCTTGTTAGAAATGCAGAATCTGGGAGAAGCCCACCAAGAACCCCTGAATCATATTCTATTTTAACACTATTCATAGGTGATTTGTATCCATAGTAAAATTGAGGTTGCACACTCAGGAAATATAAGAGATGCAGGTTTGATCCCTGGGTCGGGTAGATCCCCTGGAAAAGGGAATGGCAACCTACTCCACTATTGTTTCCTGGAGAAGCCTATGAACAGAGGAGACTGGCAGGCTACAGTCCATGGGGTCCCAAAGAGTTGGACATGACTGAAGCGACTTAACACACACACACATAGGTGATTTGTATCCATAGTCAAGTTGAGGTTGCACACTCAGGATCATGGCAACATTATTCACAATAGTCAAGAGGTGGAAACAACTGAAGTGTCCATCTGTGGATTAACAAAATGTGGTATATACAGACAATAGAGTATTGTTCAGCCTTAAAAAAGGAAGGAAACGCTGCCACATGCTACAACATGGATAAACCTTAAGGACATTATTTTAAGTGAAATAATCCAGACACACAAAGGCACATACTGCATGATCCCACATGTGTGAGGTATCAAAAGTCATCAAGTTCATGGAAATAGAAAGTAGAAAGGTGGTTGCCAGGGGCTGCAGGGAGGGAGAAACAGAAAGTTGTTTAATGGGTACAGTTTCCACTTTGCAAGATGAAAATGGAGATCCATTGCAGCAACAGTAAATATACTTAGCACTACTGAACTGTACATTTAAAAATGGTTAAGATAGTAAATTTTATGGTTTTTGTTTTTGTTTTTAATTTTATTTTACTGAAATATAGTGGTTTTTATTTAGAATGTTGTGTTAATTTCTGCTGTACAGCAAAGCGGTTCAGTTATTCACATATATATATTCTTTTTTTACATCTTTTCCATTATAGTTTATCACAGGATATTGAATATAGTTCCCTGTGCTCTACAGTAGGACCTTGTTGTTTATCCATCCTATATGTAATAGTTTACATCTGCTAGTCCTACCGGAGAAGGAAATGGCAACCCACTCCAGTATTCTTGCCTAGAGAACCCCATGGACAGAGGATCCTGGTGGATTGCTATCCATGGGATCGCACAGAGTCAGACATGACTGAAGCGACTTAGCATGTATGCATGCATTGGAGAAGGAAATGGCAACCCACTCCAGTGTTCTTGCCTGGAGAATCCCAGGGATGGAGGAGCCTGGTGGGCTGCTGTCCATGGGGTCACACAGAGTCGGACATGACTGAAGTGACTTAGCATGCATGCATGCATGCATTGGAGAAGGAAATGGCAACCCACTCCAGTGTTCTTGCCTGGAGAATCCCAGGGATGGAGGAGCCTGGTGGGCTGCTGTCCATGGGGTCACACAGAGTCAGACATGACTGAAGTGACTTAGCGTGCGTGCATGCATTGGAGAAGGAAATGGCAACCCACTCCAGTGTTCTTGCCTGGAGAATCCCAGGGATGGAGGAGCCTGGTGGGCTGCCGTGTCTGGGGTCGCACAGAGTCAGACACGACTGAAGTGACTTAGCAGCAGTAGCAGCCCTGCACTCCCAGTCCTTCCCTACCCCAGCCGCCTCTCCCTTGGCAACCGCCTCTCTGTTCTCTGTGTCCATGAGTCTGTTTCTGTTTTGTAGATGGGTTCATATGTGCCGCATTTTGTTATAGATTTCACATGTAAGTGATGCATGGTATTGATCTTTCTGATTTACTTCACTTAGTATGATAATCTCTAGGTCCATTCACATGGCTGCACGTGGCATTATTTCATTCTTTTTTTATGGCTGAGTAATATTCCATTGAATATATGTACCACATCTTCTTTATCCTGTCATCTGTCAATGGACTTTTTATTTTAACCACAATTAAAAATAAACTGGAAAGGGAAAGAAGAACATTATTTCACCTTAAAATAATTGAGAAGCAGTGTAGACTGTGGTTCTCAAGCTTTAGTGGGCATAAAGGCTTTCTTCCTCCAGTGTCTGCTTCATTATGTCTGGATGAGACCCAGGGGTTTCTGTTTTTAACAAGTTCCCAGGCAATGCTGCTGCTGGTTGGGGATGTCTTGTGAGCCGTTCTACACTGGACCATCCACCCTGGTGCTCACTAGTCCAGAGAATATCAGAATGAAAATTCCCTCTCAGACCCATAGGAGTTCTCCACCCAAAGAAGCACATTAGAATCACCCAAGGGGCTTAAATAACCACAAAAAACAAATACGTGGATGCCTGGACCCCGCACCCAGTGAATCTGGTTTTATCAGTCTGAAATGGGACCCAGACCCATTATTATTATTATTTTTTTAAACTGGGTATTTTGATGTACACGTTTACAGAGAATCACGTAGCAGGTGAGTGGAAGGACAGAGCCTACAACCCTTACTTCCTGGCTCCCCGTTCTGTGCTCTTTTAAACCCCAGTCCTGCTATCCTCGAGCTGTTCTGTGTATTCGTGTCTCGATGTTTCCGGGGTATGACTCATCCGCCCCATCACAGGTAAATGTGGCAAGGGCTGTGGGGGAGAGAGTGCTGAAGAGCGTGGCTGAGTCCCTGAGTATAAGGTGCCTCCCCTCCCCCGTCACACTTGTCACCCTGCTGAGCAGAGAGCAGCTTCTCATGGGCTGAATCCTGCCGTCTCCAAGTTCATATGCTGAGATCCTCATCTCCAGGACTTCAGAATGTAACTGCTTTTGGAGGTAGGGCTTTCAAAGAGGTGATTAAGTTCAAATAAAGCCATCAGAATTGGCCTTTATTATGTCTGACTGGTATCCTTGGAAGACAGGATTAGGACACAGAGGACCGTGTGAGCACATGGCAAGCAGGCAGCCGCCTGCAAGTCAGGGAGAGAGGCCTCAGAATAAAGGAAGCTGGCCTGCACCTTGATCTCAGACTTTGAGCCCCCAGGATTGTGAGGAAAGAAATTTCTATTGTTTACAGATGTAGAGAGCAAACGTCTGGATCCCAAGGAGGGAAGGTGGGGGGTGGGATGGATTAGGAGTTTGGGATTCACATATATATACTACTTTGTATAGAACAGGAACTAATGAGAGCCTGCTGTATAGCACAGGGAACTCTACTCAACGCTCTGTGATGACCTAAATGGGTAAGAAATCCAAGGAAGAGGGGATGTTTGTATACGCATAGCTCATTCACTTTGCTGTATAGCAGAAACTGGCACAACACTGTAAAGCAACGATACAATAATCATAAATAATGAAAAATAAATATTAAAATATTTAATTAAATTAATTACATGAATAATATTAAAAATTAAAAATATATTAACAATAAAACTTAATGAGAAAAAGGAAATTTCGGTTGTTTAAACAGCTCAGGCAAACTAATACACTCCTCAATAAAACCCCGAGTTTTCAGATTATTTGACAGACATCTGGGTCTCAAATCTTGGGAACTGGGGCTAGGAAGAGGAGATTTAGGTTTCCACCACCCCTCGAGCACTCACTCACTGGGGCAGCACATCCATCCTCTGTGGGCCACATACTCACGTGTGAAAGGAGAGAAACCGACCTAGGTGAGGTTCTGTGATAGCGGGCCTGGGACCATCGCCTCCCTGGAGTCCTGGGCTCCTTTGGCAAAAGTGTTAGTCTCTCAGTCATGTCCAACTCTTTGTAACCCCATGGACTGTAGCCCATCAGGGTCCCCTGTCCCGGGGGTTCTCCAGGTAAGAAGACTGGAATGTGCTACCATTTCTTCCTTCAGGGGATCTTCCTGCCCCAGGGATCGAACCCACGTCTCTATGTCTCTTGCGTTGGCCGGCAGGCTCTTTACCGCCACTGCCACCTGGGACGCCCTCTGCTTGCAGTGGGAAGAAACTGCAGCTCTTAGCTCTCTGCTCTTCTTACTAACGGGGTCTCAGAAAGGTGGGAGACAGCATTAAAATTTACTTCTCTTTCCCCCAAACCTTCTATTTAGTGTCCTTGAGTACAAGAGGAAGGGGGCTTTATGAGAAGGGACTCCAAGTTTATCTGCTTGATTGGAATCCTGCCTCCCTTCTGTTGACTTGCTGTGGGATCTTGGGCAAGCCGCTTAACCTCGCTATGGATCCTCATCTATGGATCTCCAAGGAATCTTCCCAACCCAGGAAGCAAAGCAGGCAGATTCTTTACCACTGAGCCACTTGGGAAGCCCCTTCCTCATCTGTAAAAGGGGAATGAAAAAGAACTGACCTCTTAGGGTGGTTATGAGCATTAAATTAGTTAAGACACAAGTGCTTTGAACAGTGCCTGGCACATCCTAAGTTAGTTAGTATTGAAGGCCAAATAGTTAAACATTGCCCATTTCTCCTTCTTCCTTTGGAACTGGGAAGCTATTATATTCTCAGACAAAGGAGAGTTCTTGTGCTCTGACGTTCTAGAGAAGTGAAGACACAACAGTCTCCGTCTATTGCTTCCTCATTTCCCTGGAGGCGCCGCTGTCCCTGGTGGCTCAAGTCAGAAGGTCTCACGGGATAATGACTTATGCTGAGATGCCTCGATGGATGTGAGTCTGAGTGAACTCCGGGAGATGGTGATGAACAGGGAGGCCTGGCGTGCTGCGATTCTTGGAGTCGCGAAGAGTCAGACAAGACTGAGCAACTGAACTGAACTGAACTTACTATTCAGCATTAAAGACCAATTTTCCCTGGACTGGAACAGGATTCTGTTTCTGGAACAGAAGAGATTTAAAATATTTGCGTGTAGATATTGTTCTGACATTAGTGTGCTGTTTGCGTAACTTAAAAAAAAAAAAAAACTCTTCCTAAATATTGCTTGGGCAGGATTATTCAGAGATAGAAGTTAGAACCTCTCCAACTTCACATGTCACTCCTCTAACCAAACTGTACCTCTTGTGTGTGTGTGTGTGTGTTTATTCTCTTAAAATTTTTTGTGTATTTTTGGCTGTGTTGGGTCTCTGTTGCTGCATGGGGGCTTTCTCTAGTTGCAGAGAGCGAGGGCTGCACTCGAGCTGTGATGCTTGGGCTTCTCACTTCAGTGGCTTAACTTGTGGAGCTCGGGGTCCAGGGTGTCACGAGCTTCAGTAGTTGTGACTCATGGGCTTATTTGGCCCTGTGGCATGCAGGATCTTCTCTGCATTGGCAGGCAGACCCCCAACCACTGGACCACCAGGGAACTCCTGCCTTCTGTTGAAAGGTCTAGTTTGGTGGTACAGGAAACCACAGAGATAGTCCACAGACTATTGGGTGGACTGGCCAGAATTGCTTTATTTTTAGATTTATTGGTCCATAATTGACAAATCACAAAATCTACTCATAAATTCAATTATTTTTAGTGACTATACAGATTTTTACAACCATCCCCACAAGAGAGTTTTCAAGCGTTTTTATCACTCCTACAAAAATTCCCTCAAACCTGTTTGTATCAGTCCTCTCTTCCACTGCCAACTCCAGGCAACCATGGATCTGCCCTCTCTGTAGATTTGCTTTTTCTGGACATTGCATGTAAATGAGGCCATACACTATATGGTCTTTTGAATCTGACTTCATTCATGTAGCATAATGTTTTTGAGGTTAACCCATGTTGGAGTGTGTATCAGTGTTTCATACCTTTTCTATTGGCAAATACTATCCCATTGTTTGGATATACAGTGTACCATTCACGAGCTGATGGATATTTGAGTTGCTTCCAACTTTTTGTCTGTCATAAACACTACTCCTGTGAACATACATGTGCAAGAATTTGTGTGGACATATGTTTTACTTTTTCTTGGGCAGATACCTACAAGTAGGAGTTGTCAGACTGTCTTCCATCGTGGCTGTTACCATTTCACATTTCCATCACAGCAGTGTATGCGAGTTTCAATGTTTCTATATCCTTGCCAGTACTTTTAAAGTCATTCTAGTATGTAAGTGATATATCATTATTTTAATTTTTATTTCTCTAATGACTAGTGATAAGCACCTTGTCATTTACTTATTAGCCATTTGTAGGTCATATTAGTGAAATATCTATTCAGCCTTTAACCATCTTTTGAGTTATTTGTTTTATTATAGAGTTGTAAGAGTTTTTATATATTCTTGATATATATCCTTTATCATGTAGATGATTTGAAAATATTTTCTCACAGTGGCTTATCTTTTCAGTATATTTTGGAGTGCAAAAGCTTTTAATAAAGTCTCATTTACCCATTTTCCTATCTATGGCTCATAAAAATGGAGCTGTGTCTAAGAACTCTTTGCCTGACCAAAGGTCGGGAGATTTTCTCTAACATGTTTTTCTAAAAGATTTTTAGTTTCAGCACTTAAGTTTTGAGTTAGTATTTGTGTGTGTGTGTTTGAGTTAAGAATATGAGTTCACTTCTTTGCTTATGGATTTAAAATATTCCCAGCATCATTGGTTGAAAAGACTAACCTTTCCCTGTTGAATTCTCTTGGCATGTTTATCAGAAGTTAAGTTACATAAATATAAGGGTTTATTTCTGAACTTTTAGTTACATTCCATTGATCTGTGTGTCTCTTCTTACTTTAATATCTCACTATTGATTACTGTAGCTTTATAATAAGTTTGAAATTGGGTAAAGTAAATCTTCCAACATTGTTATTCTATTTCAAATTTATTTTGGCTATTTCATATCCTTTGCATTTATATTTCCCCAGGACCAAATTTTAGAATAAGTTTGTCAAGTTTTATAAAAAAAACCTTTCTGCTGAAATGTTGATGGAGATTTATTGAATCTAATGGTCTTCCAATCCATAAACATGGCATGTCTCTCATTTTATTTAGATTTTCTTTAATTCTTTTGTGTTGTCAGGGTATAAATCTTTTGCTTCTTCTGTTACATTAGTTCCTAAATATTTTATCCTTTTGATGCTAATGTATATGGATATCTTTTCTCTTGCTTTTAATATTTATTCATTAGTTAGTATTTTGCGGATTCTCTAGGATTTTCCACATGTATTATAGGATTATGTGACCTATGAATAAAGAAAGTTTTAGTTCCTTTCCCACCTGGACTGGATAGCTTTAGTTAATAAACTAATTAACAACGTCATCTGCATTCACTAAACTTCACTGACTAGAATCTCTAGCACAATATTGGATAAAAATGGTAAAAGTTACACCCTTGCTTTGTTCCTGGTTTTGGGGGAAAAACATCATCTTTTACTCTTGAGTGTGATGTTAGCTGTGGGTTTTTGATAGAAGCCATGTATCAAGTTGAAGATATTTCCATCTCTTCAAAACTGCAATAGCATTTTTCACAGAAATTAAAAAACCCTAAAATTTGTATGGAACCACATTATCTAATCTGAGCCTCAAATTTCTGCTACAGAGTAAAGGGGACTTGCTGGTGGTACAGGGGCTCTTCCGTCTCATTGAGCCGATGGTGTTGACTACCTACAAGACGGGGGTTGGGATTTGGGNCTAAAATTTGTATGGAACCACATTATCTAATCTGAGCCTGAAATTTCTGCTACAGAGTAAAGGGGACTTGCTGGTGGTACAGGGGCTCTTCCGTCTCATTGAGCTGATGGTGTTGCCTATCTACAAGACGGGGGTTGGGATTTGGGGGTCGGATGCTTCCTCTGCTGTCTGCTTTCATCTTTCTTGTCCCAGCTATTGGAGACCATTCTCCCCAGTGTCTGTGGAGGGCTGGGGTTGGGTGTGGGTAAAGTGCGGTACAGTGATGCTTGATGTGACCCCAGAGAGTCTATGGTGGCAGTTTCCATGCTGAAGCTTAGGGAACCTGCTTTAGGGTCGTAAGATGAGTTTCTCAACCTGGGCACCTCTGCCAGGGCCCCGAGCCTCAGCGGTGTGAACTGCCATAGGCGGGTGCGTATATTGCATTTCTCAAGGGAGAGGGTGGAAGTGTTCGTTAGTTCCTCAGCAAGGTACATGACGTCTCCAAACAGGGTGAGACACTGTGATGATGATATTAGTAATAATAGGTACATTCTACCAAACACTTAGAAAATGCTAGATATGTGTTAAGTGTATTATACAGATGAGCTCCTCTAGTCCTTGTATCAGTTTGTGTTTAAGCTTTTTTATACTGCTGTAACAAGCAACCTCCAAATCTCAAAGGTTTACAAAGCAAAGGTGTATTTCTTGCTCATAGCTTATGTCAGGTTAGTTGTGACTCTGCTTCATCTCTGAGAGGCTGAAGGAGCAGCCCCTAGCTGGATCATGACTAGTCTCATGGCAGAGGTAAAAGAGAAAAAGAGGTAAAAAAGGGAAAGGTGCAGACCATGGGATGGGTCTTAAGGTTCTTCTAGGAAGTGGCACATGTCACTTCCACTCACATTCCACTGACTCTGAGCCTCCCTTCGGTGGGGATTCCAGTTGCCCCATGGGGAGAAATCCTACAGAGAGGGGCAGGGAATACTTGAACAATAACATAACCTGGTAGCTCAGATGGTAAAGAATCTGTCTACAGTGCAGGAGACCTGGGTTCGATCTCTGGATTAGGAAGATCCCTTGGAGGAGGGAATGGCAACCCACTGCACTAGTCTTGCTTGGAGAATCCCACGGACAGAGGAGCCTGGCAGGCTACAGTCCATGGGTTTGCAAAGAGTCAGACACAACTGAGTGAATAAGCACGTAACCTACTAAAAATTCTGTAAAAACCAATAAGGTCGTTGGTGGTGATTATTAGTACTGTTCCCTTTTTACAGGTGAGGAAACTGAGGCTCAGAGAGATTACATTTTCCCCTAGTGCTGCATGATTATTAAGTAGTGGATCCAGGATTTTTAAGTGGACTCAGTCTGGCTCCAGAGCTTCTGACTTTAAGCCCTACATTATCCTGCCCTCCAGGGCTATAGCTGCAGCTTCTTCTCTCTCCTCTCCTCCCTCTCTGCCCTCAGTCCCTGGCAATCCAAACACACCAGCCTCTTAAACCTTCATCGCTCTCTGACAGTGCTCAAGAGAAAACCACTTCCCTCCCTGGGTTTCCATGTTTTCCTAGTCTGCAGCCTCGGGATTCATTCTGGAGCGTCCAGCTAGGCATTCGTTTGGCACCATTCCTGTCCGCTAAGAGCTCACCGTCCGTGCCACCTTGGGAATGTGCTGGGTATTTTTAGAGCCCAGCAGCCTTGCAGAGCTGCCTGCTCCTCCCCGCGGCCCATGGATTAACCCAGGCGTGGCATATGCCCACATTTGCAGGCCTCGTCCTGGTCCACAGTCCTCTGTGGCTGTTGAGAAAACAGATTGTCCCAGGTAGATACACAGCCAGATTTTTTATCCTCCCCCTGCTTCCCTCCTCTTGTGAGCTGCTCCTCCCCTTTGTATGGTGTAGCTTCTCTTGGGGACCCACTGTGATTTGGCAGCTGCTCCTGAGCCAGCAAAGATGGTGGGATTTGCTCTCTTGCAGTGAAGTCTGGCCAGGAAGCTGCTGGTTCTTGCTGCAGATGTTTTACGTGTTTGCAGCTTTGCCTGTCCTCCTGGGCAGCGGGATGAGAACATTCAGAGGGCTCCAGAAGCAGTGATTTCTTTCGGTATCACTGTTTCTCCAAACACTTACGGCCCAGAAACTGGTGGCAGGGCCACTGTGAGGCATGGTGGCTTTGGTGTGCTTATTGTCAGAGCTCCGGGTAAAGGTTAGTTACCAACGTTGCAATTTGTTGCAGAACTGTTGTGAATCTTCATGGGAAGGAAGGCTGGGGATTTGCATGAAATGTTATAGAATACCCAAAAACACTAACTCCGGTGTGATTCAGTTGAGCCAATGTTTCCTGAGTAGCTACTGTGTGCAAGGCATAGGATTTTGCTTCACACAGAGGTTACAGTGTTTCAGGACGTGCCTGGAGAGCAGACAGCACAGCCCCCAGTATAACCCCAGATATGACATTGATAGGACATTCACATTTTTCATTCATCTGTTCATTTGTTACTTCATTCTAGTGTTGTGGTTAAAAGCATTAATTTTAGAGCTGAGGGACTGAGTTTGAGTCTTTACACTCAGCTCACTGGCTGTATGACAGGACAAGTAACTGAAATGCTCTGTAAGTCAGCTTGTTCCTTCCTAATATGGGATTAATGATAGTCCCTAACTCACAGAGTGGTATGGATTGAATGAGTCACTATACATAAGGCACTCAGCACGGGTCCCGGTGCACAGAGGCACTGCCGAAGCGCTGGTTACTCCTCCTCCTCTCATTCATTCACCAGATTTTTTTTTTTTCAGTTTTAATTTTTTTCCTATTTTTTTATTGGCTGCACTTGAAATGCAGGATCTTAGTTCCCTGACCAGGGATCAAAACTGAACCCCCTGCGATGGAAGCATATGTCTTAACCTCTGGACCACCAAGGAAGTCCAGCAGATGTTTTCTGAGTATCTGCTATGTGCCAAGTACTGACCTAGGTGCTAGTTACAGAGCAGTGAGCCAAATCCAAACCCTTTCCCTTGTAGAGCTTATGTTTCAGAGAAGGGAGACATTAATAAGGGAATAAATATATCATGTATCAGGTGGTGCTGGAGGCTTGGGAGAAAAGCACCCAAGATTCCGACTCTGGAGAAGTCAGATGGGGAGAGATTAATTCTTAATGAGCGGAGATTATGAAAACCCCCCTAGAAGAGGTAACATCTGCTGAGATAAAGATGTGGTTGCCTGAAGTATGCACATGACATCCAGTCCCCAAAGAAGATGTTGCTGGGATATTGAAATAGTCTCCTCAAAAGGCATATTTGTCATATATGTCCCTTTTTCTTGGGCTTCCCTGGTGGCTCAGATGGTAAAGAACCTGCCTGCAATGCAGGAGACCCATGTTCAATCCCTGGGTCAGGAAGAGTCCTTGGAGAAAGGAATGACAACCCACTCTAATAGTCTTGCCTGGAGAATCCCATGGACAGAGGAGCCTGGCGAGCTACAGTCCATGGGGTCGCAAAGAGTTGAACATGGCTTGCATCCTTCAAATAGAGACTCCAAGTGATGTCAGAAGCCAGGACTTAGTTCTGGTCTAAATGGCCTTGGTGTTAGCTTCAGGGTTCCAGGAAGGGTTTTGTTCATCTGACAGGTTCCAGGAGAGGACTTATTTCTTTGCCGCTGCTGCTGTTAAGTCACTTCAGTCATGTCCGACTCTGTGCGACCCCATAGATGGCAGCCCACCAGGCTCCCCCATCCCTGGGATTCTCCAGGCAAGAACACTGGAGTGGGTTGCCATTTCCTTCTCCAATGCATGAAAGTGAAAAGTGAATGTGAAGTCGCTCAGTTGTGTCCGACTTTTAGTGACCCCATGGACTGCAGCCTACCAGGCTCCTCCATCCATGGGATTTTCCAGGCAAGAGTACTGGAGTGGGATGCCATTGCCTTCTCCTCATTTCCTTGCTAGACTGATACAAAGAGGGGCTTGCTCTACAGGAGGGATTGTACCAAGCCCCACAGGTAAGGTTCTAGGAAGAATGGCAGAGTCTTGCCTGTCTTGCATTCTATCTGCCCACACAACTTTTGGTACTGAGTAGGTGCTCAGTAAACAATAGAAATATTCACTGTGTGCTTATGTGCTGATGACATGTCAGTTTCTAAGCACTTGATGTGCATTAACTTATTTTTTACAACAAAAGTGCTATTTTTATCCCTGTTGAATAGATTAAAAAACAACAACAAACTGAGCTCAGGCTATCTCTGGAGAAGGAAATGGCAACCCACTCCAGGAATCTTGCCTGGAAAATTGCATGGACAGAGGAGCCCGGCCGGTTATAAGTCCATGGGGTTGCAAAAGAGTCAGACACGACTTAGCGACTAAACAACAGGCTATCTTAGGATCTCTAACACACCGTAGGAGAAATCACAGAAGACTTCCTGGAGGTGGTGACTTTGAAGTACGTCTTAGAAGATTAACAGTAGCCATCATTGTGATAAGGCAGGCAGAGAAGCAGCCTAGTGAGAGAGCAGTGAGTTTGGTGAGTCTGCAGTGAAGATTACTGGGAAGTCATGAAAGATGAGGATGGAGAGGAGGGCAGGGCAGACCGCATGAGGGGCCTTGTAGACCTTGTTTGGTAATTTTATCTTAATGACGTTGGGTAACCATGCACGTCATTTCTGAAAGGGAAGTGTCCCATCATCAGACTGGCTTCCCATAAAGGTTACCACTTACACCCAGCAACCAATGGTTTAGCACTTAATTAAATACTGTCTCGCAACATTTAATCCTGCCTCACAGCAGCCAGGCACGTCTGCTCATTCTCACGTGCACTAACACCTGTCTGGTGTCCAGGATGGTGGGAATTAACATGGGGATTATTGCGTCTTGCACACCTGTCAGAGATTTGCACACCCAGAACAAACTCCTGTTTGCATCATCTCTCCTCCAGCTCTCCAAATGCCAGATAGTGGGAGTTTCTTCTTGGCTGAAGTTGTTGTTTTTTTGGGTTTGAGACGCAAACGTTTCCTTTGAAAAGATTTTTTTTTTCTTTCTCATAGAGCAACTTGTTCCTCCTATGCTGGCAGAGGCCTCTTTTCCTTAGCACTTGGAAGCTTACCTAACCATGCTGTGATCAAGTCAACCCTGGGTGCCCGTGAAAGCCTTTAATTTTCAAAAAGAGAATGACAGGTAAAGGAAATGGGCCAGTTAGGTTTTGAAGTCTTTTCTGTTTTATTATTATTGAAGGAGGCCCACGTGCAGAAATGTCTAGTGCTGGCTTCTCGTTTGGGTAGCACTGACATCATTCCACCTTGACCTCTTTAGAAATTTGTTGGTTCTTGGCTTGTATATTAGCTGTGTAATGAATTGCCCTGGATAAGTGACTAACACCTATTTATTATTTCACAGATTCTGTGGGTCAGGATTCCAGGTGCAGCTTAGCTGCATTCTTGGCTCAGGGTCTCACAAGGCTGCCATTCAAGTGTTAGCTGGGGTGGGGTCCCATTCGAGTCTCAGGGTCTCTTCCTGAGATCATGTGGATATTGACAGGACTCGTGTCCTTGAAGCTGTGGNCTATCTGCCCACACAACTTTTGGTACTGAGTAGGTGCTCAGTAAACAATAGAAATATTCACTGTGTGCTTATGTGCTGATGACATGTCAGTTTCTAAGCACTTGATGTGCATTAACTTATTTTTTACAACAAAAGTGCTATTTTTATCCCTGTTGAATAGATTAAAAAACAACAACAAACTGAGCTCAGGCTATCTCTGGAGAAGGAAATGGCAACCCACTCCAGGAATCTTGCCTGGAAAATTGCATGGACAGAGGAGCCCGGCCGGTTATAAGTCCATGGGGTTGCAAAAGAGTCAGACACGACTTAGCGACTAAACAACAGGCTATCTTAGGATCTCTAACACACCGTAGGAGAAATCACAGAAGACTTCCTGGAGGTGGTGACTTTGAAGTACGTCTTAGAAGATTAACAGTAGCCATCATTGTGATAAGGCAGGCAGAGAAGCAGCCTAGTGAGAGAGCAGTGAGTTTGGTGAGTCTGCAGTGAAGATTACTGGGAAGTCGTGAAAGATGAGGATGGAGAGGAGGGCAGGGCAGACCGCATGAGGGGCCTTGTAGACCTTGTTTGGTAATTTTATCTTAATGACGTTGGGTAACCATGCACGTCATTTCTGAAAGGGAAGTGTCCCATCATCAGACTGGCTTCCCATAAAGGTTACCACTTAAACCCAGCAACCAATGGTTTAGCACTTAATTAAATACTGTCTCGCAACATTTAATCCTGCCTCACAGCAGCCAGGCACGTCTGCTCATTCTCACGTGCACTAACACCTGTCTGGTGTCCAGGATGGTGGGAATTAACATGGGGATTATTGCGTCTTGCACACCTGTCAGAGATTTGCACACCCAGAACAAACTCCTGTTTGCATCATCTCTCCTCCAGCTCTCCAAATGCCAGATAGTGGGAGTTTCTTCTTGGCTGAAGTTGTTGTTTTTTTGGGTTTGAGACGCAAACGTTTCCTTTGAAAAGATTTTTTTTCTTTCTTTCTCATAGAGCAACTTGTTCCTCCTATGCTGGCAGAGGCCTCTTTTCCTTAGCACTTGGAAGCTTACCTAACCATGCTGTGATCAAGTCAACCCTGGGTGCCCGTGAAAGCCTTTAATTTTCAAAAAGAGAATGACAGGTAAAGGAAATGGGCCAGTTAGGTTTTGAAGTCTTTTCTGTTTTATTATTATTGAAGGAGGCCCACGTGCAGAAATGTCTAGTGCTGGCTTCTCGTTTGGGTAGCACTGACATCATTCCACCTTGACCTCTTTAGAAATTTGTTGGTTCTTGGCTTGTATATTAGCTGTGTAATGAATTGCCCTGGATAAGTGACTAACACCTATTTATTATTTCACAGATTCTGTGGGTCAGGATTCCAGGTGCAGCTTAGCTGCATTCTTGGCTCGGGGTCTCACAAGGCTGCCATTCAAGTGTCAGCTGGGGTGGGGTCTCATTCGAGTCTCAGAGTCTCTTCCTGAGATCATGTGGATATTGACAGGACTCGTGTCCTTGAAGCTGTGGACCCCGTAGAGCTATCCTTCTTCAAAACCAGCAAAGGAGGGAGAGGTGGGGAGAGGGAGAAAGAGACTGACTCTCTCTGTTACTTCTAGTCCCTGAGCCCTGGGAAAACCTAAGCCTGCTTTTAGAGCTCTCACCTGATGAGGTCAGGCCCACCCAGGATAATCTTCCTTTTACTTAACTCAAAATCAACTGATTAGGGACCTCAATGACACCTGGGAAACCTCTTTGCCTTTTATCACATGATGTAACATAATCACAGGAGTGTTGCCCTGAGATCATACAAGGGTCTAGATCATTGGTGGTCATCTTAGAATTCTGTCTGCCATGGCTGATGACCCATATCCAAGAGAGAGACTCTGTGCTATTTGTCCTGATCTTTGGATTCAGCCTGTGGGCTTGAGAACAGCTGTTTTCCAAAGGCCTCTTATACTTTCATTATAAGAGCGGGTGGGTGTGACTGTATGACATTTTGGATGTTTCAGTTCTGGGTGAGATGGAACCCCTGGATACAGAAGAAGCATCTCTTGTTTGTGGAGCCAGGTGAAAGCCTCCTATTTCTAGGTGGGCTTTGTTAGAACTGATTGCTCTGCAGCATAAAATAGACCAGCAGATTCGTAGCCCTGCGGAAAATGAAGTTTCTGGAAATCGACAAGTTCTGGAAGTGATTAACCTTGGACCTGCTGACTCCAGGTCCTCTTCTTTCATTTTCTTTCATTCTGTTTTCCCTTTTAGTTTTATTGAGATACTTGACATACAGCAGTGTGTAAATTTAAGGTGTACAGTATAATGATTTGACTTACATCCATCGCAAAGTGATTACCACCATTGGTTGACATTTGTCATCTCACAGAGATACCAAAAAAAAAAAAAAAATTTTTTCCCCTTGTGATGAGAACTTTTAGAGTTTCCTGTCTTAGCAGCTTTCCAGTTTGCCATCCAGCAGCAGCAGCGAGTTATTCTGCTGTCCGTTGCACGCCCGGCGCATCTTTGCCTTTAACTGGAATTTTGCACCTTTCTAACCACCTTCCTGCCATTTCCTCCCACCTCTGGTAACCACAAATCTTTTTCCTTTTTCTGTGACTTCAGGTTTCCTCCTTTTTTAAAGATTCCACCTATAAGTGAGATCATGTCATATTTGTCTTTCTCTGGCTTATCTCACTGGGCGTAATGCCCTCAAGGTCCATCCATGTCTCAGATGCCCAGGTTTTAGTCTGCGAGATGGCTTGAGCTTGCTATTTTCTGTCCACAGGTCTTAGCTTCCCAGTCTGAGGGTCAGAGAGCCTCTGAGGTCCCTACTCGTCTTAGTATCAGTTGCACAGTGTGACTCACACGTGGAACGCGTGCATTTAAGAAACAGGCAGGCATGGGGAGAGGTCCCTCAGCACTTCTGTCCCTCTTCCACAGTAACTGGTCCGGCTAGACACTTTGTCTTCATGAAGGCAAATTCTTCTGGGCAGAGAGAAGTTCTATTTGTATTTACAGCCGTCCTCAGTTGTATTTGAAAATGGAAGACTGTGTAGCTTAGGGCCCCCCTGGGTTCACGGTGCTTACTTTTCCTTAATGCCTCAATTGTACTTTTAATCAGAACAAATTTCGAGCATTAATCCTCTGTGCCTGTGCCTGCCATTTCCAGCCACTCAACACTTTTTTCATAAACAAAGTGACAGTTTGATTGAATGTGGTTTTTTAATTAACTTGGCTTCACTTGGAGCAACTTTGGGAGCATATGTAGGGAGCAGAACTTCAGAAGTGGGAGCTCAGACTGACTTCTGAGAAACATCTCCAGGCAGTTCAAGAAGAACAAAGGAAACCAGACAAGTGGAATTAACCAGGCGCCAGGAACACAGGGCAACAGCTCCCACTCCATCCCTGCTCCCCGTCCCCTGTAATGAGTGTGCAAAGGCTCAGCAGTTGGTCCAGTCGCCTCATGGTGAACTCAGAGCATGTGAAATCTGAGGAAATTGCCCCCCAGTGGCTATTTACATGGTTGGCATTTAAACTGTTTCTGGCATGTCACTCTCTTTCACAGTTGGGACTTCGCAAAAACAAAATGAAATGAGACCACTGTTATTCTGCCTGCAGGCACAACTCAGAGTTTTATGAGCAAGGGTGGCAATACAAGATCTTCCAATATCTTAGATGTAACGGAGGAGACAAAGAAATTCGTGGGGATGGAACATACGAGATGGGAAGTGACGAGTGTGCAGTCCCAGCTTAGAAGGTGGAGCTGGAGCTGGAAACTACGTTACAGGCTCTTCAGAGGGCTGTTGGAACATGACAGGGGACAGTATGTCTGCGGACAGCATTTGACCTCCTTGAAGTGGGAGTTTCCATGGTGAGAGGGTCCCAGTGTTATTGTCTGGGAACCATGCAAGGCTGCAGGTGGAGGTGATGGTTTTAAGTGGCATCAGCTGAGAAGCCCATCCCTCCCTTGGTGTTCTGGTATTCTGTGGTCTAGAGATCTACCCTGATAAATAGCTCTGCCGCGGAGAAATCCATCAAATCTTCACATGACTCATCTCGCTGTGGCAGGCATGGCGCTCAGCTTCCAAGAATAGCCTAGCCTAAGGGATCCAAGCTCGGAATCCCTTCCAACTTTCAGGGCTCTGAAGTTCGGCGCCCACAGAGGTCTGTGCTTAGGTAACGGGGGTGCAGATGGCTTGGCGTTTGCAAAGACAGCAGTTAATAACCATCTCCCTTCCACCTTTCCTTTCTGCAAAATTCCAGGAACACAAAATTCCAGGCTGGATCATGTTGCTCTTACCGAGGGAGCCTAATGCTAAAGAGGCCTGAAGGTGCGTTTCAGTGGCTCCGAGGTGAGGGAGGCAGGAAGCCCACTCGTTCATTTATTCGTTCATTCAGCAAATATTTGCTGACCGCCTTGGGAGGGAGAACCGCAGTGAGAAGCGTAGCAGAAGGGTCTTGCTGAGGGGACTCTGACCTAAAGGCTCAGCCCTGAATGTACCCTTCAGCACTGAATCCTGGCAGGCAGGCAGGGGAGTGACAAAAATAATTGCAGACATTTATTGAGCACTTACTACATGCTGTGTCTCAAGCACTTCCCACAAATCAGCCAGATGAATCTTCCCAATCATTCCCCTGGTTAGTTTCCATTATCATCCTCACCGGTGAACAATAGGGCACAGAGGGCTACTTCCTGAAGCTCATACAAGCTGTCGGGAGCTGTGTAAGGAGCTGAACCCAGGGTTCTCTTATACGAAACACTTCAACATCACAATGCTACCAGTGATCCTCCTCTCAGAATGTGCTGAGCTCTTTCTTCCTTGTGGGCTTTGCACTTTCCTCTGCCTGAAACATGATTGATTGCCTTGGCTCTTCCTCATCCTTCAGGTCTCACCTCAAAGATCGGGTCTCTACGAGGCCTGTGCTGTCAACCCAGTAAGTACTTTCCTCTTATTCTCTAGCCCAGAGCTTCATATCCTTCATGATCATATTGTGACATGAGGATATCTGTCTCTGTGCTTTTAACTTCATGCCCCTCTGCACAAATCCCCTCTAGAATTGATGCTTCTGAAGCTAAGGACCTGTGTGTCTTATTTGCCTCCATCTCTGCAGCATTATGGGGAAGGCAATGGCACCCCACTCCAGTACTCTTGCCTGGAAAATCCCATGGATGGAAGAGCCTGGTAGGCTGCAGTCCATGGGGTCACGAAGAGTCAGACATGACTGAACGACTTCATTTTGACTTTTCACTTTCATGCATTGGAGAAGGAAATGGCAACTCACTCCAATGTTCTTGCCTGGAGAATCCCAGGGATGGGGGAGCCTGGTGGGCTGCTGTCTATGGGGTCACACAGAGTCGAACACGATTGAAGCGACTTAGCAGCAGCAGCAGCTGCAGCCTTAAGCGGCAACTCACTCTAGTATTCCTGTCTGGGGAATCCCATGGACGGAGGAGCCCGGCAGGCAACGGTCCATAGGATTGCAGAGTCGGACATGACTGAAGTGACAGCATACACACGTGTACGCATGCACTGCAGCCCTAAGACGGAGCCGGACACTCGGCAAGTGCTCCATAGATATTTGCTGGAGGGTCAGAGGAGGGACACAGGAGCAGAGCCTCCACAATGCCTCCCTGTTAGAATGGATGAAGCCACGTGTTCAGGGCTGTGTACCACTAGTGTGGCTGCTGAAGAGGAAAGACACCAGGGATATGGAGCACACAACAGAACACTCGCGATTGCAGTGCACCCGCCATCCAAGAGCCCCTCAACGCCCGTCCCTTCCTGGGGGTCAGTCCATGGAGCTGCACCGGGAGGTTTCTGCACAGCAGCCCACGCCAGGATTCTTGCCTGGGAAATCCCACAGGCAGAGGAGCCTGGCGGGCTACAATCCATGGGGTCACAATGAGTTGGACACACGGCTAAGTGACTAAACAACCACAGGGGAGGCATTGGCTCCTGGACAGTTGCCCTCACCCGACTGAAAAGAGCTGTGCCCTGTGTTCCCTGCAGCTGCTAGAGGCAGAGAAAGGGAGCAGACCCGGGCCCGGGGGATGCCCCACACGGCGGCAGTGACCGGAGAGTTGAGGATGCAGACTGCATCCTCCTCGGGCGCGTCACTGTGGCCCAGCATCCCTTCCGGCCTCACAGGACCTCCTTCTGCCAAACCCCCCATCCATTTGCTTTGGCTTCACTTTCCACTAGCACATGCTCATTCCAGAACATTCTCAGTATGTGGCCCCTGCATCTCACTTTGTTCCCATGTGAAACTGGGGTGACACTGACCAGCAGCGTGGTCATAAGGATTAAGTGGGGCTGTCGCTTGCCCAGCACAGTTTCCCGGCACTTGATGAGTGAACCTGTGCTGTGCTGGTCCCATCCCAGTAACGACAATAAACCAAAAATATCTTATACTTAATGAAGATCATTCAGGCATTAGACTAAGCACTTTGTAATTGTTATTGCCATTATTATTATTACTGTTAAAATGTGCCTTTTTACAGCCTTATTGAGGCATAATTGGCATTGCAATAAATCACACTTAAGTATCGACATATGTGAACACTGATGAAACCATCGAGTTTATTCAGTTCTTACATCCCTAAGGAGGGCTTCCCAGGTGGTAGTAGTGGTAAAGAACCTGCCTGCCAATCAGAAGATGTGAGAGGTGCGGGTCCGATCCCTGGGTCAGGAAGACCCCCTGGAGGAGGGCATGGCAACCCACTCCAGTATTCTTGCCTGGAGANGATGGGGGAGCCTGGTGGACTGTTGTCTATGGGGTCGCACAGAGTCAGACACGACTGAAGCGACTTAGCAGCAGCAGCAGCAAGGAAGGTGGGCTGACTGATACTGCTGCTGTGTCAGCTTTGTGTTGATACTGAATGGTAAGGAGACACAAGGGGGACCGGAGACAGTCGTCCAGGGGAGAGCTGATGGAGGCGTGGACGGGCTGCTGCTGGTGGTGGTGAGAGCGGAGAGGATTTGCTGATGGCTGGGATTCGAGGGGTGAGAGGAAGAGAGGAATCAGAGATGCCTCCAAAGGGCCTGGCCTGGGACTTCCTGGTGGTCCAGTAGTTAACTCCATACTTCCAGTGCAGGGGACACGGGTTCAGGCCCTGGTCAGGTGACTAAGATCCCACATGCTGCACCCTGTGGCCAAAAATAAGACTAAATTAATGAATAAAATATAAATGAATAAGGTGTCTGGCCTGAGCAACTGGAACCTATGCCGAGACTAATTGTACACTTGAGATGCTTCTCAGATGTTGCATTAGTTGTCTATTGCTGCCCCAACAAATTCCCATAACTTCAGTAGCCTGAAACATCTCATTTCTTATTTTCTAGTTCTGGAGGCCAGAAGTCTGACACAGGTCTTGTTGGGCTAAAGTCAGGGTGTCAGTAGCTCTGGGTTCCTTCTGGATGCTCCAGGGAAGGGTGTGTCTGCTGCCTTTTCCAGCCTTTAGAGGCTGGCCACCTCCTTTGACTCCTTCCTCTGTCTCCAAAGCCAACAACGTTGCATCTCTTTGTTGCTTTCTTTGGTAAAAAGATGTCCCCCCTCCAACCAAGCTGGGAAAGGCCCTCTGCTTGTAGGAACTCTTTGCTTGTGATTGTATCAGGCCCACCAGAATCATCCAGGGTTATTTTCCCATCTTACAAGCTTTAGCTTAATCAAAGCTGTGAATTTCCCTTTGCCATGTAAGGTAGGAAACTCCAGGTTCCAAGGATCAGGGCCTGTTTAGGGGGCATTCCTCTGCCAGCCAGCACATAGATCTAGTTGGAGATGCTGGGTGGGGGGACAGTAGGGTATTCAAATCTGGATCTAGGGAGGAGTCCAGAGTCCTCTCGATCCTCCAGACTTACACTTTGTGTCTGTTCAGGCCCATGGCTCTTTCTCCTCCAGACTCCAAGCTGTGTGAGGCCAGAGCCTGTGTCTTTTTCCTCTGTGTGTTTCTCAGAGTCCAACCCTGAAGAGTTCCAGATGGTCTGTGATGTGAAAATAGTTTGAGACCAAATTTAAACCAAACTCATCTCTTATTCAAGGACCATGACGTAGGTCCTTGGTCTCAGGACGGCCACTGAAGCCTCTGTTCTCTGACTTGCCTTGTGCTGATGGATGCCCTTGTAAGAACCGAATGTAGACTGTGGACCCCCCAAACTCCTGTTTCCACTTTCAGGTCCCCCACCTTCGTCACTCTGGGTGTGAACTCGGTACATGGTTCCAGGTTTTGGGGGGTGGATGCAGCAGATGTTGCTACACTGAACACTCACCTATGGATGGTTTTTGGGTCAAGGCCCAGTTCCGCTGGATCCCATCATGAGTCAATTTGCAACGCTTAGAAGAAGGCAGTGGCACCCCACTCCAGTACTCTTGCCTGGAAAATCCCATGGACAGAGGAGCCTGGTGTGCTGCAGTCCATGGGGTCGCTGAGAGTTGGACACGACTCAGTGACTTCACTTTCACTTTTCACTTTCATGCTTTGGAGAAGGAAATGGCAACCCACTCCAGTGTTCTTGCCTGGAGAATCCCAGGGACAGCGGAGCCTGGTGGGCTGCCATCTATGGGGTCGCACAGAGTCGGACACAACTGAAGCAACTTAGCAGCAGCAGCAGCAGTGCCTAACTCAGCAGAGAGGGAAATAAGTGCAGGCCGCAAAGAGAGACTTCCTACCAGTGACTCTGAAGATGGCCTGTGGGGGTGGGGTCCTCCCACTACTTTGCTTACTCACATCTCAGGGCTTCCCAGGTGGCATCAGGGGCAAAGAATCCACCTGCCAATGCAGGAGATGCAGGAGACGCGGGTTCTATCTCCAGGTCGGGAAAATCCCCTGGAGGAAGAAATGGCAACTTACTCCGGAATTCTTGCCTGGGAAATCACACGGACAGAGGGGCCTGGTAAGCCACAGTCCTTGGGGTCGCAAAGAGTCAGACACGACTGAGAAACTTAGCAACATGCTCACATCCCAGGTGCAGGGCTGGGGGAAAGGTCTGCTCAGTTCTGTGTTTGAACAAGAGCAACGTCCTAGTGTTTTTGTGCCTTCTCGTGGGCAGCTCACTGGGCAGGTTTTGAACTTATGCAGATGGGTCTCAGAATGAACTTCTTTGGAACAAAAGTGGAAAAAGGGATGGTTTCAGTTTCCTCACTGTCCTTATAGGAGCCTAGGGACTTTGTCTGGTTCAGAACCCAGACCCAGGACCTTAGACAGGTAATCTCTCTGGGTCTCAGTTTCCTAACTGGATTGACTGTGATTGTGAAAATAACAGCCAACATCCTGGATGTTTACTATGTTTCATGCTTGAGATATTACTATTTTCCTCAATATACAGAAAATGAAACTGATGTACAGAGATGTGAAATGACTGATATAAAGCCCCCTGGGCTTTTAAGTATATGCATGCTCAGTCGCTTCAGTCATGTCCGACTCTTTGGGACTCCTTAGCTCACCAGGCTCCTCTGTCCATGGGGATTCTCCAGGCAAGAATACTGGAGTGGGTTGCTATGCCCTCTTCGAGGGGCTCTTCCTGACCTGGGGATTGAACTCATATCTACCTGAATCTCCTGCATTGCAAGCAGATTCTTTACCCACTGAGCCACCTGTGAAGCCCTTTTAAGTATATGCTGCTAAGTCGCTTCAGTCGTGTCCGACTCTGTGTGACCCCATAGATGGCAGCCCACCAGCCTCCCCCGTCCCTGGGATTCTCCAGGCAAGAACACTGGAGTGGGTTGCCATTTCCTTCTCTAATGCATGAAAGTGAAAACTGAAAGTGAAGTCGCTCAGTCGTGTCCGATTCTTAGCGACCCCATGGACTGCAGCCCGCCAGGCTNCAGCCCACCAGCCTCCCCCGTCCCTGGGATTCTCCAGGCAAGAACACTGGAGTGGGTTGCCATTTCCTTCTCTAATGCATGAAAGTGAAAACTGAAAGTGAAGTCGCTCAGTCGTGTCCGATTCTTAGCGACCCCATGGACTGCAGCCCGCCAGGCTCCTCCGTCCATGGGATTTTCCAGGCAAGAGTACTGGAGTGGGGTGTCATTGCTTTTAAGCATAAAACATGCTATTATATATATATATATGTATATATGCATATGTATCAAATATGCATATATAGAGAGCTATAGCACTTAGCCCAGCAGGGAGGAATTATTTGTTAAATGACATCTGGTATTTTCAAAATGTTTTTAAAAGTTTTCTTAAAAATCTTCAATCAAGATGCATGTAATTTCCATGACATAAAGTATAGTATTTTAAAGTTTACAATCCAGTGGTTTGTAGTATATTCACCAGGGACTTCCATGGCAGTCCGGAGGTCAAGGCTTCACCTCCCAATGCACGTGGTGTGGGTTTGATCACTGGTCAGGGATCTAAGACCCCACATGTTGTTGTTGTTCATTTCCAAGTCGTGTCCGACTCTTTTTGACCTCATGGACTGCAGCACACTAGGCTCTCCTGTCCTTCACTATCTCCCAGAATTTGCTCGAATTCATCTCTGTTAAGTCAGTGATGCCACCCAGCCATCTCATCCTCTGTGGTCCCCCTCCCCTCCTATCTTCAGTCCTTCCCAGCACCAGGGTCTTTTCCAATGAGCCGGCTCTTCACACAAGTTGGTCAAAGTATTGGAGCTTCAGCTTTAGCATCGGTCCTTCCAACGAATATTCAGGGTTGATTTCCTTTAGAATTGACTGGTCTGATACAAGGGACTCTCAAGAGTCTTCTCCAGCACTGCAATTCAAAAGCGTCTCAGCCTTCTTTATGGTCCAGCTCTCACATCTGTACATTACTACTGCCTCATGTTCAAAAAAACAAAAAATAGAATCAGAAGCACTATCTTAACAAATTCCGATAAACACTTTAAAAAATGGCCCGTATAGAAAAATCTTTAAAAACGTATATTCACCATGTTGTGCAACTATTACTGCTATCTAATTCCAGACCATTTCCAAAAACCCCACCAAGAAACTTTGTACCTATTAGCATTCACTTCCCATTCCTCCCCCTGTGCCCCTGTCTCCACCACTGGAACTCTACTTGCTGTCTCTTGGATTTTTCTGTTCTGGAAATTTCGTACAAACGGATTCATACATTATGCGGATTTCTTTCACGCAGCGTGTCTTCAAGCTTCACCTACCACTACTTCACTCCTTTTAATGGGCTAAGAATACTCCATTGTCTGGATAGAACCCCTTTTGTTTATCTGTTCATCATATATTCGTGAGCTGATGACCTTTTGGCTGTTGTGAATAATGCTGCTATAAACCATACATGTGCGAGTTTTTGTGTGGACACAGGTTTTCATTCTTTCAGATGTACAGCTAGGAGTGGGATCTCTAGTGCCAACTCCCTTCAGTCATGTCCGATTCTTTGTGACCCCATGGACTGTAGCCTGCCAGACTCCTCTGTCCATGGGATTCACCAGACAAGAATACTGGAGTGGGTTGCCACGCCCTCCTCCAGGAGAGCTTCCTGACCTGGGGACCAAACCCTCATGAATCCTGCATTGGCAGGTGGGTTCCTTACCACTAGCGCCACCTGGGAAGCCCAGGATTGCTAGTTCCTTTAATAATTCTGGCTCAGATGGTAAAGAATCCTCCTGCAATGTGGGAGAACTGGGTTTGATCCCTGGGTCAGGAAGCTCCCCTGAAGAAGAGAACGGCTTCCCACTTCAGTACAGTATTCTTGCCTGGAGAATCCCATGGACAGAGGAGCCTGGTGGACTATAGTCCAGGAGGCTGCAGAGTCAGACAGGACTGAGTGACTTTCACTTTCTTTCATAATAATTCTATATTTAGCTTTTTGAGGAACTGCCAGAATGTTTTCCACATCAGTTGCACCATTTTATACTTGCACCAGCACTGCACAAGGGTTCTTTTTTCTCCACATCCTTATGAACACGTGTTATTTCCCATTCTGTTAATTTTACCTATTTGAGTGCGTGTGAAATGACACTGTGGTTTTGATCTGCATTTCCCTAATCACCAGTGATGCTGAGTATCTTTTCAAGTGCTTAATGGCTATTTGTATGTCATCCTTTGAGAGATGTTGATTGAAGTCCTTTGCCTATTGTTTCATTGGGTTATTTGTCTTTTTGTTGTTGAGTTCCAAGAGTTCTTTATATGTCCTGGATGTATGTTAGCTGCTCAATCGTGTCTGACTCTGCGACCCCGTGGACTGTAGCCCACCAGGCTCTTCTATCCATGGAATTCTCCAGGCAAGAATACCAGAGTGGGTTGCCATTCCCTTCTCCAGGGGATCTTCTCAATTCAGGGGTCGAACATGGGTCTCCTGAATTGCAGGCAGATTCTTCACCATCTGAGTCGCTAGGGAAGCCCATGTCCTAGATAGTAGATTCTTATCAGATATAGTTTTCAAATATGTTTTTCCATTCTGTGGGTTGTCTTTTCACTTCTTAAAAGTGGTCTTTGATGCATAACTTTTTAATTCTGATGAAGCTTGCCTAGCATCCTTGTTTATGATCCGTTTCCCCCTTTAGCCCACTTTATTTATCCTCAGCCATCACAGTGGCTTAGGAATTTGTTTGTGCTGTGCTGCTTCTTTGGTTGGGGAAGAACAGACCAGTCCTCTGTACCTTATCAGACCCCAAACTCAAGGTGGGAGAGGAGGAGGGATGAGGCCCATCAGTCAGTCGAGGTTGGTACCCAGTGGTCACCATCACTGCCCCGGCTTCAGAATCCCTTTCCTGGACCAAACCTGCCTGACATCAGCCTGTGATGAAACAGCCCTTTGGAATCTTCAGAGGCAACACTCTGTAAATGTTTTTCCTGTCTCCCCTGGGCTTTGCCTACAAGAACCTTTCATTTCTCTCTAGGTGTCAGGAAAACTCAAGAATTATGGGGCCTTGTCCTCGAGTTTCCTCAGCTTCCACCTCTGTCTCAGCTCATTTTTCCTCTTCCCTCTCCACAGCCACCTGGTTGAAAACCAGCTGCAGGTTTGTTGACACCCAATTCCCCAGTTTTGAAGAGTCTGGAACTTCAGGGTATGTCAGGACCACTCAGGAAGTGTGCTATCCAGCGTGCAGATTCCTGGGCAGTTCNCTCTCCACAGCCACCTGGTTGAAAACCAGCTGCAGGTTTGTTGACACCCAATTCCCCAGTTTTGAAGAGTCTGGAACTTCAGGGTATGTCAGGACCACTCAGGAAGTGTGCTATCCAGCGTGCAGATTCCTGGGCAGTTCCCCCAGGAACACTGAATTCGAATTTCTGGAGGGTGGGACTCAGGGGTGTGCATGTTTAACCAGATCTCCAGGTGATTCAGATATCAGGGATCCATAGACCAATCTGGAGAGGTGCTGCCCTATTCTACAAGCCCTTCCACCCAAATCTGAGATCCCCATGGTTCTCAAACTTGACTGCATATTAGAATTACCTGGTGAAAAGCTGAAACCTCTGGACAACCAGGTCACACCATGGGCCAGTCAAATCAGCATCCCTGAGCCTGGCACCCAAGCACTGGTAGTATTTAAAGCTCCCTATGTGGTTCCCAGGTGCAGCTAAGATTGAGATCGAGAGGTTATATAACCGCCTGGGGCTGGAGGCTAGCACGTTGCATGTGCTGTTTCCTTTTGCTAAGCCCTCTCACCCACTCAGCAGCTGGATTCGGGCTTTACTCTCTTCTCTTTTACCCATGCTGCAATCCGTTTTTATTCTCTTGCTGCAAAGTGAGGGCGCAGAATTGGAAGAGGAGGAAATGTGCGCATGTCTCCGAGTTCGCTACAGCAGGGGTTGGCTGAGCACACCGGACGCTGCCCAAGGCCGCTTTGCTCACTCTCATGATAACACTACATTGACCTGGGCTTAATGAGGGAGCCACTGACGTCCCAAGCCCCCCAGATAAAGGAATCGTCACCTTCTGACCCTGAACCCGTGATACCAGAGTCTTTCTGGAGAAGGTTGTTCTACAAAGTAGTCAAGAGGGTAGGCTTTGAAGTCAGGCTGTGTGGTTTGAATTTTAGCTCCATCACTTGTGTGGGCAAGCTGCTGGTCGTCCCTGAGCCTCTGTTTTCTCCTCAGTGCAACGGGAATATATAAATGTACTGAGGAATTATCTTAAGCAAATGAATGGATAAAGAAAATGTGATGTATACACACAGTGGGGTGCTGTTCAGCTTTAACAAAAGAAGGAAATTTTGCAAAATGAGACAACATGGATGAACCCAGAGGATGTTATGCTAAAAGTGAAATAAGCCAGACAAATACAAATAATGCTTGATTCCACTTACGTGAGGAATCTAAAACAGTCAGATTCTTATCATCTCAGAGTGAGAGCGTGGTTGCTGGGCGCTGGAGGAGGGGAAATGGGGAGTCATTTGTCAACAAGCATAACATTTTAATCAAACAAGAGGAGTAAGCTCTGGAAACGTGCTTGTATCCACAGTCAACAGTCCTGTATTTTGCATTTAAAAATGTCTTAAGAGGGTAGATCTCATGTGAAGTGTTCTTTCCACAATAAGATAAACATAAATAAATAAATGTGATTGAACTTTCCGAAAGGAAAACATTTGTGTGGAGGATTAAGACGGAGGACTTCTCTGGTGGTCCAGTGGTTAAGACTCTGTACTTCTACTCCAGGATGCGTGGATTCAATCCCTGGTCAGAGAACTAAAATCCCATATGCCTCAGAGCTCGGCCAAATAAATAAATAAAAATAACCTATCCCCAAGCTCACTCGCTCGCTCGCTCTCTCTTTAAAAAAAAAAAAGCAGTTAAAAAAAGAATTAAGGTGACCTGTGTAGGATGTTTAAAGCTCCTTGGCTGGCGTGAGCTTGTCTCCCTTCTCCCATAGGATTCTCCTCCCAGGCAGCAAGGATGACAGGAGGGCAGGTGCCTGGGACCATGCCGGCTACGAAACGACAGCCAGGTGCCTTGTCCCAAACACTTCCACGTGCGCAGGCTCAGCCCTGCCCCATCCTTTTCCACTCCAGCCCTGCCTGTGCATGCATGCATGCTCAGTCACTTCGGTTGTGTCTGACTCCTTGCAACCCTGTGGACGGTAGACCGCCAAGCTTCTCTGTCCAGGGGGATTCTCCAGGCAAGAAGACTGGAGTGGGTTGCCATGCCCTCTTCCAGTCTGTCTGCCAGCCCGGGGGTGGAATCCATGTCTCCTGTGTCTCCTGTATCGCAGGCAGGCAGTTGGCTGCTGAGCCACTGGGGAGGCCTGTGCAGACCTCACCGTTCGTTCTCCACACAGCACCTTCCCAAGCTCCCTACCACTTCCTCTCTGAAGGCACAGCTGTGATCACACCCTGGAACCCCATCTCTGTCGTTTCACACACTTGAAGTTTTGCTCAATTTAACCTCTCCATGGGGAGAGGGGCCTTCATGTCAAGGCACACAAAGAGATACATGTCCATCTTCTTAGTGAGACCCATGCCTCACCTGGTAAGAGATTGACTCTCCCACTTGAATCTCTTGTTGCAATTGTAGAGTGTGGACTCTTTTTTTTTTAAAGGTTAATTTTTATTGAGTATAGTTGATTTACAGTGTTGTGTTAATTTCTACTGTACAGCAAAGTGAATCAGCCATATGTATACTATGACAGTGGAAGTTTAGTTGTTCAATCATGTCCGACTCTTTGTGACACCATGGACTGTAGCCCACCGGGCTCGTCTGACCATGGAATTCTCCAGGCAAGACTGCTGGAGTGGGTCACCATTCCCTTCTCTAGGGGATCTCCCCGACCCAGGAATCAAGCCCAGGTCTCCTGAGTTGCAGGCAGATTCTTTACCATCTGAGCCACCAGGGAAGCCAGTACATATATATATATATATCTCCTGCCTTCTGCACTTCCTTCCCATTGAGGTCTGTATGGATAACAAGAGTGTAGACTCTCTCCTCTTCCCCTTTGACCTTGAAAGGGTTTGTATCCACATGACAGTGATATGTCCTCAAGTCCATATATTATATTGCCTTTCTACTGACATCATTCTTTTGAAGTTTATAATTTTCCAGCTCTGCATAATGGGACTGCAAAATATCTGACCACGCTCTCCAAGTTCTCATTCAACAGTATCCAGTGTTCAGCCATGTGTGAGGTGTGGTTGTTTTTTGGGTGTATTACCCTACATTTTCCCTTCTGATCAATACCGCCTGTGGCCTAGCCAGGGAAGTGTTGGATAGATGCAAGTCGTTGCTCCAGGAGGGCACAGAGTCCCTGTGGTCCCCAAGGCAGGACTCTCACGTAGTTGCTATGTGGATGCTAACTGCTCTCCCAAACAAAGGAGCAGGGAGAAAAAAGAAACCAGAGCAAAGGGAGCTGACTCTTTGGAGGGGAAAGTGCCCCTGAGAAAAGCAGGCGAAGGAAGTGGGGATGCTTGGAACACGTCTCTTCTATAAATCTTCAGGTCCAGATGGCCTGCGTAGGAGGTGGCCTAGGAGCTGGTTAACCCCACCGCCCAACAATTTACAGCTGGTTCACAAAATCTCAGCGGAGTCGCAGAAGTCCAGACAGGAATATGGATAGATGGAAAAGAAGGGCTTACCTACAGTTACTACCTGGAAGTCTGATGAGTGGCAATCATGGAGCACGAAGGTGAGAAGTTCATAAATATACCAGTGTCCCCAGGACCTCCGGCCCCAGGGTGGTGCATGAAGTTTAGGAACAAGTCATCTCAGGCCACAGCAGTAGCACTTTCCCCATAATTACAAGCAGTTGCCGGATAAGAACGTTATGGCTCACTGAGCAGCAGACTAGCGTTTCTCAAACTTTCATGCACACACACATCATCTGGGCTCTGATTCAAGTGCAGATTCTGCTTCCACAGAGCAGAGGGGCAGCCTGAGACTCTGCATTCCTAAGAAGCTCCCGGGAGATGCTTATGCCTCTAGTTGTGGACTGCACGGTGAGTGGTGGGGCTAGCAGAAGGCTTGGTAAACAGAGGTAGGGGGGCCTGAATGGAGTTGTTCCCAGGTGGCCTGGAAGGGCTGCCAGCCTTTCTGAGGCTGTGTCCAGGGGAGGACTCGGGGGTCCCCCTAAGGTGATGGGGTGGAGTCAACCTTTCTGTCTGCCTCTAAGATAGAGAAGAGAAAGATCGCAATCTAGAACCTTGTCGTGGAGCTTAGAGAAAGGGAGGAGGTGGGCTGGGGGGTGGACAGGCGGGAGGAAACCCACAGGTATTCTTTGGTATTTCTTGACTGTTTTTCCTCTGCTTCCCGCCCCCACCTGTCTCTTCCCTAGTCTTTCTCTCCTTAATAGTCGCACCCACCATCCACCCAACTGCTTAAGCCGAAGACCTGGGGGCTGTCCTTGGATTTTTCGCTCTTGGGAAAAGGCGGTTGTGTGCAGCTTACATGGATGCTTAAGAGCAGGCTTGGGCCTGGAATGCTTTCTTGCAAAGAGATAACGAGCTGTCACAGCCTGGGCTGGATGCATCTCCTCGCCTGGGCGTGTCTTTTCCTGCTCTGGGCTTGACGTGAACTGCCTTGTTCTGCTTAAGCCTGTGTGTTGTGTTAACGCCTACCCCCACCACCCGCCCCCACCGCTGCTGTCTGTTCCTGGTGGGATGGGGTGGGGTCCATCCACTGAAAAATGAGGTGGGGTTCTCGTGGCCATAGCACTGTGTGGACCTCAGGGTACATCTTGGACCATGGGGCACTGACAGAGGGGGCGGGATCTTGTGTATTCTCATTTGTCTTGCTGCACATAAGCGCTGGAGCCCATGAGCTTGGTGTGTGTGTTGTCTATTCCCACTGACCTTGAATCGTGCACAGATCTCTTCCCTGGGTGTCACTTACCTGACCTTTAACCTTGACCCTACTGCCTTACTCCACCATGGAGCAGTGGACCATTCCTTTCTCGATTCCCCCATACTCAGCCTAATGCAATTTATAATCATTCTCCTTCAAACGTGTGCCTCAAATGCTTCCTTACCTCCACTTCCACACCCCTCTTCTCTCCCCTGGACCTCTGTATTATTAGCCTTCTCTCTCCCTGCTTCCACCTTCACCCCCCTCCAATCCATCCTTCCCGCTGTAGCCGGGTCAGTCCTCTTCTTGAAAGCTGTCGAGAGCTTCTCATGGCATCTCAGCCAGAGTCCAGGTACCTTCTCAGGATCTGCAGGGCCCTGCCTTTCTCATCCCTCTCTCTTCTGCCAGATGAGCGCCACCAGGCTGGCCATTCTGAACACACCCTGTATGTTCCGAGTCTTTGCGAATTCTGTTTCCTCTGCCTGGAACGGGCACCTCTTCCCCTACCTGGAGCAAACCCTCCCATTTCACCATTGCCTCCTGCCGCTCAGTGGGTCTCTGCTCCCCTGTCCTGTCCTCAGAGAGGCCCTCCCTGACCACCTCGGGGGTGGTGAGTCTCCAGCACCTGTGCTTACCTTCCTGGCACTGACCAGGAGCCTGGTTTGTGTACTATGGGTTGCCTGCCTCTCCTGCTTGGCTGTGGACACCACCAGGGCAGGGGTCCTGCTTTTTTCCTCTGCTGCTGAATACCCATTGCCCGGATCCAGGGTCATAGCAGACACTCAATACATATTTGTTCAAGAGTCGAGTGAATTAGAGAAAAAATAAGCTTTGGGAATGCAGAGAACAGAGAGGAGTGTGTACAAGAGGCTGATGTTCACTGAAGCACCTACTGTGTGCCTCTCATTTACTCTTGCCCACGGATNGGGAGGCCTGGCATGCCGCAGTCCATGAGGTCGCAAAGAGTCAGACACGACTAAGCAATTGAACTGAACTGAACTTTCAATGTACTGTCAGTTTGGTTTCTGTTTGGAGTGGGGTTTGAGTAAGGAATGGCTCCATCCTTCTTCCAGCTTAGCATTCTGCTTGGTGGTTAATGAGATCTTCCATAATTGTTAACACTGTGAAAAACACGCTACATTCTGAGCTTCGTGCTGAGTGTTTTATATCCATGATCTCACTGAATCCTTTTAAAATCCCTATAACGTGTAGGGGCTATTATCAGCCCCTCTTTACAGATGAGGAAACTGAGGTTAAGTAACTTGCCCAAGGTCACACGAGGAGCATATGACAGCAATCTAAACAGAGATAAATGCCCTTTGGGAGTGGGTGACTCCTTGAGGCACCTTGGACAGATGGATTCTGATCAGCCTGAAGTAGAGAGACCTCTGTGACATTCATACTGAATTGTCATAGATGGAAAAAGAAAACTGGTTTTAACAAAGAGCCCCAAATAGAAAGGATAGATACTTTGAGTTGCAGCTGTGTTATTTTGGTAACAAGTTTTTTCTCATGTGGATACTGCCATGTGGTGGGTAGCATAAGGGACATGTTTATATAATGATGTTAATAATTCTCCAAACTAATGCCAGGCAGGTGTGTTACACAGACTGAAGCATAGGATTCACTGGCATCTATGAATTCACACTTGCACCAGATATTTATTAAACTTCTACTTTGCACTAAATGCCAAGTATGAGATGCTATGTGGAGAGCCTTATGTTGTCACCAGACGTTACTGAATTTCCATGTTGTTTTTTTTTTTTTTTTTGCATGGTCTCAGGCCTTCTCTTTCAGTTAAATTATTATGGAATTTCTAATTTATGTTACCTTCTGGACGCTATAGGTGATAGTCAAAAAGTTTAACAATTGGTTAGTTGTAGGTACTGGGCAGCTTGAATGGATGGATGCATTGACCAGCTGAATGGATGTCAGTCATTGCCTGCTGGCTGGATATCAATCATGCTCTGAGGTATTGAAGGTTTCCCCCTAGTTTAGTCCATGGGATCAAACAGTAACTTGTGTTTCACCAAAGTGTATGAGATCCAAACAGAGACTAAACCAGCAAGAGTCAGAGATGAGCATGCAAAGCAAAGATTTTCATTTGTGACTTCTGTGTGTAGTCTTCCTGGAGTGGTAACAGCGGGCCCTGTTGAACCGTGTCATGACTTGACATGTTTTAGCCACAATATTAACTCATCTTGAAATTTCAAATACCAGTAGAGAAAAATGCAAGTTTAAAAATGCGGTATCAAGATAAATGGGTAATGAAAAAGCGGTGTATACACTCCATGGAATTTTATTCAGCCCTAGAAAAGAAGGAAGTCCTGTCATTGGTGACAATACAGATGAACTGAGAGGACACTGCTCAGTGAAGTAAGCTAGTCACAGAATACTGGATGACCCCACTTACGCAAGGCACCTGAAACTGTCAGGCTCATGGAAGCAGGGAAGAGAGCCACGTTTGCCAGGGGCCAAGAGGAGAGGGAAATTGGACTTGCTTAGTTGGTATGGTTTTGGTTGCATAAGATGAATTCATTCTAGAAGTCTGATATGCAGGATTGTGCCTCTAGTCAACAACTCTGTATTATGCTAAACATTTAAGAGAGTATTAAGCAAATACTGAAACAAAACAAAACAAGGCAACATGTACACAAAACCACAAAGGGACACGAGGAAGCTTTTGCAGACCACAGACCTGTATGTTCCCTTGATATTGTGACAGTGACATCATGAGTGTGTGCATATTTCCAAACATCAAATTGTGTACTTTCAGTGATGCACATGTGCTCAGTTGTGTGAGACTCTCTGACCCCATGGGCTATAGCCTGCCAGGCTCCTCTGTTCGTGGAATTCTCTAGGCAACAATACTGGAGTGGGTTGCCATTTCCTACTCCAGGGGATGTTCCCGACCCAGGGATCAAACCCAGATCTCTTGCATCTCCTGCATTGGCAGGTGGAGTCCTTACTGCTGTGTCACCTGATAATGCAGTTTATTGTATGTCACTTGTATCTCAGTAACCTGAGATATAAAAATGTTTAAAAATGTTTATCAAGGGGGCATAGTTATAAAAGCTTAAGAAAGGCTAATGAAAGCGTGAGCAGAAGTAAGCATTGGGTCAATGTAGCTTTGGGGGCATTATGGAGCAAAACAGTTCATCTTTCTCAGATTGATTAAAAAAAAAAAAAGGTCCTTACTGAAAATGTTTGAGGATCTCTGTTTCTGGGCTTGGGGAATCAGGGAAGGTCTCAGTGCCCAGAAAGTGAGGATGAGGAGGGCAGAGGCCAAGGCCAGTGCTGCTGTCAGGCATCAAAGCATCTCCACCCCCGTCTCTGGGTGGAGATGGGGATGTGCCTGGGACACTCTCAGCTGTATTCACAGAGTGCTTGCCTGTGCCCAGTTCTGCACGTTGTTGGCACTAGTTGGCACTTGTTTGGAAAATAGGAAAGTCAGTCCCAGCTTCTCAGGGCATTTCTGTTCTGGCAGGAGAAACAAAACACTTAGCGAAGTAAGCTCAGTTCCACAGATATTGACTGAGTGCCGACCACGGGTAAGAAACACTCTGCCTGAGAAGTAACTGGAGAATCACTGCAAAATGACAGATCGGTGTGAATCGAATGAAGCAGGACAGAACAATCCTATGCGTGCTGCTGTGAGATACAAACCTGCAGAGCACTGGGCGTGCTCTGAGTAGGAAAGGCTTCGAGGACGAGGTGAATGTGACCTCATGGATACAGTGGCTACCTCCTAAGGGAACGTGGAGAAAAAGCTTTTGCTCCATTACCAGCTTGGCTCTGAGCAATGCAATAAATGAAGGTTACCACGTGTAGAGAAGTTTCTAATGTTTTCGCCACCTAATGTGGTTCTTTTCATTATGTCAGTCCCTGAGGACACTGTTTTTGGAAGGATTGTTTATACTAATCAAATGTACCTGTAACTTGAGACCCAGATCTTCTTCTTTGCTTGTTTTATTTGCTTGCTTTGATTTATTCGTTTAACCAATATTCACTGGATATTGAACCAGTTGATTTAGGTTTTGTGGTTTATGACAGAAAACTCGAACAACAGATTAAGTGAGACAGAATTTTATTTCGCTCTCATATAAAAGAAGCCTGGCAATGGAGCACTCAATGCCTTTAAGGTAGCTACACAATAAGGACACAATTTTCTTCTATCCTGTTCCTTACTGGATGGCCTCTATGCCCCCCAAGGTCACCTCATGGTTCAGTATGGCTGCTGGAGCTCCAGCCATTGTGTCTACATTTCAGATAACTGGATAGGGAAAAGGGGTGAAAGAGGCAATAAGCTGTCTTTTAACAGAGTTCCCCAGGAGCTGCCACATATACTTTCCTGCATCTCACTGGTCAAAATTTAGTTACATGGCAAAACCTAGCTGTAAGGCAGCCGGAAAAGCATAGGAGTGTAAGCTTCAGTTGTAGCTGAGACTTGGGATTGGAGAATAAAGAAGAACGAGAGAACAGATTTTTGGGTGGGAAGCTAGTGGTCTCTGTCACAGGAACTACTAGGAACTGCACCCCAGACCATGTGCTGGAAGTGGTTGCGTGAGATGGCAGTTTGCTGTGTTTCTAGCTCGATGGTTTTTGAACTTTAGCATGTGTCAGAATCACCTGGAAGTTCTGTGGAAAGAGAATTCTAGATGTCACCCATAGAATTTCTGATACATTCGGTTTGGAGGTGGAAGGTTAAAATTTTGCATTTCTAGAACATTCTAAATACTGCTGGCATCGCTGGTCTGGGAACCACATGAACACAGTGCCTTAGGTAAAGAGGCAGCAACTCACAGCTCATGGGTCAAATCCAGCTGAGTAGTTTCCAAAGTTTACCAACCCCTGCCTTAGATAAAAGCTGATTCCAAACAGTCCCTAAGGACGTATGTAGAGAGTGGAAGTGGAAGTGTTAGTCGCTCAATCCTGTCCAACTCTTTGAGACCCTACGGACTATAGCTCCTCTGTCCATGGGATTCTCCAGGCAAGAATACTGGAGTGGGTAGCCATTCCCTTCTCCAGGGGATCTTCATGACCTAGAGAATGAACCCAAGTCTTCTGCATTGCAGGCAGATTCTTTATCACCTGAGCCGCCAGGAAAGCCTATATGTAGAGAAGTCAGTAAGTATCGGACCCAGACTCCCATCGCATCCGTGCCGCTAATTTCCATGTGCCTTTGGAAATCAACTTCCATTACCCTGAGACTCAAGTGCCTCACTTATATAAGGGTGCATTGAACAAATGATTTCAAAAGCACCTTCCAGCACTTCTCTGATGTCAGCAGAGTTGACTTTACAGCTGCACAGAATGCCAGACACTGGCTGAATGCGCTCCATTTTGCTGAGCCTCCTTTGTTCCTCTGTTTGTGAAGGTGTCCCCCTCACTACTCTTGGAGGGAACACCTTCCTTTCTGCACCTTTGATTGACAGCTGACATTTGTCAGCTCTGACATTCATTAGTTCCTGCTTTGCCCAGTCAGTTTCCACTGTGTTCTGTTCATCACCGTGACTTTTTGGTGCCTCTGTGACTGCTGACCTTCTCCGAGTCAGAAAAGAGGCACTTCGAGTTTATAATGACATACAATATCAGACCACCCTTCTCTACCCCAGAATTAGTTCACTGTGGATTTGAGAGTTTTTTTCAGAAGCAACAAGGAAGAAAAATCTCCTTTTTTTCCTAGAAACTTGCTGAGACTTTTTTTTTTGGCTGTGCCATATAATATGTGAGATGCAGGGTCTTAGTTTCCTGACTGGATTCTGTGTCCCAAGCAGTGGACGTGCAGAGCATTAACCACTGGACCGCCAGGGAAGACCTAGAAAGCTCTCCTTTTGATGGCACCTAGCCAACCAAAGTAAGATGCACAGTTGACTATATTTAAATGGCAATGAATGAGTGGAAAAAGTACATCGAGGAATCTCAATTCACTTGGCTTTTTAGTAAGAATTACGGGCAGCTTTCTGCATTGTTTAGAAATTGTGTTTGTCAGTAGATGGGTCTGGAAATCAGTTGCTAAAACAAAATAGAAGTTTCTTTCCTCCTGGGTTAAATCAGCCTGGAGGTGGGTGGTTCAGGCTGGTATGGTGGCTTCTAGGTGTCATAGTAGCTCTAGGTTGCTCTGTACACTGTTCTGTTTCTAAACACATGGCTGACATCATTGAAGTTGCTGTGTTTTCCAGAAGGGCTACTGGAGCTCTGTAGCCATTGTCAAGACAGTGTATGAAATGTTATGTAATCATGTGCCTCTTCATTAGCTACAGGAGAAAGTCAGAAATTCTTTCTCTGTTATTCAAGACCCTCCCTGGTGGTTGCATAAGCTCCATTCTCAACCTATTACTCATGACTGAACTGCAAACATTCTTAGAATAAAGGTTTTTTTCCATCTTGCCCGTTATCTCCAAAAACTATCTTCAAGCTGCCCGGGTCTTTCTATCTCTGCCAGCACTGCAAGCTGGGGAGTGAGTGCTAAAGTCTGTGTCCTAGATGCCTTACTTACCTCGCCCTAAGCCAGCCTTGACCCAAGTGACCATTGCTCTCATTTGGGTGGATGCTATAGCATCTAAGCTTGCTGCCTCTGCCAACAGTCTTTTCCACTATAATCCATTCTCTACTCAGCATCCAAAGAAATCTTTTAAACAATGTAATCAGATGCTTTTATTTTCCTGCTTAAGCCACCTCTCAGTGCTAGATTTAAAGTGCGACCCCAACCCGTCCTCGGGGTCTATGAGGTCCAGCATCATCACCTGGCAGCTACTCCGCCTTTCCTTTCCTCTTCTGCCTCTCCAGTTGCTGTCCTCACTCCAGCTGCATGAGCCTTCTTCTTGTTTCTCAGTTACCCAAACTCCCCTCCCATCATAGGGTCCCTGTGTTCTGAATTTTCTGCATTATGGTTCCCTGGGCTCTTGCTTCCTCCATGGATTGTCATGCCAAGAGTACCTCCACTCTCCCCACCGAGATTTAACTGTACTGTATAGCTCTGAGGGTTCACTACCCGGCCGGTGTCTCGGTCTGTAACTGTCGTGTAATTTGCCTGCTTCTTGACCATTCCTACCCACTAGAATATCAGCTCACCAGGGCAGAGACCACATGTGTCTTTTCATCCCAAAGTGTTCCTAGCACTTGCCACACTGTCAAGCATGTCATAAGCACCTATGATTTTTTTGGAAATGAGTGAGTGGATAAATGAATGGATCAGTGCATAAATACTTTAACACATAAATTTGGAGTTCCGGTCCTGGGGTCCATGGGCCCCCAAGGGGGTCTGTGAAAAGAATTCAGTGGTCTGTAAACTTGAATGTGGGGAAAATTACCTATTTTTACTCACCTGTAACTGAAAATTTTATTTCCTTTCATTTTGAATGCTAGCAATGAACCATACTAATAGGAGCAGTCCTCTGTTTTCACTAATAAAAATCACTTGTATTTTCATATCACATTGCCATGGTTGCAGATATCTTAGAATTATTGTTTACTTTCAACAAATTACTTTGAAATGACAGTAGTTATTAAATATAGTATAGACCTTGCTAGTTAACATTTTAATATGAATTTATATACATATCATGCATTTATTTCAAATATATTGCTATGATTGTATTTTGATAGAATTGGTTTCCTTCATCACTTAGCATATTTTCAGTCATTTAATAGCTGTGTTCTGGGGAGGAATCTGAAGTCTCCACCAGCCTGCCAAAGCAGTCCTTGGCACAAAAAGTCAGGGTCTCTTGGTTGAATGAATGACTTGTGTACTTTTGTTTATTGAGGACCATTCTAAATAGATAGCAATCACTGACTCAATGAACACGGATTTCCTTGAGCAAACTCCAGGAGATAGTGGAGAACAGGGAAGCCTGGCATGTTGCAGTCTGTGGGGTCACAAAGAGTCGGACATGACTTAGGTACTGAACAACAAAAACAAATTCTAGATGAAGTCCCCCGCTCCCTGCAAGCACCAATTAGTTACATCCTAACAACCCTTCAGAGTCTAGGTAGATCTTTCTCCAAGAAGCCTTTGCAGCCTGCCCTGGGCTTCCACTGCTCTGAAAGTGTGCAGCGGTTGCTCACTTTGACAGATCCCATAGAGCCCCCATCCTGCCTTAAGCCCATGTAGGGGGTGAAGGTTCACTTCTTATGAGTTCGTTCTTGTTTTCCCAACTCCCGGAGGCCTTCCCAGCCGTAACTGGCGTCCTGCCCTCTGCGGTATTAGTGTCTTCTTCATAGAACCGAGTTCTTTCCTTCATGGACTTTAGCACAACGTATAAATACTAAGTCCCTTACATATGAACCTTCACGTTTCCAACTTACAAGGGTGCAAAATGTGTGTTTGCAAGTCCAGACCATGTAAATTAGTTCATGCGTCGGACATACATTGTCATGTACATACATACTCCACAAGGGGTTGTGTTTTTGTGTACAATACTGATAGAGTACAGTTGGACGGTATCTTTATTTCATCCCAGCATGACTGGAAGCAAGCAGAAAAGCAACAGTATATGACCAGTTGTGCCAGTTGGGTACCTAGGCTTGCTTGGGTTAGACTTACAAACAAATTGGTCTTATCAGCGTGCTCTCAGAACAGAACTTGTTGATATGTAGGGGACTTCTTGCATTTATTTGTATGATTCTGTGTTTAATGCCATATATCCATCAGGAAAGAGACTGCTCATCACCTAGTGAAGGCTTTAGAACTTTTATATTGGGCGGGGGGTGGTTCAGAACTTTTATATTGGAAGGGCCTGAGTGCCACCAATAGGTGGCAAACGTGACTGGGGAACTTGCCTTGAAGCTCAGTTTTCTTGACAAGCTCATTGTGTTTGCTTAGCTTATATTTATACTTGGAGTCTGGTGATGTTAATGGGGATATTAGCATGCATGGGAGGCAAAACCCATGACATTTTGCTACTGTCATTGTTTCTGTTGTATACTTAGCTCTCAGAACAAAGTGTGGTACATGGACCGTAAATAAACCTGGATGGATGGAATGAGTGGTTGATGAGGTGGATGGGTGAAGGGTTATGGAAGGTTTACCTACAGGTTTGAGATTGGAGAGGTGGTGGTGAGTAGTTGGTAGAAAGAATGGTGTATTAGGTTCATAAGGTGGCCAAAACTTAGTACTGCAAATTCGGTGGCTTAAAACTACAGAATTTCATTGTACCAGAGTTCTGGAGGGAAGGGGCTTCCCTGGTAGCTCAGCTGGTAAAGAATCTGCCTGCAGTGTGGGAGACCTGGGTTTGATCCCTGGGTTAGGAAGTTCCCTTGGAGAAGGGAATGGCTACCGTCTACCAGTATTCTTGGCTGGAGAGTTCCATAGACAGAGGAGCCTGGCAGACTAGAGAATTCTTGGCTAAAGAATTCCATGGACATGGGGTCACAAAGAGTAGGACAGGACTGAGTGACTTTCACTTTCTTTCTGGAGGGAAGCGATCCAACATCAAGTTGTTGTCAGGACTGTGTGCTTGCTAAGGCCTTAACAGGAGAGAGGATTCTCCCTTGCCTCTTCTAGCTTCTGGTGAAGAAAGTGAAAGTGTTAGTTCCTCAGTTGTGTCCAACTCTTTGTGACCCCATGGACTGTAACCTGCCAGGTTCCTCTGTCCTCAGGAGAGAATATGGAAGTGAGTTGCCTTTTGTTCCTCCAGAGGATCTTCCTGGCCCAGGAATTAAACCCAAGTCTCCTGCATTGCAAGTAGATTCTTTACCATCTAAGCCACGTGGGAAGCCCAAAGAACATGGGGGTGGGTTGCCATTTCTTTCTCCAGGGGATCTTCCAGACTCAGGGATGGAACCCGTGTCTGTGTCTCCTGCATTTACAGGCAGATTCTTTACCACTAGCACCATCTGGGAAGCCCCTAGCTTCTGGTGGTTGCCAGCAATTTTTGGCTTTTTGACCTGTAGATGTTTTCATTCTAATCTCTGACATTGTTAGGTGGCATCCTCTGTGTCTCCTTGTCTTTATTTTCTCCTCTTATAAGGGCAGTAGTCATAGAAATGGGGCCTGCTCTAATCCACTGGGACCTCATCTTAACTAATTACATCTGCAAAGATCCTGTTTCCAAATAAATAGGTCATATTCTGAGGTTCCAGGTGGACATGAATTTTGGTGGGGCGGGGCGGGGGGACACTATTCAATGCAGTACAGGTCGTTAGTCAGTTGGAGAGATGGATGTGTGGAGCCATAAAAGATAATTGAGTAGGTGAATGGAGAGCTGGAAGGGAGGATCAAGGTCATTGGAAGTGTAGAAGGATGGATGGGTGAAGGGTTATTGTAAGGATGAGTGGAAAGATGTAGGATTCAGAGTGAAAACTTGGACGGGAAGAAGGGCGAGTGGAGGGATGGATGATTGGTTGGATAGCTGTATCAGTGAATTAACTGGATTATAAACATCATAGTAGAATTGATGGCCTATGTATTTTTCTTCTCTTTATTACTTAGTATGGCACTTTGCTTTTGGGAAGTGCTTATTAAATATTCGTTATCTGCTTTTCTCTGTACAGACATTTTGTTCATTGGACTGACTCCTGGCAGCTCTCTTTGGCTATGAACTTGCAGGGGAAGAGAGTATATGTGTAAATTTACCTGATGCAACATTCAGTCTGGATCTACGTCCAGCCTGGAATGTAATTCTGGTGCTTGAAAGGACTAAGAAAGGAATAACATGTTGCATATAATTTTCACTGTTCAGGAATGAAAAATATATAAATACCAATATTTCATATCTCAGCATATTTAAAATCTTAAACAAAAATACCAGATAAATGTGCCTTTAGGCAGGCACAATTGCTTTCTTTTTTTTTTTTTTTTTTCCAGATTGGAAGGCTTAATGTTGTAGTGTTGGTGATTCTGAAGTTTCGGTATTGATTTATATTTGAAGGTTTTACTTTATTTGTCTAGGGAAGGGCTTAGTTGAATTGGAAAGCAATTGATTCTGGTGTTTAAGTGATGGAGTTTGCCAGTGCTCTTTTAATAGGAGGTTAGCAGGTTGGTGCCAGATGGATTCACTTCATCAGATGCCAGAGATCTTCTTGATGCTTCATCTACTCAGAGCATCCATTAGCATTGGTCCAGACATCTCTGATGAACTCAGAAGTCTCAGAGAAGTGGTCATATCATTGTGTTTGAAAACTTTTCTTTGTTCTTTAAAAGAAAGATGCTAGGATATTTCAGACGTACACAGAAGCAAGTAAAATAACAAACACCCATAGTACCAACCATTCAGATTTAACAAATGTCAAGACTTTTATCATGTGTTTTAGAATTTTAAAATATAAATGAAGATCTCATCAAATCCTGTTACCTTTTTCCCATTCCCGTCTCTTTCTCATCAGAGGAAACCACTAACCTGAAGCTAACAAAGGTGTTTTTCAATATGCACCTGCAAACTTACAGTGTAAGGTAGTCATGTTTTCAAGCTCTTTGTAAATAATACTACATTGTATATATTCTTCTGCACTTTTTTTTTGGTAATATCTTACTGAGATTCATCTATGTTTAAACATGAGCTCTGATTTATAGCATGCATTGTACAGATATACAGTATTTTTTACTTACCGTTAAACTAAATGTTGGGTAGTTGGGTATCTTTTTTTTTTTTTAACTAGAAACAGGGAACATCTTTACATCTTAAGAGATTTTCTTAAGAATATATACCTGTAAGTAGAGTTTCTGAGTCATAGGATGTGGGCATCTTCTATATTGCTAGAGACTGTCAATTTGTTCAGCAAAATGACTGAGCCAGCTTATGCTTCCATAGCCAAGAAGGAAAGACACAATTTTCTTATATTTTTTTCAAATCTCGGTATTATTAGTCTTGTTCGTTTTTGCTTATATGATAGGTGTGAAATAAAATCTTATTATTGTTTTCAGTTTTTCTTGTTACTAGGGAAGTTGAGCATATTTTCTTGTCTGTTGTCCATTTGGGTTTTCATTTCTACCTGGATAATAATTTTTTCTTATTGATTAATGTATATTTTTATTTATCATATATGCTAGTTTTTTAAATCTGTTGTAGACTTAAAAAATCCCTCATCTTTCAGTTTGTCTTCTAATTGTATGTATTGGGTCTCATAATTTAAAAGATGAAAAATTTTAACACAAGAATTTGTAAAACTTTTTCTTAATGGGTTTTGCTTTTTGCATCTTAAAAATATGATTCTCCTTAACCCAGTGGCATAAAGCTAGGCCCTTTAAAATGTAAAGCTTTGCTTTTTACATTCAAATATTTATTCCACCTAGAATATGTTTTGTATGTGACATGAAATAGCAATTTAATTTTATTCTTATATGGAGAGCCAATTACTTCAGCACTGTTTGTGGAATATCTCACCACTTTCTCCCAAATTTGCAATGACTCTTCAGTGATATAATTCTTTCTGGATTCTCTGCTTTGTTCCATTGGATTGTTTATCCTCGTACCTTTTTCATAATGGTTTTTTTTTTTTTTTGCATTAATGTAGCTTTACAATAAGATTTGCTTTCTGAGAGGGTAAGTCCTTCAGTCTTGTTTGTTTTAATCATAATTTTCTTTTGTTTTCATAGGCCTTTATCCTTAGCTATAAATTTTGTGCTCAACTTGTCGTAGTCTATAAAAAATTCTATTGATTGCATTCATTATTTAAAGTGGTATTACATTTATAGATTAATATAGAGCAAATCAGAGAAAGCAGTGGCAACCCCTTCCAGTACTCTTGCCTGGAAAATCCCATAGATGGAGGAGCCTGGTAGGCTGCAGTCCATGGGGTCGCTAGGAGTTGGACATGACTGAGCGACTTCACTTTCACTTTTCACTTTCATGCATTGGAGAAGGAAATGGCAACCCACTCCACTGTTCTTGCCTGGAGAGTCCCAGGGACGGGGGAGCCTGGTGGACTGCTGTCTATGGGGTCGCACAGATTCAGACATGACTGAAGCGACTTAGCAGCAATAGCAGCAGCAGCAGCATAGAGCAAATCAACATTTGATAAGGTCTTCTTATTCATGTACATGGTATAGCCTTTTCACTTATTTGGGACATATTTTAAGCCATTTATTGAACACTTAAAACATTTTCATAACTGTCTCACATGTTTTTGACATTTCTGAAAGTGAAGTCGCTCAGTCGAGTCTGATTCTTTGTGATCTCATGGACTATACAGTCCATGGAATTCTCCAGGCCAGAATACTGGAGTGAGTAGCATTTCCCTTCTCCAGGGCATCTTCCCAGCCCAGAAATTGAACCCAGGTCTCCCACATTGCAGGCAGATTCTTTACCAGCTAAGCTACAAGGGAAGCCCAAGAATATTGGAGTGGGTTGCCATGCCCTCTTCCAGGGGATCTTCCCGATCCAGGAATCAAACTGGGGTCTCCAACTGAGCTATCAGAGAAGCCTCGTTGACATTCCTGAGTGCTTTTTAATTAAAAAAAAATTCAGTGGGATAGATAGCTCTAGCCATAGATAAAACATTTTCTACTTGATACTTACTTGTGTGGAGGGACATTATTGTTTTCAGCATATTGATGTCATTTTAAAAATATTCTGAATTTATTATTCTCATTATTTACCTATATATGATCCTAGATATTTCCATAAGGCAATCATATTGTCTGTGAATGTTAATAAATATTTTCTTNTCTACTTGATACTTACTTGTGTGGAGGGACATTATTGTTTTCAGCATATTGATGTCATTTTAAAAATATTCTGAATTTATTATTCTCATTATTTACCTATATATGATCCTAGATATTTCCATAAGGCAATCATATTGTCTGTGAATGTTAATAAATATTTTCTTATCTTTCTAATGCTCTTATTTCTTAAATAATCTTCCTTGACTTATCACACAGACAAGGTTGCCAGTTCAGTGCAAAGCAGAAGTAAACTATAATGACTTTTTTTGCATCATCTAATTTAATTCTCACTATTGTCCTATGGGGTGTGTCCATATTACAGGTGGGATAAATGAGACTTGGACTGATTATGTGAAGAGCCCAAAGTTGCCCAAATAATAAGTAGGCTTTTTAACTCAGGCAGCTTGGCTTCTAACTACTACGTAACACTGCTTAAAAAAAAAAAAAAGCTTTATTTATAAACTCAAAATGGATTAACGATCTAAATGTAAGACCAGAAACTATAAAACTCCTAGAGGAAAACATAGGCAGAACTCTCTCTCTGNGTGGGAGGGGGTTCGGGACGGGGTGGGGGGGTCACATGTACACCTGCGGCTGATTTATGTCAGTGTATGGCAAAACCCACCACAGTATTGTAAAGTAACTAGACTCCAATTAAAATAAATAAATTTTGAAAAAAGCTTTATTTAAGTGTAATTTATAAATAAAACTATACATATTTAATGAATACAGTTTGATGAGTTTAGAACTATGGCATACAACTGTGAAATCACTACCACAATCAAGATAATAAATATACCCACCACCTGCAAAAGTATCCCTGTGCCTCCCTTTTTAATGTGCAGTGTTCCCTTAAAATCTCTTTGGTACCCTAACCCTAAGCAGCAGGCTCACCCCAGAGTAAGAACTCAAGCCATCATGGCTAAGAGAGTCAGGAGATCTTGGGTTATTTCCATGTGCCAGAGCCAAGGACCTTTCATCATTTGACCACTTTGGCCTCAGTTTCCTCCTCAGTTACCAACCGTGCATGTGAGTCTCAGCTCTGCCTACAGGACTGGTCTGTGGCTCTTCATCGCCACTGCCAGCTGCCCTTTGCTCTGCTGCCATCAGCGCCCACCTGGGCTGCCATTGGTTTCCTTGCCTTCTCTCTGCTCACGTCAAATTCATTCTCCACCCCTGCTGGAGGGAACGCAAAGCTTTTCTCAGACAGTTTCATGAAGGGACTCTGTAATCGGGCCCCTCATCTCTCCACTCCTGTTGTCAGAGGTTGCTATATAAGCATTTTTGGTTTCTTTAGAATTCTCTGTGATGCAAAGACTAGCATAGCATACAGGCAAACTGGTGAACTGGAAAGAGCTTAGATGAAAACATCGTTTGTCTTCTAAGAACTGAGGTTGAGCTTTTTACCTGGAACTCTTTGAGGGGACCTCTCGCTCCCCCACGTCCTGGTCCTGATCATTTACAAGAGCTCTTTAACTACAGGAGGCATGGTTTAGATGAGGCAAAGAGGTCTAATTCTGGCTCCATGTTCTCCCCAGGCCAGCCCAACTTAATGGAGGTTTGGACCTCTTAAAATTCTCCATGAACTTGTTGCTTTGTCTCCTCCAAAGACATCAGCAACTCTGTTCTGTTTGTGACTTATAGTCCATGGGAGAGATGAGACATAGCAGGAGGAATCTGGGCCTTAGACATACATTCAGGCCCCAATCCCAGTTCTTCTGTTACTACTTGTCTGATTCTGAGCAAATTAAGTAAAAATGGAACATTCTTATAGGATTTTTGTGAATATTAAACAAACTGACACATGCAAAATGACTAGAGAGTCTGATATGCAGTAGATGCTCAATCAATATGCGGTAACTTTCATTTTAGCCTGACATTTAGAGTCCTGTGGATCAAACAGCCTTATCAATGATATCCTCTGCTACTCATCTACAGAAACCACCTGTCTCAGTCCATCTGACTTTCTCGAATCTGAGCTTCCTTGAATTTGGAAAGTTCCGGGTGCAGTGCCTCCACTCCACCTGTCCCTGTCTAACTCTTTCTCCAAGCACGGCCCTGGACCTGCATCAGAATTACCTGTGGGGTTTGTTCAACATGCAGACTCTCAGCTTGCACTCAAACTCACTGTCTGATTTTACTGGGAGTGGGACCCAATGTCTGCATTTAATAGAGGCTCCCAGGCAGAGATTTGCTGCCTTGACAAATCCATCTTTATGTTTAGCGTGTGACCCACGTCTTCCAAGAGGTCTTTGCCACAAGCCGGTGCTGGGTGAGCGTGCCCTCCCTCCACCTGTGAGATAGTTTGTGTCTTTGTCCACTCCTCTCCCAGGTGAGCTCGTTGTCATCCTGTCCCCTCGGGCAGATGGGAGCCCCTTGCTGACAGGGCTGGTGTCTCATTTGCAACTTGACTCTTCCCGTTGGAAGCTCACAGTAGACAGTAAGTAGAACTTAGCAAGAGCGTGGCAGGGAGCCCAGGCTTGATACTTATCCAGGATCAAATTTCAGCTCTGGCTCAACCTCCTGTCTGATTACTGAAGTTTATTTTTGTTGAGAAATAATGAACATAACATTTTTTTTTTTTTGGTAAGTTTAATGTAAACAGCCTGTTTATTTGCTACCTTATTAGAATATGTTATCACTGTGATATGAGCTAACACCTCTGTTGCCTCATGTAATTATCTTTTCTGTGGTGGGAACAATAAGATCTAGTCTCTTAGCAGCTTAGAAGTTTATAATACAGTATTATTGTCTATGGACTTCCCTGGTGGCTTAGTGGTAAAGAACCCGCCTGCCAATGCAGGAGACGCGGTTTGATCCCTGGGTCAGGAAGATCCCCTGGAGGAGAAAATGGCAGTATTCTTGCCTGGAGAATCCCATGGACAGGGGAGCCTGGTGGGCTACAATCCACAGGGTCACAGAAGAGTCAGACATGACCTGGGAACTAAACAGCAACACTAACAGCGTATCATATGCGGTGCATTAAATCTCCAGGACTTATTTATCTACTGGTTCCAAGTTTGTATCCTTAAACAGCATCTCCCCAATTTCCACCCTCCTCTAGCTTCTGGTAATCACGATTCTGTTGCTTTTGTAGTTCGACTCTTTTGGATTGCACATGTAAGTGATATCATGCAGTATTTGTCTTTCACTGACTGACTGACTGACCTCACTTGTTATAATGCCCTCAGGGTCTACCCAGGCTTTTCTGGAAGCTCAGCTGGTAAAGAATGCAGGAGACTCCAGTTTGATTCCTGGGTTGGGAAGTTCCCCTGGAGAAGGGCATGGCAACCCACTCCAGTATTCTTTCCTGGAGAATCTCCATGGACAGAGGAGCCTGGAGGGTTCCAATCCACGGGGTCACAAAGAATCGGACACAACTGAGTGACTAAGTACAGCGTAGCAAAGTCTATCCATGTTGCAGCAAATGGCAGTGTTTCCTTTTTCGCGTGGCTGAATAGTAGTCCCTGTATCGATAAACCACATTCTGTGTAGCCATTTCTCTGCCGATGGACACAGCTTGTTTCTGTATCTTGGCTATTGTGAATAACGCTGTAATAAGCATGGGAGTGCATGTATCTCTTCAATACCTTGTTTTCATTTCTTTTGGATAAATACTCAGAATTGAGATTGCTGGGTGATACAGTAGTTCTGTTTTCGATCTTTTGAGGAGCCTCCATAGTGTCTTCTGGGATCCTCAGTCTCATCTTCAAAGCTGTGTTAGCTTTGTCCGCCTCTCAGGTCCTGCGTGCCAAGTGGCTTCAGTTGTGTCCATCTCGGTATTTGCGGCCCTTATAGACTCTAGCCCACCAGGCTCCTCTGTCCATGGGGTTCTCTAGGCAAGAATGCTGGAGTAGGTTGCCATGCCCTCCTCCAGGGGAGCTTCCCGACCCAGGGACTGAACCTGCATCTCTCATGTCTCCTGTGTTGGCAGCTGGGTTCTTTACCGCTAGCGCCTCCTGGGAAGCCCCTCGCAGGTCTGGAGGGGAAGATTAAATGTAATAGGCTCTTTGAAAAGTAGTTTCCTTTACTCCACTATTCCGAGTGGGGAATACATCTATCATTAGGATTATTTCTGTGTTGTTTTCCTCCACAGTAAGATTTAATAGCCTCACGAATTTCCTGACAACATTGTTTTTGGTGTGCATGATGTTGTCTTCCGGCCTCAATTCTTGTCCTTTAGGGACTTCTCTTTTCAGTCCATTATGATTCTGCAGTTTTCCTACTGAAGTCATCAGTAAAACAGGTAGCTTGGGATCTCTCAGCGCAAATGAAAGAGGTTTTTGGAGTTTGTTTTTCTTTTTTTTTTCCCCAGCATTTGACAGTGATCTGAGAAATGAAACTGCATCGTTATGAGGTTCCCACTGCTGAAAATGCAGTCTTTATAAATGCTGATCTAATCGTGACGCCCCTCTGTGACAAGCGTTGTTTTGGGAAACGAAAACCTTACAGGTTGAAGTGGAGAAAGGAAAAGCCTTTATGGATTAAGATATATTGAGCCACTTAGAGTATTAGCTCAAGGAGGATAGACTGCTGCTTGCCCATTTCCAGGGAATGCTCACGCCTGCATGGCCCAGTGCTGGGGTATATCAGCATCTGGGGACACTGATAGCTGTCTGTCTGTTTCCCAGGACAGAGGGACTATTTGGCAGGCACAGATCTATCCAGGCACATTTCTTAAGCGTTAATTCAAATTCAGAAAATAAATCAATTTGCAAGAAACACATTTGTACATATCCAAATGAAGTCTGGGATTGTGCTTGGGACAGGTGGGAGAAGCTTCCTTCTTGCTGTTGTTGACTGTGTTTGGAACTGGTGGACCGCTTGAATGGATTCCATTTCATGGCAGAAGTGGTAAAAAAATTCACCTGCCAATTCAGGAGACACAAGAGACATGGGTTCAATCCCTGGGTTGGGAAGATCCCCTGGAGCAGGAGAAATGGTAACCCACTCCAGTATTTCTTGCCTGGAAAATTCCATGGACAGAGAAACCTGGTGGGTTACAGTCCATGGGGTTGCAAAAAGTCAGACACGATTGAGCACACACTCATACACATAGTAGCTTTACAATGTTGTGTTAATTTCTGCTGTATAGCAAGGTGATTCCACTCTACATATACATATATCGCCTCTTTTTTTTGGAGTTCTACCTCATTGAGGTCACCACAGAGCCCTGAGAAGGGTTCTCTGAGCTATACAGTGAAAAGTGAAAAAGTCGCTTAGTCCTGTCTGACTCTTTGCGATCCCATGGACTGTAGCCCGCCAGGCTCCTCTGTCCATGGAATTCTCCAGGCCAGATTACTCGAGTGGGTAGCTGTTCCCTTCTCCAGAGGGTCTTCCTGACCCACGGATCGAACCCAGGTCTCTCCTGCATTGCTGGCAGATTCTTTACCATCAGGGAAGCCTGAGCTATACGGTAGGTTCTCATTAATCGTCTGTTTTATACATCATGCCAATAGTGTATGTATGTGAGTCCCATTCTCCTAATTCATCCTACCATCTCTCCTTTCCTCCCTTGGTGTCCATGTGTTTGTTCTCTATGAAATGTATTCCTGCAGGGAAATTCTAAGAATCAATGCAGAATCCATGCCTGATAATTATCCTTACCAAGGAATGAGGCAGCTGGGCTATTTATATTCCCATGCCTATTAGTCATCAGTTAAAGGCTGTTCCAGGGTGCAGTATGCCTGGTGGATCAGCTCCAGGCAACAGGGGATCAACATCTGCAGAGTTGCCCTCCCACAAAGATGCAGGTGTTGGTTATTGGAAGTCAAACGGGTCTTCCTGAAATGCTAAGGATATCTGAGGGCATTTCAGTGCAGAACCAATAGCGTCTATATCAGCTGTGGGACTCAAGTCTATAAAACCATGGAACGAAGTGAGGAAAGTTACTATGAGTTCAGAGCAGTGGTTCTTCCCTGAAGGCAGTTTTGTCCCCTTTCTCCCCCAAGGACAATGTCTGGAGATATTTTTGGTTGTCACAATTAGGTTGTGTACACTGTAGATGTTGCTGCTAGTAGCTAGCGTGTAGGGCTTGAGGATACTGCAAAATATCCTACAAGGCACAGGAGAGTCCCCACAGCAAAGAATTATCTGCTTCAAAATGTCGGTGGGTACAGAGATTGAGAAACCTAGCATAGGGCAAAAGGATTTATTTCTGAGCTTCAAGGAGGAGGGTAGACACCTGAATAAAATGGGAAACGGATGGGGGTGCCCACGGAAGTTGGCTGGGCCACAGGGATGATCTACTGCAGACAGGCTTTGCTCATTTTTTATGACGGACTTCATAGGAGGCACGTGCAGCTCTTTCCTACAAAACGTCTCTGGATGCCTCTGCCAGACAGTGCTGTGGCCTGAACGGGCCATTGGTCTGACCCAGTCTGGCATTTCTTATCTCCATCAGGCTAGCTGCCAAACCCTGAGGATAGGACGTCACCTCTGGCAGGAGATCAGTCAGGATGAATTGACGGTGAAGCTGTGTCCCACTTTGAACCTTTCTCTTCTGTAGCCTGAGCTGTACAGACCAGTTTCCAAGAGGCCTGAGATGAAGCCTGTGATGCTAAACAACATGAACTAGCCAGAGACCCCTGGTGAACGTAGGGGAAAGGAGAACATTTTGAGTGGAAGGAAACAATAATTTTCTGGGAGAGGGTATCTATATTATTATTATTACTCTTATAGGTGTCTGCATTTTTTTTTAAATGCCACTTTGTCATATTGAGCTCCCAGGATACATTTTCATAGGCCATACCTTATCAGAAATCCTGGAGTCAGGTCTGCAGCCTTGCATTGCAAGTCACCAAGGAAAGCTTTGGCCACTTGATAAGGAGCTGTTGCCAACTTGAAGAAGACTAGGACATCAACCAATGGTCCCAAACAATGTTTTTTAAAAGTTATTTTTGTACCATTTTCTGCCAGGTGATTATGTATGTTACTGCTAAGTCCNTTTCATAGGCCATACCTTATCAGAAATCCTGGAGTCAGGTCTGCAGCCTTGCATTGCAAGTCACCAAGGAAAGCTTTGGCCACTTGATAAGGAGCTGTTGCCAACTTGAAGAAGACTAGGACATCAACCAATGGTCCCAAACAATGTTTTTTAAAAGTTATTTTTGTACCATTTTCTGCCAGGTGATTATGTATGTTACTGCTAAGTCCCTTCAGTTGTGTCCGACTCTGTGCGACCCCATAGACGGCAGCCCACCAGGCTCCTCCATCCATGGGATTTTCCAGGCAAGAGTACTGGAGTGGGGTGCCATTGCCTTCTCTGATTATGTATAGTAAATATTTAATTCAAGAGCAATTTCTTTGCATTGCTCAATAATTCATTGGTCGTTGATTGAGGAATGGGTTACCCAATTAATGCTTAACTAAACAGATGACAGTTGTCACACATTTAGGTACAAATATTTAAATGCTTGCCTTGATGTTAGAGACATAGTTGATGAAAAGAATCCATTCCTTGCTCTCGGAAACTCACAGTCCAAAAGAGAAGACAATTTCAAACACACTGTTTGTGTTAACTGTGATAACTGTTACAGAAACACAGTAGACATTGGGTGCCATTTGAATTGTAAATGTATTTATCCATTGCCTCGAGATTTATTACGCTTCTACTAATACCAGCCATTTGTACTTGGGGAATTGAAAGTATGTGGTTTTTTACATATCTGATTCTCAAAGAGATTTTCAAGAGCAGATAATCATAAAGCAATAAATTTCTTGTTTTATTAAAGATATGTGCAGAAAGATATATACTTCATTGTGTTCTGAAGCACAGTAACTTAATTTAGGGATTGGGAGATATTGTTAAGAAAGATTTCACAAAGACTGAGCAAAGGCATGAGGAAAGAAGAAGTATAAAAGAGGGCAGGCAGGTCAAATTTGTCAATGCACCAAAAAACAATATATACATGATTGCAGAGATATTATTGCAGCCCTTTTCCGTTGATCAGACAATCTGAAACTGTATGTTAGGGACTCATGTTATGCCTACTATTTTGATATCTAGATTCAGGAGCTGTGCAAGAGAAGAATTTGGCTTCAGAATTTGATCTTAAGAAGCAGACAGTGGGGCTGATAGGGGCAGGTTCGTATGCTTGAATCAATTTGAAAACCCTTAGCACTAACCCATGTGGTTCCGGTTGTCAGTGCAGTGGGGGTTCAGAGCAGGGAGCCTACACTGAGGGCTAGATGGTGGCAGAAGCATTTCCCACTGAGATAATTGAAGGTTGGTGGTGCCTTTGTAGAATATTGAGAAATAACACCTTCTACAGTGAAAAGTGGAAAATCACATCAAGATCTGTCCAGCCTGGGAAGGCTGCACAGCAGAGGGCGATGTTTGGCTCTATCCAAAGCTGAGGAGTTAGCATTTAAGGTTTGGACTTGCTGTTGCTGTAGTCTAGACTGCCTTCCTGAGTGAATCTGGGGGGTGCTATCTCAGCATGACGTTTTCCTTATCAATGTGGTGTGTTGAAAAGAATGTGAACTTAGCATTCAACAGTCATATACTGAATCCAAACTGTGTCTCTCATTAGCTGTGTGACCTGGGGCAATCTATTCAACCACTTTGAGTTTCAATTTCTTCATCTTTAAAATAGGGATAATAATCCTATCAGTGATACAGTGTTTGAGACTTTGCTTTCCAGTGCAGGGAGTGTGGGTTCAATCGCTGATCAGGGAGCTAAGACCCCACATGTTTTGTGGCCAAAAAAACCAAAGCCTAAAAGAGAAGGAAGATTGTAACAAATTCAATAAAGATTTAAAAAATGGTCCACATCAAAAAAAATCTTAAAAAAAAATAAGGATGATAATATCTGAATTATTAGACCCAGAGAGATGAGAAATCACAGGAAGTGGCATAGATAGTGCCTGATGTAAAATACAGGTTGTCCATTAAATGATCTGGGATGAGTCCATTAAATGTCCCTTTGAATGTGCTGGGATGTGTTTAGGTACATGTAAGAGAACTTTGACTCGAAGTAGCTTATACGATGGAGGAGTTTATTATTTCTCAGGACCAGAAACTCTGAAGTAGGTCAGGCTTTGGGACCCGTAGAGTCAGTGCTTCAGTGTCATCATCAAGAACACAACTTTTGGGGACTTCCTTGACTGCCCAACAGTTAAGACTCCATGCTCCCAGTGCAGAGGGCACGAGTTCAATTCCTGGTCAGGGAACTAAGATTCCACATGCCACAAGTCTTGGCCTAAAAAAATTACAAAATACATCAAAAAAGAACACAGCTTCTTACTTTCTCTACACTGCTGTCCTTGCAGCTGCCTTCACTCATAGACTGGTTCCAAAATGATTTCTGAGGCTTGGGCTATCACATCTAGGCACAATTGCCTTGTAGCACAAGAGCGACTTTGTCTTCCTTATGTTCCCCTTCAGTTCAGTTCAGTTAAGTCGCTCAGTCGTGTCTGACTCTTTGTGACCCCATGGATTGCAGCACGCCAGGCCTCCCTGTCCATCACCATCTCCCGGAGTTCACCCAGACTCAATTCCATCGAGTCAGTGATGCCATCCAGCCATCTCATCCTCTGTCGTCCCCTTCTCCTCCTGCCCCCAATCCCTCCCAGCATCAGAGTCTTTTCCAATGAGTCGACTCTTCGCATGAGGTGGCCAAAGTACTGGAGGAATGAGTAAGTAAGCCTTCCCCAGAACCCACGTCTCCCTTAGCAGCTTCCTCTCACTGTACTGCTTTCCAGGATTGGTTCAAATTTCTGAACCATGTGCTGATGGAATGAATTAGTTTGCTATTGGTGCATAATAAATTATCCCCAGACTTAGCAGTTTGAACACAAACACCTTTTTCTCACAGATTCTGTGGGTCAGAAATTCAGGAGCAACTTAGTTGGGAGATTCTAGTTTGTGATCTTTTACGTGGTTGTAGTTAAATAAAGGCTGGATTGAGGCTGGAAGAGCTGTGGCCAAAATGGCTGTGGGCAGGAGGCTTCATGTATTCTCTTTGAGAACTTCTCCATGGGGATACTTGAATGTTTCTGCCAGCCGATCCTTCCAGAGTGAGTGATCCAAGACAGAGAGGTGGAAGCCACGGTGGTTTTGTTGATTTCATCTCAGAAACCACCAACTATCACTTCTGCCATATTCCATTCATTGCAAGTGAACCACTGAGAGCACTGGAAGGAATCAGGCCCCACCTTTTGAAAGGGAGAGAAGTGATTCATGTCGATGTATGGCAAAGCCAATAGAGTATTGTAAAGTAAAATTAAAAAAATAAGTAAATAAATTAAAAAAAAATGTGGACTCATTTAAAAACAACCAAATGAGTGATGCGGCAGAAATACCGTATTGTCTGAGAACAGTTTTCTCAGGTCGGAGTGGAGAGCATGATGGGGAACCAACCATAGGTCTGCCATGCTATTACCTTAACTCACAGAAACTGAGGTACACCCGCTGAGCCCATCTCATTCTTCTGGGTGCTGAGGGGCTCACGGGGATGAGTTAGATGTGGACCCTGGTGATTATGATACAGAGCAGGTATAAGCTGTGCTGGAGATGACATTACAATACAGAATGCTAAATGGGCCCCAGGAGTGGGATAAAGTACCGGAAGGTGGGCATAGATCACAGGTGGAAATGGTTTACTTCCATTGCACACTCACAGAGAGACTTCATAGAAGAGATGAGGTTTGAACTGGGCTCCATGGAAAAGGTTAGATGTATTCATTCAGAGATGGGGATTGGAGCTTGGGAAGAACATGAGCATACCAAAGGTGTCAGCTAGCATTAACTGAGTACCTATATGTACCACACAGCTTCCCAGGTGGCTCAGTGGCAAAGAATCCACCTGCCAATGCAGGAGCTGCATGAGACACAGGTTTGATCCCTGGGCTGGGAACATCCTCTGGAGGAGGAAGTGACAGCTCACTCCAGTATTCTTGCTTGGGGTTAACCATCTGTTCATAGGGTTAACAGAGGAGCTTGGCGGGCTATAGTCCACAGAGTCACAAAGAGTCGGACACGACTGAGCGACAGAGTGTGAGCTCGACATACCACACACTGTGTATATGCATATATATATATATATATATATATATATGAAAAGTGAAAGTGTGAGTCGCTCAGTCGTGTCTGACTCTTTGTGACCCCATGGACTGTGGCCTACCAGGCTCCCCAATCCATGGAATTCTCCAGGCAAGAATACTGGAGTGGCACCTTCTCCAGAGGATCGTCCCAACCCAGGAATTGAACCTGGGTCTCCTGTACTGCAGGTTGATCCTTTATCTTCTGAGCTACCAAGGAATCCTGTGCATATATATATATATATATGTGAATATACATGTATCAGTTCAGTTCAGTCGCACAGCTTGTCCGACTCTTTGCGACCCCATGAATCGCAGCACGCCAGGCCTCCCTGTCCATCACCAACTCCTGGNAACTTCAGTGCTTGTAATTTCTATTTCTTCCTGGTTCAATCTCGGAAAATTGAACTTTTCTAAGAATCTGTCCATTTTTTCCAGGTTATCCATTTTATTGCCATATAGTTGTTCATAATAGTCTCTTATAATCCTTTGTATTTCTGCATTGTCTCTTGTAACCTCTCCTTTATCATTTGTAATTTTGTTGATTTGATTCTTCTCTCTTTTTCTCTTGATGAATCTGGCTAAAGGTTTGTCAATTTTGTTTATCTTCTCAAAGACTGAACTTTTAGTTTTAATAATCTTTACTATTGTTTCTTTCATTTCTTTTTCATTTATTTCTGCTCGGATCTTTATGATTTTTTTTCTTCTACTAATTTGTGTGTGTGTGGGGGGGGGTGTTATTTTTTTTTCCAGTTGTTTTAGGTGTAATGTTAGGTTGTTTGTTCAATGTTTTTCTTTTTTCTTGAGGTAGGATTGTATTGCTATAAAATCCCTCTTAGAACTATTTTTACTGCATTCCATAAGTTTTGAGTTTTCATTTTTATTTTTTTCTGGAAAGTTTTTTATTTGTCTTTTGATTTCTTCAGTAACCTGTTCATTATTTAGAAACGTGGTATATAATCTCCATTTATTTGTGTTTCTTACACCTTTTATCTTGGAAATGATATCTAGTCTCATAGCATTGTGGGCGAAGAAGATACCTGGTACAATTTCAATTTTCTTAAATTTACTGAGGTTTGATTTGTGACTCAAGATGTGGTCTATCCTGGAGAATGTTCGATGTACACTTGAGAAGGTGTATTCTTCTGCATTTGGATGGAATGTCCTGAAAATATCAGTGAGATCCATCCCATCTAATGTATCATTTAAGCCTTGTGTTTCCTTACTAATTTTCCATTTTGATGATCTGTCCATTGGTGTGAGTGGGGTGTTAAAGTCTCTTACTATTATTGTGTTACTGTCAATTTCTCCTTTTGTGTCTGTTAGTGTTTGTCTTATGTATTGTGATGATCCTATGTTGGGTGCATGAAAGTGAAAGTCATTCAGTCATGTCTGACTCTTTGCAACCCATGAACTACAGAGTCCAGGGGATTCTCCAGGCCAGAAGAATAGAGTAGGTNTGTGTCTGTTAGTGTTTGTCTTATGTATTGTGATGATCCTATGTTGGGTGCATGAAAGTGAAAGTCATTCAGTCATGTCTGACTCTTTGCAACCCATGAACTACAGAGTCCAGGGGATTCTCCAGGCCAGAAGAATAGAGTAGGTAGCCTTTCTCTTTTCCAGGGGATCTTCCCAACCCACTTAGCAAACCCAGGTATTCCATATTGCAGGCAGGTTCTTTACCAGATAAACCATGAGGGAAGCCCAAGAATACTGGAGTGGGTAGCTTATCCCTTCTCCAGTAGATATTCCTGACCCAGCAATTGAACTGGGGTCTCCTGCATTGCAAGCAGATGTTTACAGTTGTTATGTCTTCCTCTTTGATTGATCCCTTGATCATTACGTAGTATCCTTCCTTATCTCTTGTAACCTTCTTTATTTTAAGGTCTATTTTGTCTAATATAAGGATTGCTATTCCAGCTTTCTTTTGCTTCCTATTTGCATGGAACATATTTTTCCATCGTCTCAGTTTCAGTCTATGTGTGTCTTGAGGTCTGAAGTGGGTTTCTTGTAGACAGCATATATATGGGTCTTGTTTTTGTATCCATTCAGCAAGTTTGTGTCTTTTGTTTGGAGGATTTAATCCATTTATATTTAAAGTAATTATTGATATATATGTTCCTATTGGTATTTTNGCTCAGCCTTCTTCACAGTCCAACTCTCACATCCATACATGACCACAGGAAAACCCATAGCCTTGATTAGACGGACCTTAGTCAGCAAAGTAGCGTCTCTGCTTATATACACTTATACCCCCTTATAGCACTCCTGGGAGGCAGACAATATTATCTCCATTTTACAGATGAAGAAACAAGCTCAGTGACTTTCCTGGTGGTCCAGTGGCTAAAGACTCTGCAATTCCAACGCAAGGAGTCTGGGTTCGATCCCCAGTGGTCAGGGAACTAGAACCCACATGCTGTGCAATCAAGAGTCTGCTGCCACAACTAAGAGCTGGTGCAGCCAAATAAATAAAATAGACATTAAAAAAAGTGATCTCCCAGAGAACTTGTAGCTAGTTAAGAGGCCCCACCCAGATGCTTGCCTAAGGGATACTCCTGTTTCAAAGCACTTGGGGGACAGTGTCTTGCCTTAAGAAACCTGGTTAGCTTGTTCAAAGCTATATGATAATGTAACTTTAGGGAGTAGGTACAGCAGAGTGAGTAATCTCTTTACAAAAGAATTTGTCATTTTATTGAACCTTTACTGAAGCTTCTCCCTAATTATCAAGCCCACACCCCATCCAGTACATTGAAAATATGATTCAAAATTTATTAAGATTAACTTTGCATACCTCTCCTCCTAGAATTCCTACTCTGCATCATACCTTTTGTAGGCTGAGTTGTTGGAATAATTAGCTTGTAAAAAAGAATTGATTGTAACACTGGGATGGTCTCACAGAGGAATTGAGGTCTTAAAAATTAAATTCACTTTTTTTTTTTTTTTACTATAAAGGTGATAAGTTTTATTAAAGTAAAAAAGGTAATTGTTGTCAATTAACACCTGGAACTCCACCCACTCAGATAATCGCTGTGTATGGTAAGTGAGTCAACCATGGTTTCTTTGTCAAGACGGTTTAGTGTCAGGGGGAGGCTGGGAAGGCTTACAGAGAGCACAGAGAAAACTCCCCTCACCAATCTGAGACACAGGGAAAGTTAAGGTTGAAATCACTCTTGTCTCTGGAGCACCGTGGGACCTCCCAGCCCTCTCCCCAACATCTGCATCTCAGTCTCCAGAATGGCTCTTTAAGGGTCAGAGGAAGATGTAAAGAGAATTAGAGGCACAAATGTATGTATGAGTGGGAAAAGGTGGCTTAAAACTCAACATTCAGAAAAGTAAGATCATGGCATCTGATCCCATCACTTCATGACAAATAGATGAGGAAACAGTGAGAGACTTTATTTTGAGGGGGCTCTAAAATCACTGTAGATGGTGACTGCAGCCATGAAATAAAAAGACGCTTACTCCTTGGAAAAAAGGTCATGACCAACCTAGACAGTCCGTCTAGTCAAAGCTATGGTTTTTCCAGTGGACATGTATGGATTTGAGAGTTGTATTATAAAGAAAGCTGAGCACTGAAGAATGGATGCTTTTGACCTGTGTGATGTTGGAGAAGACTCTTGAGAGTCCCTTGGACTGCAAGGAGATCCAACCAGTCCATCCTAAAGGAGATCAGCCCTGAATATTCATTGGAAGGACTGATGCTGAAGCTGAAACTCCAATACTTTGGCCAGCTGATGCGAAGAACTGACTCATTGGAAAAGACCCTGATGCTGGGAAAGGTTGAAGGCTGGAGGAGAAGGGGACGACAGAGGATGAGATGGTTGGATGGCATCACCAACTCGATGGACCTGAGTTTGAGTAGGTTCTGGGAGTTAGTGATGGACAGGGAGGCCAAGAGTCGGACATGACTGAGTGACTGAACTGGACTGGTATGAGTGTGTGCGTCATGGTTTGCTGGTGTTTTGTGCTTATATATGTGTAGTGTGTGTGGCGTGAATGTGTGTATTTGTGTGCATGTCTGTGTATTTGTAAATCTGTGAGTTTGTGTATGAGCTGTGTATAGGGTTGTGTNGACTTAAGCTTCTTGGAGGAAAAGACAAAAAAAAAAAGCACCTTTATCTTTTAAAAGAAAACTCAGCGAGTTTGGTTTTAACAAAACGACGTTTACCTGAGACCCCGGGGATGGAGAGCCGGTTTGGTACCCGGCTGGGATGTGAGTCATAGAAACTGCTTCCACGTTTCTACATTCTTACTCGCCTTTGAGTGGTGTGCATGAGAAAGGCTGAGAAAACACGCTGGACACAGAGAAACCTCTTTAAGTCCGGGCACCAGGGGGCAAGACCACCCTCCTTCTCTCTTCCACTCACTTGTCTTTTCATTCACTCGATCCACAATGGGAGCCCCATTCCTTAGGCAGGCCCCGCGCTAGCACCCCAGGCACATAATAGAAGCAGACGCGGTTCCGGCTAACAGGGGGGAGTCCAAAGGAAACGCACAATGAACCCGCACGGTGAAAGATGTGGTTAAAAATGGGACATGGCACCTTGGGACCTGGAGGAGGGGCTGGAGAGCTCCCTGCAGGAGGTGACACTGTGCTGAGTTTTAAAGAACCAGTTGGAATTATCTGGGCATGGGTACATTTGGCAATATCTAGGAAGATTCTCCAGGGCTTCCCAGGAGGTGCTAGTGGTAAAGAAACTCCCTGCCGGTGCAGGAGACACTGATTCAATCTCTAGACTGGAAAGATCTCCTGGAGAAGGGCATGGCTACCCACTCCAGTATTCTTGCCTGGAGAACCCCACGGACAGGGCACCTTGGCGGGCTACAGTCCATGGGGTTGCAAAGAGTTGGACATGACGGAAGCGACTTAGCATGCATGCACAGGAAGACTTTTGGTTGTCGAAACTGGAGGTGGGAGGAATTGCTATTAACATCCAGTGGGCAGAGGCCAGGGAGGCTGCTAACAGCCCTGCAGCGCAGACAGCCCCGCACGAGGCAGGATTATCCATACCCCAAATGACAGTGGTGCCGTGGTCCAGGCAGAGCAGGAAGGAAGGACATTCCAGGGAGTGCGATGGGGCCCGAGAGAAGCTAAAGGGTGCTGCGCTTGCCTGGAGGGACGGCCAGGTAGGGGGTGAGCTTAGAAACAGGAGTTGAGACACTGTCACGTGCAGAATATTGAAGACCCTCAAATGCCTGCTAAGGAGTTTAGACCAGGAAGGCCCTTAAAGCGGCTTAAGTGGGGGGTGCCATGGTGAGATAAGCTTTTTAGAGACACTGTGCTGTATGCTGAGAGGCAGGTGAGATGGAGAGGGGCAAGGCTGGGCCTGTGGGGGTCAGGGAGTGGGTGCTGTTAATGCAGCTAGTGGAGAGGCCATCACCACATGTCCATGGAAGGGCTTTGAATCCTGTTAGTTAACTCAGTGCAGTGGAATGTGGTTATATAACAGGGTCGCTTTTATATTTCATGAAGAAAAGCCTTGGCGAGATGGGTAGCCAGTGTTTCTCCTGGCTACCGGTGCCCTTTCATTTAAATTGCCAGTCAGGCCAGAACGTTGCATAATGACATGAGCAATCCACTTTTGCTCACCCGAGCAGAATTGTCCAGGAGCCCAGATTCTGATGCTTGGACTGGGGACGAGGGATGTCTGTGAGCTGATGTGTCGTCAAGGCAAGTAAGTTGTTTTTCTCCACAGTGTGGATCCTCCAGGGATCAGAGGTATTTTTTTCAACTGACAAGGTTTCATGAGCCTAACTGTGTACCCCTCCCAACTCTGTGGAGAGTTCCTTAACCCCCAGGACCTCGGAATGTAACCCCTTATGGAGACGGCATCTTTACAGAAGTGATCAAGTTCAAACAGGGTCATCAGGATGGACCCTAATCCAAAATGACTGATGTTCTTATAAAAAGGGGAAACTTGGAGACAGAGTCAGATTCATACACAGAGAAGATGAGGAGACACGTATAATTTTTTTAAAGTAGTACAAACTAATATTTCTTTTATTGTTATCGTTTAGTCACTGAGACATGTCTGACTCTGTTGCGAACTTCTGGACCGTAGCCCACCAGGCTCCTCTGTTCATGGGATTTTCCAGGCAAGAATCTTGGAGAGGATTGTCCTTTCCTCTTCCAGGGGATCTTTCTAGTCCAGGGATTAAACCTATGTCTCCTGCTTCTCCTGCATTGGCAGGTAGATTCTTTACCGAGCCACCTGGCAAGCCCGCTAAAACTTTTATTATGGCATAAATGGGAGAGTGTCATCTTAAGCCAAGGGACACCCAAGGCTACCAGAAGCTAGGAGAGAGGTGTGAAGAGGTTTTTTTGTCCCAGTTCTCAGAAGGAACCTGCTGACATGGTGCCTTTGGGGCTATTCACCTCAGAGCTCCGAGAGAATGAGTTCCTGTTGTTTAAGCCACTCAGTCTGTGGCCCTTTGCCACAGTCCTAGCAATTAATACAGTCAGAGTAAACAGGATGATTAAAAAGGGGGAGGGCCTCGTGTATTTCAGAGAGACCCCTTGATCTCAGTAACACGAGGGAGGGGTTGTTAGTGGGTACTTTAACAACCCTCAGTCACCACTTGCACCTGAAGCAGGAGGCAAAAAGGAAATCAAATTCTGCAGAAATATGTTGATTGTCTAGTCATTCTCAGAGTGTGGTCCCCAGACCAGCAGCATCAGCAGCATCTGGCAGTACAAATTCTTGGGCTTCTACGCAGAGAACTGCCCTCCTCCCCCAATCAGAAACACTCTGGTGGTGTTGACAGACACTCATATTTGAGAGCCACTGGCTTAGGTGTGGAAGACGGTGGAGAAGTCAGGGCATGCTTCACGGTGGAGACAGCACCCGAGATGGGCCTTGAAGGATGGCCGAGCCTTCAGCAGGGAGGGACATTTCAGATGGAGCAGAGGCAGGGAGGGATGGAAGCCTGAGGCTTATTTACGGGGAATGGAGCAATCCGGTCTACCCAGAGGGTAGAGTATGTGTTGGAAGAGGAGTGGGAGAAAAAGTAAGTACAGACTCACAGTGGGAAGTGAGGATGAAGCCAAAGATGTTCTGTTGTGAGGGATTTGAAAGCCAGGGTGAGTTTATGCCTAACGGGGAGACCTGGCAGGAGTTTCAGGACAGTTACTATAGGATGATGCATCCATGTGTGATTTGTATGCATGACACTCAAACTGGCTGAACCTGGTAGGATGCTCCCAGCCAACAAATTACTGAACACTCAACTAGTATTTCTCACAGTGTGGGCTGCACACTGGTGCTTCTTGAGATGACAGAGGGATCACACCAACACCAGGTTAAACCGAGTGAATCACAGACCCCCTTTGTACTTCTCCGGCTTTCCAGGTTATGTCAAGGTAAAGTCTTAGCTGGAGGAATCGTTTCTCCAGCTCTAGCTTTTCTCCATTTTAAACAAAATGTCATCGGACTCTGGTTGAAGATTTTCATCAGACTCCTGTTACTGCTAGAATTCACCAGCATTATTTTGTAATTCATTTGTATTTACATTTGTCGCTGACTTTATGTCATGATGAATGATACTGTTTTTACACTTATAGTGCTACAAATAAAATTATATTCCAAAATAAATTTATTTAAGTGAAGACTAACTTAATTTTAAAAATGTTAAGTTGCTAATAACATAGGTGGCTTGCAGATAAGGCAAAAATCCCAAAGATGATTTTGGAATGATGGAAGCTGGGAAAACACCAGTGTAGAATATGCAAAGAAAAGTGCAAGTATTGAAGAAGGGCCTTGTTGTATGTGAGAAGGGTAGTTTCCAATGTAGGAATCTTAGGCCTGAACTGGTTTATTCCTCATGAGAATCACTGACAATTTTTTTAGAGTGAACATGATGTAATATTAGCTGTACATACATGCATTTGTGTGTCTAGATGTACAATCATGTATGTCTGTCTCTACACAAATATGTGTGAGTGTCTCTCTTTGTATTTATATATCTGTATATCTTTCTGTATTTATTGATACATGCTTGCATGTGTCTACATAAGTCTGTTATATAGTATACATGTATATATATGTACATTTGTGTCTGTGTATATATGTACATCTGGATGTGTAACTATATGTGTGTAAGTGTATGCATATATATGTGCCTGTGTATATATAAAAAATATATGTGTATGCATATGGTAGGGGCTTCCCTGATGACTCAGGGGTAAAAAATCTGCTACCAGTGCAGGAGATGCAGGTTCAATCCCTAGGCTGGGAAAAGCCCCTGGAGAAGGAAATGGCAACCCACTCCAGTATTCCTGCTGGGATAATCCCATGGACAGAGGAGCCTGGTGGGCTCTAGTCCATGGGGTCGCAAAAGAGTCAGACATAACTTAGCGACTAGACAACAGCAACAACATGCATATGGCAGGGGATGCTGCGGCCACCTTGAATTTGAAACTCTTTAAGAATGCCAAGGGCAACAAACCTCCTCTACAGATATTCTAGTTTTTTTTCTCAGGTGAAGCTATTAAAAGGCAAGTCACTCCTTTATGTCATGACCTTGCCCATTAGCCAGCAAGCTATGATTCTTCTCCCCAGCATCTGGCTCCACCAACTCTGAGCCAGTTTTGCCACAAGTTGCTAAGCTTCCCTGGATCACCAGTGCTGCCTGAAGGCAGAGAGTGATGGGCAGTTGTCTCTGGGAGCAACATGATTTGGTCAGATAAAGTGTGGATCTGCCTGCCCTTTACTCAGCTAATCTTTGCTCCCACCTGGCTTTGGAGGCCATCCATCTATGCCAGGATTCTGGCCCATCCTGAGAGTTCTTCTAGCACATGTTTCTGGTTGGTTGGTGGGCCTGGGGCAAAAGGAAAAAATTTTAAAAAGAGGCAGAGAGGGGGCCCATCTGCCTCTGTCTCCTCTTTGCCCAGTGACCTAGTGAGGTGGGAGGAGGAAGATGCCTCCCGTCTGCCTTTCTCACGGTTGGCCGCTGGGCTGGACAGCCTGCAGGAAATGCCCATCTCAGTGGGCAGTGAGCAAGCGTGGATTCTATGTAGCTAGGCTGCGTCAGGAGGAAGGCGGTGAAGAGGCAGAGGCAGATCGTGTGGGGTCTTCAAGGCCACGCTGAGAATTCATGTTTTATTCAGAGAGTGAGACAGGAGGCCACTGGAAGCTTGAGAGCTGGGAGGTGACGGGAAGTGAGTGGCAGAAGGAATTGTTTTTGTTCAGACAGTGAATCATGTCTGACTGTGACCCCATGGACTGTAGCATGCCAGGCTTCCCTGTCCTTCACTGTCTCCTGGAGTTTGCTCAAACTCATGTCCATTGAGTTGATGATGCCATCCAACCATCTCATCCTCTGTCATCCCCCCTTCTCCTCTTGCCCTCAGTATTTCCCAGCACCAGGGTCTTTTCTAATGAGTCAGCTCTTCACATCAGGTGGCCAAAGTAATGGAGTTCCAGATTCAACATCAGTCCTTCCAATGAATGTTCAGCGTTGATTTCCTTTAGAATTGACTGGTTTGATCATTTTTCTGTCCAAGGGACTCTCAAGGGTCTTCTCCAGCACCATAGTTCAAAAGCATCAGTTCTCTGATGCTTAGCCTTTTCTTTATGGTCCACCTCTCACATACATTCATGACTACTGGAAAAAGCATAACTTTGACTATATGGACCTTTGTTGACAGTGATGTCTCTGCTTTTTAATATGCTGNAGCACCATAGTTCAAAAGCATCAGTTCTCTGATGCTTAGCCTTTTCTTTATGGTCCACCTCTCACATACATTCATGACTACTGGAAAAAGCATAACTTTGACTATATGGACCTTTGTTGACAGTGATGTCTCTGCTTTTTAATATGCTGTCTAGGTTTGTCATAGCTTTCCTGTCAAGGAGCAGAAGGAATATTTTTCTCTAATTCCAGGTACCCAAACCTCTTTCCCAAGTTCAGATGTCTCCTTTGTTAGCATATTTTTATGTTGGCAGCCACTGTAGCAGAGCCCATTCCAGAGCAGAGCATGAGACAGAAAACCAAAGAGGCTGACTCCACACTTCCAAGATTCCACGTGTCCCAGGGTGTGGCCAAAATAGATAAACAAAATTAAATTAACTAAATAAAACCAAAGAGGCTGACTCCACGCTCCCAAGATTCCATGTGTCCCAGGTGTGGCCAAAATAAATAAATANTTGGCAGCCACTGTAGCAGAGCCCATTCCAGAGCAGAGCATGAGACAGAAAACCAAAGAGGCTGACTCCACGCTTCCAAGATTCCACGTGTCCCAGGGTGTGGCCAAAATAGATAAATAAAATTAAATTAAATAAATAAAACCAAAGAGGCTGACTCCATGCTCCCAAGGTTCCACGTGTCCCAAGGTGTGGCCAAAATAAATAAAATTAAATAAAACCAAAGAGGCTGACTCCACACTTCCAAGATTCCACGTGTCCCAAGGTGTGGCCAAAATAAAGAAATAAAATTAAATTAATTAAATAAAACCAAAGAGGCTGACTCCATGCTTACACTGCATGGGGTATACTTTTGATTCCCTGGTCTGGGAACTAAGATTCCGTGTGCCCTGAAGTGTGGCCAGAATAAATAAATAAAACCAAAGAGGCTTTACTTAAAAAAAGAAATTGGTGACACATTATAAACTTGTTTATCATTTTTCCCACTAGACTGTAGGTTCCTTGACAGCAGCAAGTGTGTTTAGCTCATGGCTATGACTGTTGAAGCTTAAACAGTATCTGAGATTGTAGATGTCAATAACAGCTTGCTGGGTTAATAGATGATCACCCTGCACTTAGTTTCCAAGTAATGTCTCTTGGCCTGAGAGCAGAAATTCGGCCAGCAGAGAGGAGGGGGAGGGCTCGAAGGAAGAGAAAGGTGGGAGAGGTCCTTTTGGAATTCATCAATGGACAAGCCCAAAGGAAAACACATCTTGTGCTTATAACAAATCACAAGTAGAAAGTAATCCACAACCAAAACCTTTCTGTCTGAAAAGGCCAGGTCCTGTGTAGGACTTCTCAGGATGCCTGGATTTCCAGGTGCAGCTCAATCACCCACCGGAGGAGAAAGCGCAGGCAGGAGACTGGAACTAATACCTTGTGAGTTTCACACTCGGCTCCCCATGGCTATGGTGGGGACTAAGCATGGCAGTGTTGGAGAGAGCAGCGGCCACACCCCTTCAGTGCCTCCCAAGGAGGCAGCGTCTCTGCTGTGAAGATGCTGCTAATGCAGTCACATCAGCGTCCGGAGCAGAGAAGGGGGGCGGAAACCCAGAATGCATGTGTCTGTCGTATTTTCTGCCAGAACTGACAGTAATATTGAGTGACAAGAGAAACCCCATTGTACAGTATTTAATGGTTAAAAAAATTTCACCGAAGAGTGTGAAGATGTAGAAGGTGTCTGGAAAGGTTTCCTCATGTCCAGCATAGTACCTTGCCTGCCATCCGTTTCCACCACCAGCAGAAACTCCTAGGACCCTGCAGCCTTCGTGGAATTTCTGTTTTCACCGACTGCGTTATGCAAAAAGCCATTGTATGAACAAGGCAGGCCCCCTTTTAATCACAGCTGAGATGAGACATACACTTCATCCCCCCAAATAAATGTTGGGGCATTAACTTTTAAGTGCTACATCGGGTTCTATTGAATGTTTTGTTCAGCATGTCTGTCCTCTTTTTAAAATGCTGTTTTTCATTTGACTCTACAAGATGGCAGCCTTTGGGAAGATGTGTGATTAGGCTGAGAAATGTCCCCGTTGGGGACCCCCCTTCTGATTTTCCACCAATAGTGAAGCCTGAGGCCTGGATTCATGGCCTGCTCAGGCTTCAGGGAAGGAAGATGGGGTTGGGCCTGGGAGATCCCTTCCTGTGTGTACAGTCATGGATGATAAGGGAACCAGTGAGGCATGTTTGTGATCACTCCTCTCCTTTCCCCAACGTTACTTGATTAACATTAGCTCCCATGACAGATGACTCAACCACCCTCAGTTTCAATGGGTTTGCCAAACTACAGCTGAGGGCCAAGTCTGGCTGTCTGTTTTATTTGTAAATAAAGTTTTATTGGTTCACAGCTACATTCATTCGTTTACAGATTGCCAAAGGAAGCTTTCATGCTGCAAGGGCAGAGTTGGGTCGCTGTGACAGAGACTGTAAAGCTGAACATATTTGCTGCCTAGCTCTTTATATGAAAAAGTTTGCTGATCTCTGACTTCCTAGTAAAGCTCATTTCTCACTCATGCAATGGTCCAGTGCAGGTCAGTAAGCAGTTTTTTTTCTGTGGGGCAATGAAAGACCCAGTTCCTACCACCAGTGGCTCTGTCCTTCTCCAGAGTTTTCTAAGGTCAGCCAAGGGAGGCAGAGGTGGGAAGGTGGGCAGGAGACTTCTCACCTCTTAAAAAATGCTGGCTTGTGTCCTATTGGTTAGAACTAATCATGTGGCCACACCCAACAAAGGATGCTGGGAAATGTAGTCTCTGGCTAGGCAGCTACCTCCTGTAGTGACCACACCCCACACTATTTACCTAAAGGGCAGCACACATTTTGGACACAGAGCCATCATCTCCTTTCTCTCTATGCTGATTCTATCTTTGAATCATCATTCTGCCACTAATTGACTATGAAACTTTGAGGAGTTCCATTAAAGACCCTCAATGTGGATGCCTCAATTTTCTCATCTCTGAAGTGGCTATAACAATAGTGCCTACCTCACCAAGTTGTTGTGAAGAGTGAGTGATACTATGTGCTGTCGTCCTTAGAACATGTGTGGCAGAGAACAAGTGCCTGTTGCCAGTGATGGTGATGGCTTTCCAGCAATTCCACAGAAAACCAGAAAACCAGCAACATCCTCTAGTCATAGTCCTGAACCACCTGGGCTTCTGGTGGGGGAGCTGAGTGTATGTGAAAAGGGATGCTTTCCATAGAGGTTTGTCCAGGCCAAGGCCGTGGGGACAGACAGAAGGTGGAAAGGGCCCTCTCATCAAGACACAGAATGCCTGGGAGAAAGGAGAAGAGAGCAAGCAGAGAGCCCGGTTCACGGGTGCAGCAGCATCCCTGGCTCTGTCCTTTACAGGAGACAGCATCCCTGGCTTGTCTGAATGGGAAGATGCAGAGGCACTGGGCCAGCCCCCCTGGAACTTAAATACTTCCAGTAACATCCCACAAGAGCCCGTCCTGCCTCACCAGGTACCCCTTTCACCACAGAAGACAAACATTCTACTGATACTCAGAGCCACTGGTTGGTGGTAAGGATTTATCATTCTGCTTCACAAATGGCAAGATGGAATCACTGACAGACACACCAGCCTCACACAGCTGGTCAGTGCAGACCAAGCCAGGCTCCTACCCTGCTCTTGGGATCATAGCGGTTGTGACCAAGACAAGCCAAGACAAACATTCGTTGGAGAGGGAAGCCCATTACATCTCTACCATTGATATTCAGATACTGGTGTTCTTGCCAGCTAAACTGCTAAACTTTGCTGTGAGGTATTTTAGACAAGCCCCTTCTCCCTGTGTCCCAGTTTTCTCATCTGTTATATGAACAACTTCTTTTTAAGGCCACTTACACCTTCATGCCGGAGAAGACAATGGCACCCCACTCCAGTACACTTGCCTGGAAAATCCCATGGACAGAGGAGCCTGATAGGCTTCAGTCCATGGGGTCATAAAGAGTCGGACACGACTGAGTGACTTGACTTTCTCTTTTCACTTTCATGCATTGGAGATGGAAATGGCAACCCACTCCAGTGTTCTTGCCTGGAGAATCCCAGGGACAGGGGAGCCTGGTTGGCTGCCGTCTATGGGGTCGCACAGAGTTGGACACAACTGAAGCAACTTAGCAGCAGCAGCAGCACACCTTCATGCATATGTCTTGGGTTGGGGGGAAGCTATTAATAACTCATTCTTTCATGCAACAAATAATATTTGAGAGACTTCTATAGGCGGTGAATGCTGTGGATATACAGCAGTCAACAAAACAGGCAAAACCTTGTGTCTTCTTCTTTGTGGCGACGCTGTAGGGTGTGTGTGAAGCGGGGAGACAAAATATGAAACATGTCAGTTGGTGATAAGCACTAGGGAAAAAATGGAGCAGGGGAGGGCAAAAGAAGAATTAGGGTGGTGGTGCGATGGGGATTCAGTTTTAAGTAGAACCATCAGAGGGCTTTGCTGAGAAGGAGCCATTTGAGAACAGACAGCCTGTAGGAGAGGGTGTAATTCCTGCCAGAAACTTGAGGAAGAGCATCCATAAGTGAGGGAACGGCATGTTCAAAGGCCTGGAGTTTCCTCCAGCTGATAGGAAGAATCTGAAAGCACCTGCATTCACACTCCCCCTCGCCACCCTTTTTTTGTGGTGGGGGAGGGAAGAGAAAGAAAAGCAGGTGTGGTTCTTGTTTGACCTGCCTCTGATTGAGTGGAGTTGGTGATTTTCCCTGGGGTCGCTGTTTAAGAGCTATCACGGCCCATTTCTGCTGGGAGTGCTTTGCTATCCAGATTCTCTGAAGCTCCTCCTGGCTTGCCTGTGCCTGAGAGGGGCATCTCCAGGTTCTTCGGTTAATGGAAAGGGAGAGTCAGAGATCAGTCCTAATGCTCTTTTAGGATCAGGGGACAAAGTGATCTGAAGATTGAATTTAGGAAGGACTTTTTTTTTTCCTTTTTCTTCCCCAAACCTTTTGTGTACATTGGGTACACTGCATGGACTTCCCTGATGGCTCAGCAGTAAAGAATCCACCTGTAATGCAGGAGAATTTGGGTTCAATCCCCGGGTCAGGAAGATCCCCTGAAGAAGGAATTGGCAATGCATTCCAGTGTTCTTGCCTGAGAAATCCCATGGACAGAGGAGCTTGGTGGGCTACAGTCCCTGGGGTCACAAAAGAGTCAGACATGACTAAGCGACTAAGCACACACTTTGCATCAACCACATTGAAATGCAGAAAAAAAGAGACTCCACCCAAATAATAATAAATAACAATAGCAATAGCTTCCTGTCCATGGTGGACAGTGCCTCGAGGATTTTTTGACATTTTGTTACTTCTGTCATGCCGATGAGGTGCAGAAGGCTGAAACGACTCGCCCCACACCATTCGCGTAGTGAGAACCCAGGTCTGGATTTGAACCCTGCTCTCAATCACTAAGCAGTCGTGAATCCTGCCACCGAGTGGGAGGATTCTGAAGGTCTTCTTTGCCTCCTTCTGCCTTTGTGTGTTTTTTTCTATGGTGAGCATAGAGAGCTTCTATAACCAGGAAGAAGGTTGGACTGAAAACAGAAAAAATGTGGAGCCATACAGTGTCCTGTGAGTCGGAGAGCCTGGCGGGGTTGACTCCAGGACTTGGCTGCCAGCTTGCTTTGCCTCACTTGCTTAAGCCACTTGCCCCCCTTTCTCCTCTGGAGGAAACTTCCACTGCCTCGGATACATAACGTCATTGCAACTCTGTCCAAAGCTTTGTGTGGAAGTCTCCAGGGTTTGCAGCAAGATTCCTCTGAAGCAAGGCTGTATCTTCCTCCGTGAACCCTGGCATCCCCTAGCCTGCCTTTCACCACTGGGATGCACTGGGGGCGGGATGGCTCTTGTCAGTGCCCTTGGGTGGACCCTGCCCAAGAGGCTGCTCTCGTTTGTTTTCCCTCCTGGGGCAAATTGTTTTCTTGGAGTCAAATTAGAAGGTTCGCTGGCCTCCTTACTTTAACACATTCCAGGAGTCCTGCTGCTTCCCCAATCTGGCAAGTTTGAGACTAACACCTTTCTTTAAACCCTGGAGTCATGAGTTTCCTATAAACATGAAAGTGTTATGATTCAGCTGCGCCACTAATAATTGCTTTTCCTTCTTAGCCTGTTTAACCTCTCTGTGTGTCTCTCAATTCCCTCCTCTGCTCTGGCCCCTTCTCCCCTCCCTCTCCTCTCCATCTCCTTCCATTCTCTCTCTATTCCTTCTCTTCATTCCATCTTCCCCCCCCCGCCGCTCTGATCCTTCTCCAGCCGCGTCCCTCAGCCACCCCAGCCTTTCTCCGCTTCCACCATCCCATTCACCCTTGGATCATTTTGTGGGAGACTGTGCTTGAATTAAAAGCTCATTTCATTTCTTCAAAAAATGAGCAACCAACAACCAAATAGCTATTCTGTGTCCATAGGTGGTCGCTCAAGTCACTCAGCTTCCTTGACACAAAATCCTTGCTGAGCCAGGGGAGAGCTTTTGTGCCTGCTTTCAGCGAGTGAGGAGTCGGGGTTTATGCTTGAACGTGGGTCTTTCCGCCCATGTTTAGTACTCTGTCTGGATATCACTCTGACTCTGGCTTCAGTGGAACTGCACAATGAGAGTCTGAAGGCCAGCTCTACCGTGGGCTATTGTGTGATTTCCGACAGGCAACATGAGGCAGAGACGAGGCAGTAAGGACATGGGCTGTCTGAGTCTGAAGCACATCTTTGCCTAGACTCTGTATGGCATTGATAAAGTCTTCATAAGAATCCAGCATGAGCCACAAATCCAATGAATGGGCAGGTATGTGATGGGAATCTGATAGACTTAATGTGAGCCCTTGTCTGTCCTGGGGAGAATCTAGGTGCCGTGGTAGTTGAGGGCAAGTCTTTGGGTTCAAATTCTGGCCCTGATGACCATCCATCTAACCTTGGATGAGTCATTTAACCTCTCTGGGCCCTAACTCGCTCTTCTGAACAATGGACACCATGGCAGCTTCACATGTAGATTAAATGGCATAATGTGCAAAGTTCCTGGCATAGAGCCCATGTTTAATAAACATTTCTCATCAGTCTTTTCACTGTTTGGGAATCTCATTTTCTTTGTATGTAAAATGTTACCAGTGCCCACCTCCCAGGGCTGTTGGAAGATTAACTGAGACACCATATGTTGATGACTTCTTTGGAGGGCCTATGGAACTGAGTGGATCTGTTGTCACTCATATTATTTCTGTCTGCAGGTACAACTAGCAAGGCAAGAATGCCCATTTATATCCACATACACTGAAAACTTTCATCTCATAAGAAGTCACTGAACCAGGACATAGGGGAATACCAGAACGCTCTTTCTGGACCTTTAATTCCACCATACCTATTTCTTTCATCAGTAGTTATTGAGAAGTTCTCAGTTGTCACCATCAGTTGCAATGGTAGAAAAATAGACTCATATTGGTGTTCAGATCTTGGTCTGCCACCTGACTTGTTTTAAGATTTGTGCCATATTTCTAAGTAAATCTCAGCCTAAGTTTCTCATCTATAAAGCTGTAATCATAATACTGACTTTGAAGAGTTATTATGAAAACCGTACTTGTATGCACCCAGATATATACAAGACATAAATACTATAGAAAATCACCAATAGATCATGTGGTATCTGTCCAATATAGTCTACTTGGCTTCTCCTGGTGCTTATAGAGCCAGTGCCTTAGTTGGCTCAATTATTCCTGATTTGGAAATACCTCGTTCTCGAGCTTTGAAATGCAACTGAAATGCCAGGAGCAGCTGGTGGTCATCATTTTGTTTGTTTACGAATTGGTATATGGTTAGCCTGGGAGAACTCAGTTGGAATCTACCTCCTCAGCGTCTGTAGCCGATTGCTGAGGTGAAAATCCTGGCTTCTCCTCTTACCAGCTGCTGAGATGTTGGGCTAGCTTTTTGGATTTCACTTTCCTTTCCTCTAAAATGGGGATAATAATAGATCTACCCTTAGAGGGTGATCCAGAGGGGCTTCTAGGAGGGCGGAGCCTACATACAATAGGTGCTCAATATTGTTTTAATGAGTGTATGCACTTGCCTTTTGGTGTACCTCCTCCACAAGATTAAGCTCAGTGAGGGCTAGCTCCATCACCTATGACAGTGCCTGAAATATGGTAGGTGTTCAGTAAATATGTGTTGAATGGATCCATGCTGGATCCATCTGTTGATNAGAAAAGTGTGCCAACCCCTGGCCCAGAGCCTGAGGAGAGAGACAGAGAGCCCGGTGAGCTGGCCAGAAAGCTAAGGGTTCCCGCTTGCATTACACTTCAACCACATCCTCTCATGTGAATCTTATGGCAGCCCCATGAGACAGACGGGATGGGAGGAAACTAGGAAACAGGAGTTATGCCATTTCCCCAAGGTCTCATTGCTGGCTACTGAAGGACCAGCTCTCATCTCTCCTTCTCACTCTGACAAGTCTGTCCCTGATGTCACATTGTTCCTCAGTTGACTGACCAGTCCCTTTATTCATGCCCTAGATATCTTTTTAACCCCTGCTACGTGGCAGAGGCCCAGGAACTAGAGAGACATTCCTCACGGCACCGACCTCAGAGTAGGAAGGCAGGTGATCAACTATCTTCTGTGTTAAGTGCTATGGAGGAGAGGGTCAGGGCATCGTGAAACTGGGCCTCAAAGCGACCTAACCTTGTCTAAGGTATCAGGGAACAGTTGTCCCGGGAAGTGGTATTAAACCAAGACCTGAAGGGTCANGTAGGAAGGCAGGTGATCAACTATCTTCTGTGTTAAGTGCTATGGAGGAGAGGGTCAGGGCATCGTGAAACTGGGCCTCAAAGCGACCTAACCTTGTCTAAGGTATCAGGGAACAGTTGTCCCGGGAAGTGGTATTAAACCAAGACCTGAAGGGTCAGGGGAATTTGGCCCAGTTGGAGGTATGGGGTAGGGAGTTGCATAGGAAGGCATAGGGCAGAAAGGCATCTGGTGAGTTCAGGAAGCCAAAGGCCAGGGTGGCTGGGATGAAATAGACAAGCGGTTAGTGGGAGGAGATGTGCCAAAGAAAAGAGGAAGGGACGGATTTATAAAACTGGAGGTTTGATCTTACATCTGATAGGAAGAGATTAAAAGCTCCTAGTTTGGGTTCTTTGAAAGCACAGTCTGAGGCAAGGACTTGGATGCAGGGAGTTTACTGGGAAGTTAATTCCAGGAAACCAGGGCAGGGAGCAGAGAATCTAAGAACAGACATCTGGGGTAAGAACCACGAGTATGAAGGATAAAACTCACTTTTTAATAGCAATCAGTTCCCCAGACTCGATGCTTCTTCCCAGCAGGACGGAACCATAGGTTCCATCCCCGAGTTGCTTGATGGTTGTGTATCTATTCATGGTGTGCCTGCTCAGGCTGGACACTCATTTCAGGGCCGAGGCGGATCAGTCCTGCAGCCACAGCCAACCTCCCCAGAGTGTAACCAGATTTTTCTATGGCAGCACCAGCACAAGGTATTCAATAGAACGTGACTATCTTCCAAATACATATTTTCCAAGGTGAGTCTTCTGCCTGTAGGGAATGATAAGAGACAAGGATAAATGTTAATGGACATTTCTGAGTCTGTCTAAATCAGGAGCCGGCTGTAACCCCCCAGCTCACCATCCGTTATTTGTAAATAAAGTTTTACTGGCACACAGTCATGCCCACTCACTTGCATATTATTGGCAGCTGTTTTCATACTACACAGCCAAGTAGGTGTGACACGAACTGTATGATCCACAAAGCCTAAGGGACGTATTACTATGCCCTTTACAAAAAAATGTTTGTCCACTTCTGATCTAAATAATGCTCTTTTCTAATTTTTTATAAAACAAGAGAGAGAATTCTTGGAAAGTGATTTCACCACTGACTCAGAAATTAATCAGCTGCAATTTAATACCTTTCTGCTGACTAACCACTGTAGGCAAACACTACATGGTAACTACAGCCGACGGAAATTGCTGAGCTACAAAACTCCGTGCTAAATATGCTGTGTTCTGTGTAATTCAGCTACAATTAACAATGCAAACACACAAAGGCCAAGAAATGCTTAAATTAAGGTTTTCCTGATATAGAACTTACATGTGCTCCATGAACTGTTTGTGGCTAGGCAAAGATAGTATTTTAATATTTTTATTACTAGACATTTGGAAGCTGAACAAAGAACTAGTAATTTTTTTAAGGCCTGCATGCTGGGTGTGTCTCTTTTAAAGTCATTCACCTGTGTTTTTTTNCGCTGAGGCTGACACAGATAGGATCCCTACTACACCTGGCAGGAGAGTAGCAAGGATAATGATGGTGATGATTACGAGAGGACAATAATGCTATTCACTGAACGCTTAATAGGGGCCAAGCACTTTGCATGGTACTTATATGTACTTAATTTTATTTCATCCTTACAACATCATGGGTTACACTATAATTATTTACCCTCATTTTGCAACTGAGTATTGAAATACTTAACTCATTGGCCTTATCTCAAATAGCTAGTGAGCACATTTGATCTCTTCCCTCCAGAGTCCATGTTCTCTTTGGCTGTTCAGCCTCAGTAGTTAAAACTCTAATTTTATATTATCGGGCATCTACTGAGTGCCCCATGCATTAACCTCCTACTTTGTACTGTAATCATAATATGCAGACCTTCAGTTTTATATTTATTGGTTTACCTACACCACGGAAGTTGTTTTCTACATAAAACACCTGGAAGAATAATGCAGGGCAGGTATGAGAATTCCCATTTTCCAGATGAGGAAACTGAACCCAAAGAGCTACAGTGAGCATGGAGGTGCATGCAGGGAATGAAGGATAGAGGCCAGGTCTTGATGGACAGTCCCCTGACTTCAAGGTTGGTCCTGCTTCCCTACACTAGTGCTTCTAAAAACATCAGTGATGATGGGATCCAAGGCAATGGCACCCCACTCCAGTGTTCTTGCCTGGAAAATCCCATGGACAGGGGAACCAGGTGGGCTGCCGTCTATGGGGTTGCACAGAGTCGGACACGACTGAAGTGACTTAGCAGCAGAAGCAGCATTGTCATATACTTTTCTAATATACGATAAAAAATAATTACTGGACAAATGATCTTACCTTTGGACATTGCAGCAGTGCCAAATTGCTAAAAGTGTGTCTAGACACTTAGCTCTCCATTTCTGTTGCTGTTGTCCTGAAACCATAACAATCAGGTCCACAGACCGCACTCTGAGTCGCTAACATTCCTTGCAACACACACACTGCTTCTCCACTACATCCTCTTTCTCTTGCCCTGCATCTCCCACCGCTGAACATACAATGCATCACCAGACAGTGAAAGTCTCTCAGTTGTGTCTGACTCTTTGCGACCCCATGGGCTCTAGCCTACCAGGCTCCTCTGTCCATGGAATTTTCCAGGCAAGAGTGGGTTGCTGTTCCCTTCTCCAGAGAGTCTTCCCGATCCAGGGATCAAACCCAGGTCTCCCGCATTGCAGGTAGATTTTTTTACCGTTTGAGCCACCAGGGAAACCCACATCACCAGAAGGTTGTCTCAATTAATTGTTTTGAGATGGAGCCTGAGCATCTGAATTTCCAAAAAGTACCCTACATGATGCTCATGTGTAGCCGAGGTTGAGTGTCTGTTTCCATTATCTCACTTGAAACTGTTCTTTAAAGGATTCAAGTGGGATGATGTTCCTTATCTTTGTCATTTCTTACTGATGGAGAGCTGAAGGTCAGAGAGATAGGGTTCACCATGGAGCCAGATCTAGTCTGCAGTCCTAGCTCAGGGCTCTTGCTGCTCTTCTGGAACCCTAGAGAAAGCCCCTGCCTTTCTACAAGACCCTGGAACCCCTCTACTTAAGGCCTGATTAGTGGAAGTCCTCAGGCAGTCCCTAGCTGGATGGTGAGGAAGGGAAAGGAACAAGGAAGTTGGTATCTGAGCAGGAAGGGAAGGTCGGAGCAGCTCCTGGAGGCTGAAGCTGCGTCCAAAATTGCAGGGAACTGTGTGCGTGCATTCTCAGTGACTGGCGGAGAATCAGGGCTTAGACCAACCAGCCTCCTGAGGGCTTTGTGATTCCAGCGACACTGAGCTCAGTGGCCTGACTGGCATGAATCTGCTTCTCTCTTCTCCTCTTTATTTACAAAACTACCACGAACGTGTACAGAGAGCTGTTTTACAACACTGGCCAGCCTATCTCCTAAGGCTGAATGTTTACCCGAGCTTCTGGCCCAAAGTGGAGTCTATTAAAAAGTTGACCAAGATTAGAGACTAAATGTTCAGAACCATCTACCCCTGGGGAAACATGCTTCCAGATCGTGAGCCCAGAGCTTCAGGGGCTTTTCATTTCTGCAGGATAATTTCTCCTTCAGCCTGGAAGTCACTGTGGGGTGAATCCAGGAGCCACCACTTCTGATGTCTGCGGTTCTGAATCCTTTCTGGCCTGTGGGCTGAAAGTGTGGTTGTTGTTCAGTTGCTCAGTCACATCAGACTCTTTGCAACCCCAAGGACTGCAGCATGCCAGGCTTCCTTGTCCTTCACTGTCTCCTAGAGTTGGCTCAGACTCATGTCCATTGGGTCAGTGATGCTATCTAACCATCTCATCCTCTGTTGTCCCCTTGTCCTCATGCCCTCAATCTTACCCAGCATCAGGGTCTTTTCCAATGAAAAGACCATTAGAAAAGAGCTTTTCCAATGAAAAGCTCCTCACATCAGGTGGCCAAAGAATTGGCGTTTCAGCTTCAGAATCAGTCCTTCCGATGAATATTCAGGACTGATTTCCTTGAGGATTGACTGGTTGATCTCCTTGCAGTCCAAGGGACTCTCAAGAGTCTTCTCCAACACCACATTCAAAAGCATCAATTCTTTGGTGCTCAGGTTTCTTTATGGTCCAACTCTTACATCTGTACGTGACTACTGGATAAACCATAGCCTTGATGAGACGAACCTTTGTTGGCAAAGTAATGTCTCTGCTTTTTAATATGCTGTTTAGGTTTGTCATAGTTTTCCTTCTGAGGAGCAAGCGTCTTTTAATTTCATGGCTGCAGTCACCATCCATGGTGATTTTTGAGCCCAAGCAAATAAAATTTGTCACTTCTTTCATTTTTTCACCATCTCCCCAGGAGCCACCACTCCTGATGCCTATGGTTCTGAATCTTTTCTGACCTGGGCTGAAGCTAACCTGGCTACAATCTCAGAAAAAAAAAACATTTGTTGAACAAATGAATAGCAAAAAAGGAAATTGGGGCATGGGATGGGGGTGGTTTAATCCACTTGAGAGCAAACTGTTTTCCTGCTCTGGGTGGATAAATTGTTTATATGCAAATAATGCTAATTAGAAATGCCTTTTATCTTTACATTAAAGTGTGCCCACGGATGTCTGCTTAGAAATACTGTTTTCGCTTTCCTCTTTGAAATGCCTCGGAGAGTTTGCCATTTTCTCTCTGCCATCCTTTTGACAATACCTACCATTTATTGTGCTCCTGCCACATGCCAGACTGTGATGGATGCTTTACATGCATGATCTCATTCTAATCCTTACAACCTAATAATAATAATAATCACGACAGCAATGATTATAAAACTCTCATGCGTTGAACACTTGTCACATGCCAGGCATTGTGCTGAATGCTTGCTTTAACTGCACCATCTCATTTTATTCTTACACCTGCCATGCAGGAAAGGACTGTTTATCTGCCCATTTTACCAGTAATGTATCAGCAGTGGGAGTGATTCCCCCCTTCTTTTATTGTTGGGGCAACCGAGACACAGATCTGGCAGTTTGTTCAAGATCACAAGCTGAAATTGGGATCTGAGTTTCTCAGAGATCCCTGTTTCCATGAACTTACCAGAGAATGGATCATCTCACTGTTAGTCATCTCAGTTGTGTCCGAGCCTTTTGTGACCACATAGATGGTGTACCCTGCCAGGCTCCTCTATCCATGGGACTTTCCAGGCAAGAATACTGAAGTGGGTTGCAATTTCCTCCTCCAAGGGATCTTCCTCACCCAGGGATCAAACCCACATCTCCTATATTGGCAGGCAAATTCTTTACCACTGAGCCACCGGGGAGGCCCTTTATCTCATTAAAAGTGAAAATCGCTCAGTCGTGTCCAACTCTTTGCGACCCCATGGATATACAGTTCATGGAATTCTCCAGGCCAGAATGCTGGAGTGAGTAGCCTTTCCCTTCTCCAGGGGATCTTCCCAACCCAGGAATCAAACCAGGTCTCCTGCATTACAGGGGGATTCTCTACCAACTGAGCTATCAGGGAAGCCCAGCTTTAGGGCATCATCTCGTTGGGTCTTGTAAAAATGTATTTTCTTAAAAATAGAGTTGTTTTCTTGGGGCTTAGAGGGATTTGGGNAGGAATCAAACCGGGTCTCCTGCATTACAGGGGGATTCTCTACCAACTGAGCTATCAGGGAAGCCCAGCTTTAGGGCATCATCTCGTTGGGTCTTGTAAAAATGTATTTTCTTAAAAATAGAGTTGTTTTCTTGGGGCTTAGAGGGATTTGGGGAAAAAAAGTGGATCTGAGCCATGGTTTAGTCCACAGTCATTGAATGCAACCCCAGCCTGTGCTGAGAAGGAGCATTTAGAGCTGTATCCCTGGGTTTATTATCAGAATGCCCGAAGTGTGGGTGCCTCTGAGTCTGGGATCTGGGCGGGCAGAGCAGCTTTGCGATGAGAAGCGAGTTTCCTTCCCGCTTACCTTCATAGTACAGTGTGGGGCTGAGTGTGCTGCATCCGGGTGAAGGCGGGGACAGGCCAGCTAAGGACAGCGACCTCCCTGGTCGAGATCCCCAAATGCAGCCTCAGCGCTAGCTGGATCGGAGGCCCCCCACCCTTCAGTCTCCCAGAGAGGCAGCCTGAAGAGCCTCCAGAACCTCTCACCTGTCTGCACGCAGGTCTGGCTGCAGAGCAGAGCTGAGGCCTGGAGCACACGGTGCAGGATGTGTGGGTGAGCTGTCCTCCAGGGGCTGCAAGGCATGTCAGCTGCAATGGGGCTGCTCCCCGGGTGCCTGCCTTCTGGCGCTACCTCCCCAACCCCACCTCTCCCTAGTAAACACCAGCCTCCCTTTTTCTCCTCCTGATCGGAATTCTTATAACACCCACCAGTGTTTCACTTATCAGGTATTTATCGTCTCCCATTTTGGTTTTGTATTTGAAGTGGCCCACATGTTTTGCTTTGCCTCTCAAGCTGGACTAAGTGCCTCTCGATCAAGCCTCCTTTTAATAATTCTTCTCTTTAAAATTGTCATCTTAACCCTTTTCTCTAGTTATAAACATGACATGTACTCATAAAAAATTTGAAAGAATGCATCAGAGTCAAGACTCGGTGATCTAATGAAGCAATAGCTTTGGGAACAGAATTTAAGGAGGGGGGTGCCAAAAACTGATGTCAAGATAGATGCTGCTTTGATGCAATACTTGGACAGAAATGAATGTACAGAATTCTATGATGAACAAAAGATTGAACTTTTAAATAAAAAGAGGATCCGACAGGACTAGGACTCGGTACCAACCAGGTGGATCAGACAAATGCAGGGTCACACCCTGTCTTTATTTCAAATTCTGGTATTTCTTTCATCATGGGTTTTTCTTGCATTTATTTTGATTTGTAAAAGTGTGGCATTCAACTCTTCTCTTTATTGCTGAGTCTTTTGACACCTTCTTAAATTCTGTACCCAAAGCAAACATCTCATTCACTTTGCCCAGGTCCCAGCCCTGATAATAATTAATGACCAATGTTTATTGAGCGCTCCCTGGGTTCCAGGCTTGTTCTCATGCTTTTTAAAAAATGTAATTTTTAATTTTAAAAATGTAATTAATTTATTTTTAATGGAAGGATAATTGCTTTATAGTATTTGTTTTTATCAAACATCAACATGAATCAGCCATAGGTTTCCCTATGTCCGCTCCCACTTGAACGTCTCCCTGTCCCACCCCTCTCGGTTATTACCCATTTGAGTCTGTCTCTTATACACATCTAGATGTGTATAAGAGACAGATCCAGGAGCCACCACTTCTGATGTCTGCNACATGAATCAGCCATAGGTTTCCCTATGTCCGCTCCCACTTGAACGTCTCCCCGTCCCACCCCTCTCGGTTATTACCCGTTTGAGTTCCCTAAGTCATAAAGCAATTTCCTTACTGGCTGTCTACTTTACATATGGTAATGTAATTTTAAAAATTTATTTATTTGACTGTGCCAGGTCCTAGTTGGGACACGTGGGGTCTTTGTCGCAGGTTCTTTAGTTGGGGCATGTAGGATCTAGTTCCCTCACCAGGGATTGAACCTGGATCCCCTGCTTTGGGAGTGAGGAGTCTTGGCCACTGAACCACCAGGGAAGTCTCTCGTTTTCATGTCTTTTATGTGTACAGTTCACACAGCAACCTCATGAACTAGGAATTGATATTGTTCACGTTTCTCAGAGTAGTTTTCATAACTTTCTACTAATGCAGCTTGAATGAGGCCAAACCAAGATGCTGACCCAGGCTGTTTGGCTCCAGGCCAGCCACTGAGGTGACCACACTCTGCAGAAGTAGTTTCCAGTCCTGCCTGCAGTCATCCTCTTCCCCAGGTAGCCTTCTCTGACCACCAGGCTCATCAGCTGCCCCGTGAAGGCACTGTCACAGCGTTATTTACTTGTCTGTCTTCCTCCCTGGCCTCTTAAAAATAGCCATTTCTCCATCTTCCAATGGTTATCTCGTGGCCTATAGAGGGGAGGTTCACCCTCTGCTTTGGGCTCATGATAGGCTCTGGACTCAACCTCATTTGCCCCATAGAAATACCTCTGAGAGGACAGAAAGAGGCATCTTATCTCTTCGTTGATAAACACAGCTCTTCCCAGCTTTTGTGTTCATCCATCATGGCCCATTAAGCAGCAATGGCCTGGGGCCATTTTCCATTATGACTGATGACATTTGAAGAATCAGCAGAGAAGGTGTGGGAGCTCCATCCTGCCTGGCCTGTGTGAGGAACAGTGGTGGGGTCAGGGGCGGTTCTGTTCGAGTCAGAGATGCAGAAGCCCCCACTACCCCTTGCAGGGGACAACATTGTCACTGAAAGTGGGAGAAGAACCAACTAAACACCCAGCCTCTCAGTTATCCATTTGTCTCAGAGTCACTATGCCAGACACTTTGGCCCCAGCAGGGATCGGGGAAGACAGGGCTCGCTGCCTTCATCAGGCGCATGATTTGTTGAGCGCCGTCTGTGTTGTACACAGAAATGGGTTTATGGTTGTGTTGCAGAAACTAGTACTCAAGAAGCCAAGCACCACAGTCGGAGAGTCGGAGAACTCAGGTCTATTACACTGGCGGGCTCAGAGGAGTTAACCCTCCAAGTTCTGAGCCCTGAACAAAGGGGTTACAGTTTTTATACACAGACAGGCATGATGTAGCAGGTTTGCAGGGGCTAGGGCGATCGCAAAGAGCAGGAGGAGGGTGAGTGAGATAAGCTCCAGGTCCTAGTATTGAGGGTCCCCACTTTCTGAGACCTACATGATCTAGACTTTGCAAGGAGCAAGCTGAGTTACAGAGGCAGAAGGAGCAGGAGGTTATATAAAAATTTTAACTTTTCCCCTCCAGTTGGAGCACAGCGGCAGCCCCTTACAAACACTGGATGCAGCATCCTGTGCTTCCTAGTGCAGGAAGTGGGGGTCTGAACCTGACCTGTCCACACTGTGTGCTGAGGGCTGCCTGGGGTGAGGGAGGGAACACTCACCGTTCAGTTGAGAATTGAGCAACTTTCTAATATCCAAGGTGTCTTTCTAATATCCAAGGTGCCTGTTCCCTACCCCAACATAGGCTGGTTAGGTGCCCCTATGACCCTCGCCAGCTTCCTTTGCTCAGGGCAAGCCCTCCGTGTTATTGAATGAGGGCCTGCCATCTGTCCGTGGCGATGACAAACAGTCGGATAGGACTGAGTGACTAACATTACTGCCTGGGTGCTCATTTCCTGGACTTACCATGAGCTTTCTCAGAGCAGAGACTGATTTGTTTTACCTCCTGTCCCTGCAGTTCTGTGGGCCTGGTAAATAGTACCTGCTCAGTAAATGTTTGTTGAAGGAATGTGGTGAATGGATGATTGAGCAGCTGAAAACGCTTGGGAGTAAGCTTATGCTGCAATGTTAAGTGCATGCAAATTAATCTAGTGCAAACTGCGTATGTAAGGGCAAAGTGACTTTCCAAATATAAGTATTCTCAAAATTTGAAGTGCTTTCAGAATCAGCAGGAAGTCCCCCCCCTTTTTTTTTGCTTAAGTAAGCTAGTCATTGTGTCACTATTAATTTGAAGTAAGTCATCTTAGAAGCAGTCTCTGGTGGTATGCCACAGGTCCCTGTACTTGGGTCTGTTTGAGAAACACTGTGGGTCTTTTGGGTCTGTGGCTTTCTCTCCATCTTTCCTCCTATGTTTTATAAGACTCCAATTATTTCTCATTTGGGCCGTTATAACAACCTTCTAAATGCCCTCTTACCCTTCTATCTGTCCATCTTCCCATAAACACTAGAAAAAAAACTTTTTTNTGTGGCTTCCTCTCCATCTTTCCTCCTATGTTTTATAAGACTCCAATTATTTCTCATTTGGGCCGTTATAACAACCTTCTAAATGCCCTCTTACCCTTCTATCTGTCCATCTTCCCATAAACACTAGAAAAAAAACTTTTTTTCTGAAATGCAAATGTCATGTTCTTATTAATAAGCCATTCCTTGTGGATAAAATTCATGTCACTTCACCTCCTGCCTAAGTCCCTCCATTCATAGCTTTCCAGGCTTGTCTCTTCACTTTCACCTGTTTCAACCACTTAAAATACTTGTCACTTCCTGAGACACCTCCATGCTTTTGTAATGCTTTTCCATTTGTCTGGAGCTGCTATTCCATTCTCACCTGTTAACCCCTGCGGTTCCCACAGAACCCAGCTTTTTCTAATAACAGCACTTAGTTACACGATCATCTATTTATGTCTCTGTCCCTCTTACTTGATTGTGAGCATTCTGAGGTCGGGGTCATGCTTTCCTCATCTATTTATCTTCAGCTGCCCTTTGGGTTTGGCTCATAGTAGCTGCTCAGGCTGTGTTTGTTGACTGAATGAAGATCCAAGGTTTTTTTTAACCGATCAGTAAATGGCAAAGCTAGGAGGAAGGAACATATAAAGGCGAGTGAAATCAAGCTTCAAATATGGGTCACCGAACTGGAATGTGGAATAAAGTTGTCACTCAAGTGACACGAGTATTGAAGTCTGGCATTTCATTTACAGAATTTATTCTGCAAGTGCCAGGTTGAAAGGTGGTGTTATTCATCCATGAAAAAAAAGACCAGATGATGTTAGTAGGGTGAAATTTCCATTTGTGTTAATAACAAGGCAGAATAATGACAAGTAAGATGCTCCCACACATTCACCGACCTACCCATTTATTAGCTAGCCTAGGTGCCAGGGAGGGTGGTGAGCAAACACAGATTTAGGCCCTATTCCCACAGAGTTTATAGCCTAGTGGAGGTCACAGACATTAAACAGCCAGCTGTGGGAACTGCGTCTGCTTACGGAGAGAGTGTTATAAAGGAAAAGGACCCTCGCTGGAGGAGTTTGATCCAGATTTGTAGCTGGCCAGGGAGAGCTTCTTTTCCTTTTAAAATATATTTATTTGTTTATTTATTTTGGCTGTGCTGGGTCTTCATTGCTGCAGGCGGACTTTCTCTAGTAACAGGGAGTCGGAGCTACTCTTCACTGCTGTGTGCGGGCTTCTCGGTGCGGGGGCTTCTCGTTGCGGGGGCTCCTCTTGTTGCCGAGCACGGGCTCTAGGCACATGGCCTTCAGTGGCTGTGTCTCCCACACTAGGGCACAGGCTCAATGGTGCAGGGGCTTCGTTGCCCCTCAGCACGTGGGATCTTCCCGGACCAGGGATCGAACCTGTGTCCCCTGCATTGACATAACCACCGAGCCACCAGGGAAGTCCAGGAAGGTCTTCTTTGAGGAATATTTGAGGGCTGAGTAGAAGTTGACTCAAGAACTTGATGATTTCCAGAAAGGGAAAGGAGATTGGAGGGAGTGAAATGGCAAACCATCCAGAGGTCACTTGGAGTGATTTTCTCTTTGCTGGAGAAAATGTCTTTACCTGGGGAATGATTAAATAATTTTCGGCATAATTTATATTATCTGCCTTTGAGAAGATACAGAACTGAAGGTACCATGGTTTGCTGTCCTTGGTCCTGAAGCGGAGGTGTACGAGTTGATGCCAGTCACTTCATTTAAGAAGGCATGAGAAAATTCAGAATGTGATCAGAGAAGACTGTAA